>JAEOAD010000702.1:0-292661 GCA_036365145.1 Orientallactaga sibirica
TTAGTGTAGTCTCACAAGATGTACAACTTACAAGTTTCGCTTCATTTTTAAACTACTTTGTTTAGAAAACAAACATCTTCATTGCCAAATAGTGTAATGGCGGAAATAAGCCAGTTTGGTTCTATGAATCAGTGGCTTTCCTACGAAGAATGTTGAGTGCAGCATTTTCCAACTTTCCTTTTTTGTGTAATCTGACTAGATGTACAACTTTGTAGATTCGCCTCATTTCAAAAGTAGTTTGTTTAGAAAACAAACATCTTCATTGCCGAAAACTGTAGCGTGTAAAATAGTTTGGTTGTAGGAATCAGTTGCTGTTCTACGAAGGTTGTAGAGTGCAGCAAGTGCAAACATTCCTAGTTAGTGTAAGCTAACAAGATATACAACTTACCAGTTTTGCTTCATTTCTAAACTACTTTGTTTAGAAATGAAAAATCATCATGTCCAAATATTGTACAGTGTGAAACAAGCCAGTTCGGTTCTAGTAATCAGTTACTTTTCTACGAAGATGGTTGAGTGCAGCAAGTTCAAACATTCCTAGCTAGTGTAATGTAACAAGATCTACAACTTAGTAGAATCGCTTCATTTCTAAAGTAGTTTGCTTAGAAAACAAACATCTTCATTTCCGAACATAGTACTGTTTGAAATATGCTAGTTCGGTTCCAGGAAGTTGTTGCTTTCCTACGAAGAAGTTTGAGCGCAGCAAGTTCAACCTTTCCTTGATTGTGTTTTCTTACAAGATGTACAAGTTACAAGTTTCGCTTCATTTCTAAACTACTTTGTTAGGAAACAAACATCTTCCTTTCCAAATACTGTAGTGTGTGAAATAAGCTAGTTCGGTTGTAGGATTCAGTTGCTTTCCTACGAAGAAGGTTGAGTGCAGCAAGTTCAAAGTTTCCTTGTTTGTGTAATCTAACAAGAAGTGCAAGTTAGTAGATTCACCTCATTTCTAAAGTAGTTTGTTTAGAAAACAAACATCTTCATTGCCCAAAACTGTACTATGTAAAATAAGCTAGTTCGGTTTTAGAAATCAGTTTCTTTTCTACAAAGATGGTTTAGTGCAGCAAGTTCAAACATTCCTAGTTAGTGTAATCTAACAATATGTACAACTTACATGTTTCACGTCATTTCTAAACTACTTTCTTTAGAAAAAAAATCTTCATTTTCAATTACGGTACTGTTTGAAAAATCCAGTTCTGTTCTAGGAATCAATTGCTTTCCTATGGAGAAGGTTGAGTGCAGCATGTTCCAACATTCCTTGTTTGTGTAATCTGACAAGATATATAACTTAGTAGATTCGCCTCATTTCTAAAGTAGTTTGTTTAGAAAACAAACATCTTCATTGCCAAACATTGTACAGTGTGGAATAAGCTAGTTTGGTTCGAGGAATCAGTTGCCTTTCTATGAATATGGTTGACTGGAGGCAAGTTCAAATATTCCTAATTAGTGAAATCTAACAAGATGTACTATTTAGTACATTCGCGTCATTTCTAAAGTAGTTTGTTTAGAAAACAAACATCTTCATTGCCAAACACTGTACTCTGTGAAATAAGCTAGTTTGGTTGTCTGCCAGGGTTTTTTTTCCCATCACCACCGGCAGGTAGACCAGAAGAGAGAGAGAACCGGGCCAGCCGCTTCTCTTGAGGTTGAGCGAGAATGCGGGTGTCGGCGACTCAAACCCCCCCCAAAACACCGGGGAGAAAAACCACATTGAGTCGCAGAGACCGTCTAAGGCAGGAATCTTTCCGTTTATTGTCAGGGGAGGTATTTATATATTTTGAGGAAGGGGGCGGGAAGAGGGGATGAGAGAAAGGTATAAGGGCCAATAGTATTTCATCACGTCAGCAGTAGCTGGACGGAGGCAATTTCGGCTTAGGCCTTGCTGACAATTGGGCCAAAGACAGGTTGCCAAACTCAGGAAGTTCCACTAGGCCTCACACCCGGGCCTCATAGGTCCCAACATCTCCCCCTTTTGTTTTTGTAAGAACGGTGGATGGCATAGCCTCTGTTTTATGTTGTCCCCCTCTGGGAATCTTACCCGTCACTGAGTACTATGCCTCTAGCCCGTTGACCACTCCACGCCCTGTCTTAGGTTGTCTCAGCCTGTCTGAGATCTTACCTGTCGTTGGTTCGATGGAGGGTGGGGGAGGGATGTTAGGTGGATAGCCAGTAAGTGGAAAACCCATTGCCTTTGAGTTGTGAACCTGTGGTGCCTTGACCTGATGAAGTTTAATTGCCTCAAGCTGTTGGTGAATGAATTGTGTAATCTTATTAATTACACAGGGCCTGAGAGTGAGGATAAGAAGAAGGAGGGGTTCAGGGGGAGGGAGAAGGTAGGGTAAAGAGCAAGAAGAAGGAGGGGTCCCAGGGGAGGGAAAAGGTGGGATAAAAAGCCATGTAAGCTCGTTTACAGCAGGTTGTCTTCGAAGTCCCGACTCCTCTTCTGTAAATCTTTCTGGAGCTTTTCTGGCTTCATTCGGGTCTAGTAGCATCCACACCTTCAGTTGTTTCTGGGGAAGAAACAGAGGCATAGTTCTCAGGGGTGGGACACTCCCTGGAGAATTGATTATTATCATACTCTTGTTGGGGTAAATATTTTAAGTCTCTTGCTGGTACCCAAATAGGTCTTTTTCCTCTTGAGGAAAGACACATCCAAATCCTCTCCCTGCTGTGAGGAGGGGGTCTGGTCCCTTCCAGGCCCCAGTTAATGGGTCCCTCCACTTGACCCAGATGGAGCTGTAGGTGACAGCTGAGGTCCAATGTTTTTGAAAGGGGACAAGTGTCTATCTTCTTTAGAAAAATTTAAAATATTTAGGGTTAATAATGCCTTTTTTAGTTGGTCATGTGGGGACAGGGATTCCCCCTTTTGTTTTTGTAGTTGAGACTTGAGAATTTGATGATATCTTTCCACGATGGCCTGGCCCCGTGGGTTATATGGGATGCCTGTGGAAAGTGAGATTTTCCAGGTTTGGAGGAAATCTATAAAAGTCCTGCTTACAAAGCAGGGACCATTATCGGTTTTGATTTGATCTGGCAATCCAAGTGTGGCAAAGCATTGAAGCATATGGCTAATAGCATGTTTAGTTTTTTCCCCAGCATGTGCTGATGCCCAGCAAGCATGGGAGAAAGTATCAACTGAGAGAAAAATATATTTAAGTTTTCCAAATGGAGAATAGTGAGTAACGTCAATCTGTCAAAGGTGATTAGGGCGTAGTCCTCAAGGATTGGCTCCTGTAGTTTGACAAGGATGTACCTGGAGGAAAGGCTGACAGGATTTGCAAGTTCGGACAATTTTTTTAAGGTCCTTGACTGGCACATAGGGATATTTATGTTTAAGGCCCCTCCAATTTATATGAGTTAATCAGTGGAAGTGTGTAGCTTCTGAGACTGTATTACATTGAGGCTGAGAGGCCAGTTTGTCAGCCAAATCGTTTCTTTTAGAGAGGAATCCTGGTAAATTTTGATGGCCTCTGAGATGTTGAAGGAAAATGGGGTTAATTCTTTGTTTTAGTAGGGAGCGGGCTTGAATCATCAATGGGGTTATAATATTGGAGTCCAGTCTAATATGGGCCTCAATTAGGTTGGGTAACAGGTTAACAACATAAAGGCTGTGAGAAAATAAGTTAAATGGCCCCTGAATAGTGTCCAAAGACAAAACGACAGCAAATAGTTCTTTGAATTGTGCTGATCCTGTGACCTCATGGGAGATTGACTTTATGGGCATAAGCTTTTCTCCCCTCCTTAGGGGAGGGTAAACAACTAGAGAAGCTCCCAAGCGCCCCCCATCAGTGAATACGGTAAGAAAATCAGGGTTGGGTTTAGATAAAAAAAAGTCTGGGGGGTCTCCATTCCAACCTAGAGAAGGAGCTCAATCATTTATAAGGACCATAGTGAAAATCAATTATACCCAGAAACCCCTCGAGGGCCATAGCAACCCTGTTGTTATTTCTCTGTACCCAAGTGAAAGTCTGTTACCTTAAAGGGGGTGACAATGACATGAGGCTCTGTGCCAAACAATCGGACAGAGGTGTCCCTGCCCTTCATAATGCAGTCTGCAATCTGGTGAGTTATAGAGTAAACTCTGAGGACTCCACCAAGGGAGAGGTGAATCCATTGCATGGGTTCTCCTTCCTGGGCTAACAGAGCAGTGCATGTTTCCCCAGAGAAAATACAGAGGGAGATAGGTAAGTTAGGATCAAACCTCTTTAGGACAGCAGCATCAATAGCCCATTGTACCTTATGTAGAATTTGTTCATGACGAGGGGGCAAGGTTATCTGAGAGGAGAGAGTAAGACCCTTTAAGAGTTCAAATAAAGGGGACAGTTCCTCAGTAGTTATGGGTATTCAGGGCCTCATCCAATTAATTTCCCCCAGCACCTTTTGGAGTTGAGGCAAAGTATAGAATTTTTCAATATGGAGTTGGGGTTTGACAGGAGAAACAGTATCAAGGAATAACCTGGAGCCCAAAATCTTGAAGGGAGGGGCAGTTTCAATCTTTTCTGGAGACACCTGTAAAATGGCAAGGCATTTAGCAGTGAGGTCTTGGAGATCAGATGGGTTGGAATGACCTAAAATAATAATAATAAAATATTAGGATGATTAATTAAGGAAGAAAAGATATGAGACATGTATTGTTAGGGTCAATCTAGGGTTGACAGTTAGTAGTTTTTTATGATGTTGAAGCTTATAGATCTAGGGGAAGTTCCATACTGGCAGAAGTTGGCCTGTCTTTGTAGAGCCATGAAAGAGAGGAAAAGAAATTAATTAGTTACATAGTACATATAGCAAAATTATTGCAGTCAAGTCACAGTAAGCTTTAGGAATTTTTGTTAGGTACACTTTGTATATCTTTATAATGGAATTTTAAATCATTATTACACCTTAAAATTGGCCCCCAGTGACATTGTCTCTAGCAAGGTGATTGTAGATGTAAACTATAAATTAATAAAATATTGAATATATTGGGGACATATATTTTTTAATTTTGTCCCTCTAATTGGGCAGAGTTGTCAGGGAAAACTTTAATCCCAGGCTAACATTGTATTACCGATTGAGTTAGTTGGGCTTAGTCTTATATTTTATGAATTGAGTTAGGTGGGCAGAGAGAGAGAGAATGGGCGTGCCAGGCCTCCAGCCACTGTTTACATGGGTACTGGAGAATTGAGCCTCGAATCAGGGTCCTTAGGCTCTACTGGCAAGTGTTTAACAATTAATCCATCTCTTTATCTTTATGTTAATGGGAAGGCAGTGAAGGGTAGGACAATGGTGTGTAGGATATAGCCATATAGACTTGAAAAACAGGTTCTTTTACCTCTAGCAGGGCAATACGAATGTCCCCAGCTGTTTTTTCTTATTTTTAAAAGTAAATACTTTGGGCCCTGCGGGACATTTAGTTAAGAGCATAGAGGGAGCGTCTAGAGGCAAAAGGGGCGGGGACGGCAGGGGCTCGCCTCATGGCCTCATGGCGGACCACCCGCCCGTTCCTAAGATATTTTTAAAGCAAGTTAGGAGCCCCCCCATCTGCCTCCTTGTTGTTTGGCTGGCCTTTTTTTTTGACAAAAGTGACGCCTGGAGGTGCGGGCGAGGTGCAGCCAGTGAGGCTCGGGGCAGTGCTCGGGCCCGGGCTGGAGCCGTCCCATTTGGCCCATTCCCTGCAGGGATGTCGGCGGAGCCTGGTGGACCAGTGACTTGTGTTCCATGCTTGGGAGGAAAGCTAACCTGGCTTTGGGATGTTTGGGGAACTTGAGCTTGTATTTCATCATAGTTTACATCCACAGAAAGCTACATGGAGTTGTTGTATGAGGAAAGAAGTTTACTGGAGAATGTTAGTGTGGAAGAATTTTGACACACTCGCATTTTTTACCAGGGGTTTGAGCATTTTTGCCTTAGGCAGTAGTTAGGGACTGAAAAGAGCTGAAAAGATAGTTGCCCAGTGGCGGTTTGGGTGGCAGCCTTGGGAGAAAGGAGATTTTAAACGTTAGTTTTAGTCTTTTTTTACAGTTTTTAAGGGCAAAAATGAACTTTTCCCTGGAAAAGCCTTTAAGGTTGGCAATTAAGGCAAGGAGGACTGAGTTAATCCATGGGGCTAAAACAAAAGTTTTGTTCCAAGCGCCATGGAGGTTTTTTGTTTAATAGTAATATATATGAGTACAACATAAGCATAAAGTCCCAAAAAATAGTTAAGCATATTGTAGAATTGAGTTTAGATTTAGATTTATGATGGCCAGTGAGCCTGTGTCTTTATGGGATGGCTTGATGAAATTAAATATAGTGTAGCTGGGAGTAGATCTCCCCATTAGGTTTGTTTTGTCTTTTGGGACGGAGTTTTTATTTAAATGAGGAGGCAAAACGTTTAAAGTCTCCTCTAGGTCTACCCACATGGTGCGTCCGCCATGAACTGGCGTTTCTAAGATGGCTGCCCCACTCAAATGAGGGGGCAGGACAAAAATGGCGGCACCGCAGAAGCTGTCTGTCAGAAACCCGGAAATGAGAGGAAAGAGAAAAGAACAAGAGATGTTGAAGTTTGGGATGGAGTTTTTGTTATATGAGGAGGCAAAACGTTTAAAGTCTCAGCTAGGTCTGTCCATGTGGTGTGTCCGCCATGAAAGTACCCATTTAGACATGGTGGCAAACCAGAAATGGAAGGAAAGAGAAACGAAGTTGAAGTAAGCACAGATTAGAGAAGTAAAGGTTAGAATATTAAATATGAAGATTACCTCATAACTTATGAGGATACACACGTCAGCAGTATGATTAGCCCGTCAGCTTAATTTTGAATTTTTTTCTTCGTCACATCGGCAGTCCGTAGTCCGTTTTGAATCCTCATACGTCCTCACATGGGGCAGCAGTTGTTGCGCCCCATGTTGGGCGCCAGATGCCGGGGTTTTTTCCCTCCACCACCGGCAGGTAGAGTGGAACAGAGAGAGAACTGGGCCAGCCACTTCTCTTGGGGCTGAGCGAGAAGGCGGGTGTCGGCAACTCAAACCCCTCCCCCACAAAAAACACTGGGGAGAAAAACCACATTCAGTCACAGAGACCGTCTAAGGCGGGATTCTCTCTGTTTATTGTCAGGGGAGGTATTTATATATTTTGAGGAAGGGGGTGGGAAGAGGGGATGAGAGAAAGGTCTAAGGGCTAATAGTATTTCATCACATCAGCATTAGCTGGGAGGAGGCAGTTTCGGCTTAGGCCTTGCTGAGAATTAGGCCAAAGACAGGTTGCCAAACTCAGGAAGTTCCACGAGGCCTCACACCCAGGCCTCATAGGGCCCAACAGTTGTCGGAATCAGTTGCTTTCTTACGAAGAAGGTTGAGGGCAGCAAGTTCAAACTTTCCTTGTTTCTGTAATGTGAAAAGGTGTACAACTTAGTAGATTCACCTCATTTCTAAAGTAGTTTCTTTAGAAAAAAAATCTTCATTTCCGAACACTGTACTGTGTGAAATAAGCTAGTTCAGTTCTAGGAATTATTTGTTTTCTTACAAAGAAGATGGAGGGCAGCAAGTTCAAACTTTCCTTGTATGTGTAATCTAACAAGATATACAACTTAGTAGATTTGTCTCATTTCTAAAGTAGTTTGTTTAGAAAGCAAACATCTTAATTTCCAAACACTGTACTATGTGAAATAAGCTAGTTCAGTTCTCAGAATCAGTTGCTTTCCTACGAAGAAGGTTGAGTGCAGCAAGTTCAAACTTTCCTTGTTTATGTAATATAACAAGATGTACAACTTACAAGTTTCGCTTCGTTTCTAAACTACTTTGTGTAGAAAACAAACATCTTCATTGCCAAATACTGTACTGTGTGAAATAAGCTAGTTCGTTTGTAGGAATCAGTTGCTTTCCTACAAAGAAGGTTGAGTGCAGCAAGTTCAAACTTTCCTTCTTTATGTAATCTAAAATGATGTACAACTTAGTAGTTTCGACTCATTTCTAAAATAGTTTGTTTAGAAAACAAACATCTTCATTGCCGAACACTGTACTATGTGAAATAAGCCAGTTTGGTTCTAGGAATCAGTTGCTTTCCTACGAAGAAGTATGATTGCAGTAAGTTCAAACTTTCCTTGTTTGGGTAATCTAACAATATGTCCAACTTAGTAGATTCGCCTCATTTTTAAGTAGTTTGTTTAAAAAAGAAACATCTTCATTGCCATACACTGCACTGTGTAAAATAAGGTAGTTTAGTTCTAGGAATAGGGTGCTTTCCAACGAAGAAAGTTAAATCAGCAATTTCAAACTTTCCTTGTTTGGGTAATCTAACAAGATATACAACTTAGTACATTTGCCTCATTTCTCACGTAGTTTGTTTATAAAACAAACATCTTCATTGCCAAACACTGTACTGTGTGAAATAAGCTAGTTCGGTTCGAGGAATCAGTTGCTTGTCTGGAAAATGTTGAGTGCAGGCAAGTTCAAACATTCCTAGTTTGTGTGATCGAACAAGATATACAATTTAGTAGATTCACCTCATTTCTAAAGTAGTTTGTTTGGAAACCAAACATCTTCATTGCCGAACACTCTACTGTGTGAAATGAGCTAGTTTGGTTCTAGGAATCAGTTGCTTTTCTATGAAGATGGTTGAGTGCAGCAAGTTCAAACATTCCTAGTTAGTGTAATCTAAAAAGATGTACAACTTAGAGTTTTGCTTCATTTGTAAACTACTTTCTTTAGAAAACAAACATCTTCATTGCCAAATACTGTACTGTGTAAAAGAATCCAGTTTGGTTCTTGGAATCAGTTGCTTACCTACGAAGAAATTGAGTGCAGCAAGTTCCAAATTTTCAAGTTTGTGTAATCTGACAAGATGTACAACTTAGTAGATTACCCTCATATCCAAAGTAGTTTGTTTAGAAAACAAACATCTTCATTGCCGACTACTGTACTGCGTGAAATAAGCTAGTTTGATTTTAGGAATCAGTTGCTTTCCTACGAAGAAAGTTAAGTGGAGCAGGTTCAAACTTTCCTTGTTTGTGTGATCTAACAAGGTGTACAACTTAGTAGATACACTTCATTTCTATAGTAGTTTGTTGAGAAAACAAACATCTTCATTTCCGAACACTATACTGTGTGAAATAAGCAAGTTCGGTTCTGGGAATCAGTTGCTGTTCTACGAAGATGGTTGAGTGTAGCAAGTTCGAACATTCATAGTTACTGTAATCTAACAACATGAACAACTTAGTAGATTCGTCTCATTTCTACAGTAGTTTCTTTAGAAACCAAACGTCTTCGTTGCCGAACACTATACTGGGTGAAATAAGCTAGTTTGTTTCTAGGAATCAGTTGCTTCTCTACGAAGATGGTTGAGTGCATCAAGTTCAAACATTCCTAGTTAGTGTAATCTAAGAAGATTTACGAGTTACTTCATTTCTATACTACTTTGTTTAGAAAACAGAAATCTTCATTGCCAAATTCTGTACTGTGTGAAACAAGCCTGTTTGGTTCTAGGATTCAGTTGCTTTCCTACAAAGAAGGCTGATTGCAGCAAGTTCAAACGTTCCTTGTTTATGTAATCTAAAAATATGTACAACTTAGTAAGTTCCCCTCATTTCTAAAGTAGTTTGTTTAGAAAACTAAGATCTTCATTGCCAAACACTGTAATGTGTGAAATAAGCTAGTTCAGTTCTAGGAATCAGTTGCTCCTACGACAAAGGTTGAGTGCAGCAAGTTCAATCATTTCGTGTTTGTGTAATCTAACAAGATGTACAACTTAGTAGATTCACCTCATTTCTAAAGTAGTTTGTTTAGAAAACAAACATCTTCATTGCCGAACACTGTAGTGTGTGAAATAAGCTAGTTTGGTTCTAGGAATCTGTTGCTTTCCTAGGAAGAAGGTTGAGTGCAGTATGTTCGAACTTTCCTTGTTTGTGTAATCTAAGAAGATGTACAACTTAGTACATTCACCTCATTTCTAAAGCAGTTTGTTTAGAAAACAAACTTCTTCATTGCCGAACACTAGTTCGGTTCTAGGAATCAGTTGCTCCTACGAAGAAGGTTGAGCACAGCAAGTTCAAACATTCCTTGTTTGTGTAATATAACAAGATGTACAACTTAGTAGATTTGCCTCTTTTCTAAAGTAGTATGTTTAGAAAACAAACATCTTCATTCCCGAGCACTGTACTGTGTGAAATAAGCTAGTTCGGTTCTAAGAATCAGTTGCTTTTCTACAAAGATGGTTAAGTGCAGCAAGTTCAAGCATTCCTACTTAGTGTACTCTAAGAAGATGTACAACTTACAAGTTTCGTTTCATTTTTAAACTACTTTGTTTAGAAAACAAACATTTTCATTGCAGAACACTATACTGTGTGAAATAATCTAGTTCATTTCTATGAATCAGTTGCTTTCCTACGAAGAAGGTTGAATGCAGCATGTCCAACTGTTCTTGTTTGTGTAATTTGATAATATGTACAACATAATAGATTCGGCTCTTTCTAAAGTAGTTTGTTTAGAAAAGAGACATCTTCATTGCCAAACCCTGTAATGTGAGAAATAAGCTAATTCGGTTCAAGGAATCAGTTGCTTTTCTATGAAGAAGGTTGAGCACAGCAAGTTCAAACTTTTCTTGTTTGTGTAATCTAACACTATATACAACTTAGTATATTCGCCTCATTTCTAAAGTAGTTTGTTTAGAAAACAATCATCTTCATTGCCGAACACTGTACTGTGTGAAATAAGTTTATTCGTTTCTAGGAATCAGTTACTTTCCTATGGAGAAGGTTGAGTGCAGCAAGTTCAAACGTTCCTTGTTTGTGTAATCTAACAAGTTGTACAACGTAGTAGATTCGCCTCATTTCTAAAGTAGTTTGTTTAGAAAAGAAACATCTTCATTGCCGAAAACTGTACTGTGTGAAATAAACTAGTTCGGTTTAGGAATATGTTGCATTTCTACAAATATGTTTGAGTGCAGGCAAGTTCAAGAATTCCTAGATACTATAATCTAAACAAGAAGTACAATTTAGTAGATTCACCTCATTTCTAAAGTAGTTTGTTCAGAAAACAAACATCTTTATTGCCAAACACTTTACTGTGGGAAATAAGGTAGTTCAGTTCAAGGAATCAGATGGTTGAGTGCTGTAAGTTCAAACATTCCTAGTTAGTGTATTCTAACAAGATGTACAACTTACAAGTTTCGCTTAATTTCTAAACTCCTGTCTTTTGAAAACAAACATCTTCATTGTGGAACACTATACTGTGTGAAATAAACTATTTCGCTCTAAGAATCACTTGCTTTCCTACGTACAATATTGAGTGCAGCAAGTGCAACATTTCCTTGTTTCTGTAATGTTAGCAGATGCACAACTTAGTAGATTCGCCTCATTCCTAAAGTAGTTTGTTTCGAAAACAAACATCATCATTGCTGAACACCGTACTGTGTGAAATAAGCTATTTTGCTTCTAAGAATCACTTGCTTTCCTACGAACAAGGTTGAGTCCAGCAAGTTCAAACTTTCCCTGTTTGTGTAATCTAACAGGATGTACAACGTAGTAGATTTGCCTCATTTCTAAAGTAGTTTGTTTAGAAAACAAACATCTTCATTGCTGAACACTGTACTGTGTGAAATAAGCTAGTTCCGTTCTAGGAATAAGTTGCTTTTCTTCGAAGATGGTTGAGTGCAGCAACTTCAAACTTTCCTTGTTTGTGTAATGTAACAAGGTGTACACCTTAGTTGTTTCACTTCATTTCAAAAGTAGTTTCTATAGAAAACAAACATCTTCATTGACGAACACTGTACTGTGTGAAATAAGCTATTTCGGTTCTAGGAATCATATGCTTGTCTACGAAGATGGTTGAGTGCATCAAGTTCAAACTTTCCTGGTTTATGTAATGTTAACAGATGTACAACTTAGGTTATTCGCCTCATTTCTAAAGCAGTTTGTTTAGAAAACAAACATCTTCATTGCCGAAACTGGGTTGTGTGAAATAAGCTAATTCGATTCTAGGAATCAGTTTCTTTTCTACGAAAAAGGTTGAGTGCAGCAAGTTCAAATTTTCCATGCTTGTGTAATCTAACAAGATGTACAACTTAGTAGATTTGGCTCACTTCTAAAGTAGTTCATTTAGAAAACAAACATCTTCATTGCTGAATACTGTATTGTGTGAAATAAGCGAGTTCGGTTCTAGGAATTAGTTGCTTTCCTACGAAGAAGGTTGAGTGCAGCAAGTTCAAACTTTCCTTTTTTGTGTAATCTAAAATGATGTACAACTTAGTAGATTCTCCTCATTTCTAAACTAGTTCGTTTAGAAAACAAACATCTCCTTTCCCGAACACTGTACTGTTTGAAATAAGCCATTTCGGTTCTAGGAATCAGTTGCTTTCCTACGTAGAATGTTGAGGGCAGCAAGTTCAAACTTTCCTTCTTTCTGTAATGTTAGAAGATATATAACTTAGTACAATCGCCTTATTTCTAAAGTAGTTCATTTAGAAAACAAACATCTTCATTGCCGAACACAGTACTGTGTGAAATAAGCTGTTTCGGTTCTAAGAATCAGTTGCTTTCCTACGAAGGATGTTGAGTGCAACAAGTTCAAACTTTCCTTTTTGTGTAATCTATCAAGATGTACAAGTTAGTAGATTCGCCTCATTTCTAAAGTAGTTTGTTTCAAAAAGAAACATCTTTATTACCAAACACTGTACTGTGTGGAATAAGCTAATTCCATTCGAGGAATCAGTTGCTTTTCTACGAAGATGGTTGAGTGCAGCAAATTCAAACATTCCTAGTTAGTGTAATCTAACAAGATGTACAACTTACAAGTTTTGCTTAATTTGTAAACTACTTTTTTTAGAAAACAAACGTCTTCATTGCCAAGTATGGTACTGTGTGAAACAAGCCAGTTCGGTTCTAGGAATCACTTGCTTTCCTATGAAGAAGGTTGAGTGCAGCATGTTCCAACTCTCCTTGTTTGTGTAATCTGACAAGATGTACAATTTAGTAGATTAGCCTCATTTCTAAAGTAGTTTGTTTAGAAAACAAACACCTTCATTGCCGAACACTGTATGTGTGAAATAAGCTAGTTTGCTTCTAGGAATAAGTTGCTTTCCTTGGAAGAAAGTTGAGAGCTGCAAGTTCAAACTTTCCTTGTTTGTGTAATCTAACAATATGTATAACTTATTAGATTCACTTCATTTCTAAAGTTGTTTGTTTTGAAAACAAACATCTTCATTGCCAAACACTGTACTGTGTGATATAAGCTAGTTCGGTTTTAGGAATCAGTTGCTTTTCTACGAAGATGGTTGAGGGCAGCAAGTTCAAACGTTGCTTGTTTACGTAATCTGAAAAGATGTACAACTTAGTAGATTCACCTCATTTCTAAAGTAGTTTCTTTAGAAAAAATACATTCACGAACACTGTACTATGTGAAATATGCTAGTTTGGTTCTAGGAAACAGTTGATTTCCTACGAAGAAGGTTGAGTGCAGCAAGTCCAAACTTTCCTTGTTTATGTAACCTAAAAAAGATGTACAACTTATTAGATTCGCCTCACTTCTAAAGTAGTTTGTTTAGAAAACAAACATCTTCATTGCCGAACACTGTACTTTGTGAAATAAGCTAGTTCGGTTCTAGGAATTAGTTGCTTTCCTACGAAGAATTTTGAGTGCAGCAAGTTCAAACTTTCCTTTATTGTGTAATCTAAAAAGATGTCCAACTTAGTAGATTCGCCTCCTTTCTAAAGGAGGTTGTTCAGAAAAGACACATCTTCATTTTTGAACACTGTACTGTGTGAAATAAGCCATTTCGGTTCTAAGAATCAGTTCCTTTCCTACGAAGAAGGTTGAGTGAAGCAAGTTCAAATTTCCTTGTTTGTGTAATCTAACAAGATGTACAAGTTTGTAGATTGGACTCATTTCTAAAGTAGTTTGTTTAGAAAACAAACGTCTTCATTGCCGAACACTGGACTTTGCGAAATAAGCTACTTCAGTTCTAGGAATAAGTTGCTATCCTACGAAGAAGGTTAAGTGCAGCAAGTTCATACTTTCCTGGTTTTGTACAACTTAGTACATTCAGCTCATTTCTAAAGTAGTTTGCTTCGAAAACAAACATCTTCATTGCTGAACACTGTACTCTGTGAAATAAGCTAGTTCAGTTATTGGAATCAGTTGCTTTCCTACGAAGATGGTTGAGTGCAGCAAGTTCAAACTTTCCTTGTTTGTTTAATGTAACAAGATGTACAACTTAGTAGATTCGCTTCATTTCTTTTTCGTTTTTTTAGTGTTTTTTAAAAATATTTATTTCTTTATTAGAGACAGAAGACATAGGGGAGAGAATGGGAACACCTAGGCCTCTGCATCTGCAACTGAATTCGAGACACATGCATCACCATGTGCATCTTGCTTACTTGGGACCTTGAGAATGCAAACCTGGGTCATTAGGCTTTCCAGGAAAGTGCTTTAACCACTATGTTTTCTCTTCAGCCCTCTAATGTCAAATTTTTATAGGCTATTTATTAGAACCTTTTCTTTAGTGAAGAGACATAAAGAGGTATTAGTAGTGATAAACATTCTATAAGTGTGAAACTTGTGAAAACAGACAAACAATGTTTGGTCTGTGATAAACAGGCTATATATATAAATAAATAAATATATGTATGTATATTATTCTGATTTTACATTCATAGCATTGGTTCCATTGTCCTCCTCTCCGTCCTCCCACTTTCAAAGTGACCCTCTTCAATGGGGATTGTGGGTCATGCATTGTGAGATTACTCAAGAGTTCTGGTGGTTAGGCCCCAGTCTCTGTGCATAATGCCCCAACTTGTGACTCTGACAATCGTTCCGCCCCCTGTTCTGCGAGTGTCCCTGAGCCACATTGGGGTCATTTTAGTTCTGCTTCCTTGATGAGGTTTTGGGAGCCTCTGTGTCTCTGGATATCTGGCTTAGTTGGAGTTGGATGTTCTCTGTGTTTATCTCCTTCAGCCTTTTTCTGGTGTTGTGATCACCTTGAACGCTGTATTCTTGCCCTTCCCCTGCTTTGTTCTATGGTTTCAGCTGGTGAGGTGTGGTTAGCTGATCCTCCCTTCAGGCTCATTGTCCACCTGAAAAAAGATAAGCAAATTCTCCAACGGAGAGAGAAGTTAGTACTAGATAGAAGGGATAACCATATATGTTTTGGAGGGAATTTTATATGCATTGGCTCTCTTCTAGCCCACATTTGGTGGCATCTAGATCTTGGAGACTGAGCTAATTTTTTGTACATGGCTTTGACTTATTTCCCAGTTCCAGCAATGAGTTCCATTCCACTGAGTGGATTTATTAGCCAAATCAAGAGCAGTTGGTTACCCACCATGGCTGTTTGCCACTACTGCACTTGTATGAGCAATACGTCAGATTGTTTCCTGCTGTGTATCTTAGACTGCAAGTTGTTTGGACCAATATCAGACATTTTCCCCCAGTTGCTCATGTATCACCCTCTGGTACTAGAGTAGCTAACTCTCTGGGGACTGAACTTCTTCCAGATTCTGGCCAGGTCTCTCTGTGTTTGGTCTCACACACGTGTGCTGTCTTCGACAGTAGGGTCTTACCGTTAACCTTTGGTGGGTCACCAAGTACTCTGACCAAAGTCTGTCTTTATTGGGAAACCTTGTAGGTATTTCAGATCAACAGCTCATTGTGGAAGTTAACCCCCTACTGACACTGGGAGTTATAAGTCTGCACCTAGGAAGGTGAGGGAGGAAAAAGATAGATCATATAAAAAAGAAAGTGAATATAGAGACGAGAGGGAGAAGGAGAGAGAGAGAGGGAGAGAGAGAGAAGAGAAAGAGAAGCAGGACAAGATTAAAGTTGGCCTTCATCATATTCTCTCCAGGTTCCTGTGGTTCGAGTATTCCCTCTGTAGGCCTGCTGAAGCATCACTGCTTTAGCCTGTTGTTCAGAGTAAAGGGTTTTGTAGTATTTTTTCCTTTTGGGTCCCAATTTGTATCCCCCCTTGTCCTCCCTCCCACCCTCTCATTCCCTCCCACATTTACCCTCCCTCCATCCCACCCTCCTTCTTGTCTCGTCCTCAGAGTGTTTATTAAGTTTGGCCGCATGTCACGTGGAATCCAGTTAGGGCCGACAGATAAATGAGACCATGCGATGATTATCTTTCTGTGCTTGGGTGAGCTCACTGAGGATGATCTATTCCATGTTTCACCATTTCTTTTCAAATTTCCTTATTTCATCTTTCCTTACTTCTACGTAAAATTCCATAGTATACATATACCACATCTTTGTTATCCATTCATCTAGTGATGGACACCTGGGTTGATTCCAGCTCTTTGCTATTATGAATTGAGCAGCTATAAACATGGTTGAGCAAATGTCTCTGGTCTTAGGCTTGGGGCCTTTAGGGTAAATGCCCAATAAGGGAATAACTGGATCCATTGGTAGGTCTATGGTCATCCTTTTCAATAGTCTCCATATAGCTGTCCATAGTGGTTGAACCATTTTACATTCCCATCAACAGTGAAGACTTGTTCCTATTTCTCTGAAGCCTCATCAACCTTTGTTTTCATTGTTTTTTTTAATGTTAGCCATCCTAACTGGGGTAAGGTGGAATCTCATAGTTGTTTTAATTTGCATTTCCCTGATGATTTGGGATGTTGAACATTTTCTTAAATGTGTGTTTGCTATTTGTATTTCTTCCTCTGAGAACTCCCCATGCAGTTCTCTGCCCCACTTTGTGAGTGGGTTGTTTGGTGATTTATTGTTTAGGTTTTGGAGTTCTTTGTAGATTCTAGAAATTAGGCCTTTCTCAGTTGTATAGCTGGTGAAAATTTTCTCCCATTCTCTGGGTATTCTGGTGGCTTTGTTTATAATATTTTTGTCAGTGAAAAAGCTTTTCAGCTTCATGAGATCCCAATGGTTGAGTGATTGTTTAATTTCCTGAGCTGCTGGGGTTTTGTTCAGGAAATCTTTTCCCACTCCTATATCGCGGAAGGTTCCTCCTATTTTTTCTTCCAGTAGTAGCAGAGTTTCTGGTTTTATATTAAGGTCTTTTATCCATTTGGACTTAATTTTTGTGCATGGAGAGATGTGTGGGTCAAGTTTCATTTTCCTACATATGTTTGTCCAGTTTGTCCAACACCATTTGTTGAAGATGCTGTCTTTTCTCCATTGTGCATTGGTAGGGCCTTTGTCAAATATCAAGTAGCTGTCGTTTCTTGACCCAAAGTCTGGGTCTTCAATTCTGTTCCATTGGTCTATATTCCTGTTTTTATGCCAGTACCATGTTGTTTTGATTACAATGGCTTTGTAGTATAGCTTTAGATCAGATATGGTGATGCCTCCAGAGGTGTTTCTTTTGCTGAGGATGAGCTTGGATATCCGAGGCCTTCCACCTTTCCATATGAATTTTGAGATAGTTTTTTCTATCTCATTGAAGAAGGAAGTTGGGATTTTTATTGGCTTTGCATTGAACCTATAAAGTGCTTTTGGTAAAATTGCCATTTTCACAATGTTAATTCTACCAATCTAGGAGCATGGGAGGTCTTTCCATTTTGTAGGACCTGCTCAATTTCTTTTTTGAGAGTTTTTATGTTTTCATTGTATAGGTCTTTCACTTCCTTAGTTAATGTTATTCCAAGGTATTTTATTTTCTTTGTTGCAATTGAAAACGGGATGATGTTAGTTATCCCTTTTTCTGTCTCTTGGTCCTTTGCATTGATTCTGTATCCCGCTACTTTGCTGAAGGTGCTAATCACCTTTAAGAGTTTTGGGATGGAAGTTATCCAGTCACTTATGTATAGAACCATGTCATCTGCGAATAGGGCTAACTTAACTTTTCCTTTCCAATTTGTATCCCGTTGATTTCTTTCTCTTGTCTTATTGCTTGAGCGAATACGTGTAGCACTATGTTGAAGAGCAGAGGTGAGAGTGGACACCCCTGCCTTGTTCCTGACCTCAATGGGAATTCCTTCAGTCTCTCCCCATTAAGAATTACTGTGTGAAATAAGCTAGTTTGGTTCTAGGATTCAGTTGCTTTCCTACGAAGAAGGTTGAGTGCACCAAGTTCAACCTTTCCTTGTATGTGTAATCTAAAATGATGTACAACTTCGTAGATTCACCTCATATCTAAAGTAGTTTGTTCAAAAAACAAACATCTCCATTGCCGAACACTGTAATGTGTGAAATAAGCTAGTTCGGTTCTAGGAATCAGTTGCTTTCCTAGGAAGACGGTTGAGTGCAGCATGTTCCAACTTACCTTGTTTGTGTAAACTGACAACATGTACAACTTAGTAGATTCACCTCATTTCTAAAGTAGTTTCTTTAGAAAACAAACATCTTCATTGCCGTACACTATACTGTGTGAAATAAGCTTGTTCGGTTCTAGGAATCAGTTGCTTTCCTACAAAGAAGGTTGAGTGTAGCAAGTTGAAACTTTCCTTGTTTGTGTAATCAAACAACATGTACACCTTACAAGTTTCGCTTCATTTCTAAACTACTTTGTTTAGAAAACAAACACCTTCATTGCCGAACACTGTACTGTGTGAAATAAGCTAGTTCGGTTGTAGGAATCAGTTGCTTTCCTACGAAGAAGGTTGAGTGCAGTAAGTTCAAACTTTCATTGTTCATGTAATGTAACAAAAGGTACACCTTAGTAGATTCGCTTCATTTCTAAAATAGTTTGATTAGAAAACAAATATCTTCATTGCTGAACACTGTACTGTGTGAAATAAGCTAGTTCGGTTCTAGGAATCAATTGCTTTCTTATGAAGAAGGTTGAGTGCAGAAGGTTCAAATTATCCTTTTTCATGTAATCTAAAAAAATGTACAGCATAGTAGATTAGCCTTATTTCTAAAGTAGTTTGTTTAGAAAACAAACATCTTCATTGCAGAACACTGTACTCTGTGAAATAAGCTAGTTCGGTTCTAGGAATTAGTTGCTTTCCTACGAAGTAGTTTGAGTGCAGCAAGTTCATACTTTCCTTGTTTGTGTAATCCTACAAGATGTACAAGTTAGTAGATTTGCCTAATTTATAACGTAGTTCATTTAGAAAATAAACATCTTCATTGCCAAATACTGTACTGTGTGAAATACGCTAGTTCGATTTTCGGAATCAGTTGCTTTCCTATGAAGAAGGTTGAGTGCAGCAAGTTCAAAATTTCCTTGTTTGTGTAATCTATCAAGATGTACAACTTAGTAGATTCACCTCATTTATAAAGTAGTTTGTTTAGAAAACAAACATCTTCATTGCCAAACACTGTACTGTGTGAAATAAGCCAGTTCGGTTCTAGGAATCAGTTGCTTTCCTACGAAGAAGGTTGAGTGCAGCAAGTTCAAAGTTTCCTTGTTTGTATAATGTAACAAGATATACAACTTAGTAGATTTGCTTCATTTCTAAAGGAGTTTCTTTAGAAAACAAACATCTTCATTGCTGAACACTGTACTGTGTGAAATAAGCTAGTTTATTTCTAGGAATCAGTTGCTTTTCTACAAAGATGGTTGAGTGCAGCAAGTTCAAACTTTCCTTGATTATGTAATCTAAAAGGATGTACAACTTAATAGATTCGCCTCATTTCTAAAGTAGTTTCTATAGCAAACAAACATCTTCATTGCTGAACACTGTACTGTCTGAAATAAACTAGTTCAGTTCTAGGAATCAGTTGATTTCACATGAAGATGGTTGAGTGCAGCAAGTTCAAACTTTCCTTGTTTATTTACTCTAAGAAGATGTGCAACTCAGTAGATTCGCCTCATTTCTAAAGTAGCTTGTTTAGAAAACAAACATCTTCCTTGCCAAACACTGTATTGTGTGAAATAACCTAGTTAGGTTCTAGGAATCAGTTGCTTTCCTAAGAAGAAGGTTGAGTGTAGCAAGTTCAAACTTTCCTTGTTTATGTAATCTACAAAGGTGTACAACGTAGTAGATTTCCCTCATTTCTAAAGTAGTTTGTATAGACAAGCAACAACTTCATTGCTGAACACTGTACTGTGTGAAATAAGCTAGTACGGTTCTAGGAATCAGTCACTTTTGTAGGTAGATGGTTGAGTGCAGCAAGTTCAAACATTTCTAGTTACTGTAATCTAACATGATGTACAACTTAGTAGATTGACCTTATTTCTAAATTAGTTTGTTTAGAAAACAAGCATCTTCATTGGCAAATACGGTACTGTGTGAAATAAGCCAGTTTGGTTCTAGGAATCAGTTGCTTTCCTACGAAGAAGGTTGAGTGCAGCAAGTTCCAACTTTCCTTGTTTGTGTAATCTGACAAGATATACAACTTACTAGATTCGCTTCATTTCTAAAGTAGTTTGTTTAGAAAACAAACATCTTCATTGCCGAACACTGTATTGTGTGAAATAAGGTAGTTCGGCTCTAGGAATCAGTTGCTTTTCTACGATGACGGTTGAGTGCAGCAAGTTCAAACTTCCTTGTTTATGTAATGTAAAAGATGTACAACATAGGTGATTCGCCTCATTTCCAAAGTAGTTTGTTTAGAAAGCAAACATCTTCATTGCCCAAGTCTGTACTGTGTGAAATAAGCTAGTTCCTTTCTGGTTATCCGTTGCTTTCCTACGAAGAAGGTTGAGTCCAGCAAGTTGAAACTTTCTTGTTTGTGTAATCGAACAAGATGTACAACTTAGAAGATTTGCCTCATTTCTAAAGTAGTTTGTTTAGAAAACAAACATCTTCAGTGCCGAACACTGTACTGTGTGAAATAAGCTAATTCAGTTCTAGGAATCAGTTTCTTTTCTACGAAGATGGTTCATTGCAGGCAATTTCAAGCATTCCTAGATAGTGTAATCTAAAGAAGATGTACAATTTAGTAGATTTCCTCATTTCTAAAGTAGTTTGTTTAGAAAACAAACATCTTCATTGCCGAACACTGTACTCTGCTAAATAAGCTATTTCTGTTGTAGGAATTAGATGCTTTCTTATGAAGAAGGTTGAGTGCAGCAAGTTCAAACATTCCTAGTTACTGTAATCTAACAAGATGTACAACTTAGGAGATTGACTTTATTTCTAAAATAGTTTCTTTAGAAAACAACCATCTTCATTGTCAAATAAGACACTTTGTGAAATAAGTCCGTTCGGTTCTAGGAATCAGTTGCTTTCCTACGAAGAAGGTTGAGTGCACCAAATTCCAACTTTCCTTGTTTGTGTAATCTGACAAGATGTACAATTTAGTAGATTAGCCTCATTTCTAAAGTAGTTTGTTTAGAAAACAAACATCTTCATTGCCAAACGCTGTACTGTGTGAAATAAGCTAGTTTCGTTCTAGGAATCAGTTGCTTTCCTACGATGAAAGTTGAGTGCAGCAAGTTCAAACGTTCCTTCTTTGTTTAATCTAACAAGATGTACAACTTACAAGTTTCTCTTCATTTTTCAACTACTTTGTTTAGAAAACAAACATCTTTGTTGGCAAATATTGTACTATGTAACATAAACTAGTTTGGTTGTAGGAATCAGTTGGTTTACTACGAAGAAGGTTGAGTGCAGCAAGTTCAACCTTTCCTTGTTTCTGTAATGTTACAAGATGTATAACTTAGTACACTTGCCTCATTTCTAAAGTAGTTAGTTTAGAAAACAAACACCTTCATTCCCGAACACTGTACTGTGTGAAATAAGCTAGTTCGGTTCTAGGAATCAATTGCTTTCCTACTAAGAAGGTTGAGTGCAGTAAGTTCAAACTTTCTTTCTTTGTGTAATCAAAAAAGATGTACAACTTACAAGTTTCTTTTCATTGCTAAACTACTTTATTTAGAAAACAAACATCTTCATTGCCGAACACTGTAATGAGTCAAATAAGCTGGTTTGGTTCTAGACTTCAGTTGCTTTCCTACGAAGAAGGTTGAGTGCAGCAAGTTTAAACTCTCCTTGTTTGTGCAATCTGACAAGATGTACAACTCAGTAGATTCGCCTCATATCTAAAGTAGTTTGTTCAGAAAATAAACATCTTCATTGCCAAACACTGTACTGTGTGAAATAAGCTAGTTCAGTTCAAGGAATGAGTTGCTTTCTTACGAAGAAGGTTGAGTGCAGCAAGTTCAAACTTTGCTTGTATATGTTATCTAAGAAGATGTACAGCTTAGTAGATTTGCCTCATTCCTAAGCAGTTTGTTTAGAAAACAAACATCTTCATTGGCCAACACTGTACTGCGTGAAATAAGCTAGTTCGGTTCCAGGAATCAGTTGCTTTCCTATGAAGAAGGTTGAGTGCAGCAAGTTCAACCTTTCCCTGTTTCTGTAAACTAACAACATGGATAACTTAGGATATTCGCCTCATTTCTAAAGTACTTTGTTTAGAAAACAAACATCTTCATTGCCTAACACTGTACTGTGTGAAATAAGCTAGTTCGGTTCTAGGAATCAGTTGCTTTCCTACGAAAAAGGTTGAGTGCAGCAAGGTCAAACGTTCCTTGTTTTTGTAATCTAACAAACTCTATAACGTAGAAGTTTCGCTTCATTTCTAACCTACTTCGTTTAGAAAACAAACATCTTCATTGCCGAACCCTTTACTGTGTGAAATAAGCTAGTTCAGTTCTAGGAATCAGTTGCTTTCCTACGAAGAAGGTTGAGTGCAGCAAGTTCAAACTTTCCTTGTTTTTTGTAATCTAACAAGATCTACAACTTAGTAGTTTCGCCTCATTTCTAAAGTAGTTTGTTTAGAAAGCAAACATCTTCATTTGTGAAAACCGTACTGTGTGAAATAAGTAGTTCGGTTCTAGGAATCAGTTGCTTTTCCACGAAGATGGTTGAGTGCAGCAAGTTCAAACTTTCCTTGTTTATGAAATGTAAAAAGATGTAGAACTTAGGAGATTAGCCTCATTTATAAAACAGTTTGTTTAGAGAACAAACAACCTCATTGCTGAACACTGTACTGTGTGAAATAAGCGAGTTCGGTTCTAGGAATCAGTTGCTTTCCAACGAAGAAGATTGAGTGCAGCAAGTTCAAACTTTCCTTGTTTGTGTAAAATAACAAGATGTACAATTTAGTAGATTTGCCTCTTTTCTAAAGTAGTATGTTTAGAAAACAAATATGTTCATTTCCCAACACTGAACTGCGTGAAATAAGCTACTTCAGTTCTAGGAATCAGTTGCTTTACAATGAATGTTGAGTGCAGGAAGTTCAAACTTTCCTTGTTTTTGTAATCTAACAAGATGTAGAACTTAGTAGATTGGCCTCATTTCTAAAGTAGTTTGTTTAGAAAACAAACATATTCATTGCCGAACACTGTACTGTGTGAAATAAGTTGTTTCGATACTAAGAATCAGTTGCTTTCCTATGAAGAAGGTTGAGTGCAGTAACATCAAACTTTCCTTGTATGTGTAATCTAACAATATGTACAAGTAGTAGATTCGAATCATTTCTAAAGTACTTTGTTTATAAGCAAACATCTTCCTTGCTGAACATTGTACTGTGTTAAATAAGGTACTTCAGTTCCAAGAATCATTTGCTATCCTATGAAAATGGTTCAGTGAAGCCAGTTCAAACAATCCTACTCAGTGTAACCTAACAACATGTACAACTTCCAAGTTTCTCTTCATTTCTAAACTACTTTCTTTACAAAAGAAACATCTGCATTGCCAAATACTGTGCTTGTGAAATAAGCCAGTTAGTTTCTAGGAATCAGTTGCTTTCCTACGAGGAAGATTGAGTGCAGCAAGTTCAAATTTTCCTTGTTTGTGCACTGTAACAAGATGTACAACTAATTAGATTTGCTTCCTTTCAAACGTAGTTTGTTTACAAAACAAACATGTTTATTGCCGAACACTGTAGTGTGTGAAATAAGCAAGTTCGCTTCTAGGAATCATTTGATTTTCTACGAAGATGGTTGAGTTCAGCAGTTCAAACATTCCTAGTTAGTGTAATCTAAAAAGATGTACAACTTACAAGTTTTGCTTCATTTTTAAACTACTTTGTTTAGAAAACAAACATCTTCATTTCCAAATACTGTACTGTGTGAAACAAGCCAGTTCGGTTCTAGGAATCAGTTGCTTTCCTATGATGAATGTTGATTGCAGCATGTTCCAACTTTCCTTCTTTGTGTAATCCCACAAGATGTATAACTTAGTGGATTCGCCTCTTTTCTAAAGTTGTTTGTTCAGAAAACAAACATGTTCATTGCCAAACACTGTACTGTGTGAAATAAGCTATTTCAGTTCTAGGAATCAGTTGCTTTCCTAAGAAGAAGGTTGAGAACAGCAAGGTAAAACTTTCCTTGTTTGTGTAATGTAACAAGTTTTACAACGTAGTAGATTCACTTCATTTTAAAATAGTTTCCTTAGAAAACAAACATCTTCATTGCCGAACACTGTACTGTGTGTAATAAGATAGTTATGTTCTAGGAATCAGCTGCTTTTCTACGAAGAAGGTTGGGTGCAGCAAATTCAAACTTTAATTTTTTATGTATTCTGAAAAGATGTACAACTTAGTAGATTCACATAATTTCTAAAGCAGTTTATTTAGAAAACAAACATCTTCATTGCCGAACACTGTACTGGGTGAAATAAGCTATTTCGGTTCCAGGAATCATTTGCTTTCCTACGAAGAAGGTTTAGCACAGCAAGTTCAAACATTCCTAGTTTGTATAATCTAACAAGTTAGTAGATTCAACGCATTTCTAAAATAGTTTGTTTAGAAAACAACCACCTTCATTGACGAACACTATACTCTGTGAAATAAGCTAGTTCGGATCTAGGAATCAGTTGCTTTCCTACGAAGAAGGTTGAGTGCAGCAAGTTCAAACTTTGCTTGTTTGTGTAATCTAACAAGGTGTAGAATTTAGTAGATTCCCCTCATTTCTAAAGCAGTTTGTTTAGAAAACAAAAACTTCATTGCCGAACACTCTACTGTGTGAAATAAGCTATTTCGGTTCTAGGAATCAGTTGCATTCCTACGAAGAAGGTTGAGTGCAGGAAGTTCAAACGTCATTGTTTATGTCATCTAAAAAGATGTACAAGTTAGTAGAATCAGCGCATTTCTAAAATAGTTTGTTTAGAAAACAAACTTCTTCATTGCCGAACACTGTACTGTGTGAAATAAGCTAGTTCGTTTCTAAGAATCAGTTGCTTTCCTACGAAAAATGTTGAGTGCAGCAAGTTCAAACTTTTCTTGTTTGTGCAATCTAACAAGTTGTACAAGTTAGTAGATTCGTCTCATTCCTAAAGTAGTTTGTTTAGAAAACAAACATCTTCATTGCCAAACACTCTAGTGTGTGAATTAAGCTAGTTCGGTTCTAGGAATCAGTTGCTATCCTAGGAAGAAGGTTGAGTGCAGCAAGTTCAAACTTTCCTTGTTTGTGTCATCTAACACGATGTATAACTTAGGAGATTGGCCTCATTTATAAAGTAGTTTGTTGAGAAAACAACCGTCTTCATTGCCAAACACTGTACTGTGTGAAATAAGCTAGTTCGGTTCTTGGAATCAGTTACTTTCCTATGAAGAATGTTGAGTGCAGCAAATTCAAACTTTCCTGATTTGTGTAATCTAACAAGATGTAAAACTTAGTAGAATCGCCTCATTTATAAAGTAGTTTGTTTAGAAAACAAACATCTTCATTTGTGAAAACTGTACTTTGTGAAATAAGGTTGTTCGGTTTTAGGAATCAGTTGCTTTTCCACGAAGATTGTTGAGTGCAGCAAGTTCAAACTTTCCTTATTTATGTAATGTAAAAAGATGTAGAACGTAGGAGATTCGCATCATTTATAAAGTAGTTTGTTCAGAGAACAAACAACCTCATTGCCGAACAGTGTAGTGTGTGAATTAAGCGAGTTTGGTTCTAGGAATCAGTTGCTTTCCAACGAAGAAGGTTGAGTGCAGCAAGTTCAAACTTTCCTTGTTTGTGTAACCTAACAAGATGTACAATTTAGTAGATTTGCCTCTTTTCTAAAGTAGTATGTTTAGAAAACAAATATGTTCATTTCCCAACACTGAACTGCGTGAAATAAGCTACTTCTGTTCTAGGAATCAGTTGCTTTACAACGAATGTTTAGTGCAGGAAGTTCAAACTTTCCTTGTTTTTGTAATCTAACAAGATGTAGAACTTAGTAGATTCGCCTCATTTCTAAAGTAGTTTGTTTAGAAAACAAACATCTTCATTGCCGAACACTGTACTGTGTGAAATAAGCTATTTCGGTTCTAGGAATCAGTTGCTTTTCTACGAAGATTGTTGAGTGCACCAAGTTCACATTCCTGGTTAGTGTAATCTAACAAGATGTACAACTTACAAGTTTTGCTTCATTTCCAAAGTACTTTCTTTAGAAAACAAACATCTTCATTGCCAAATACTGTACTGCGTGAAATAAGGTAATTCGGTTGTAGGAATCAGGTGCTATCCTATGAAGAAAGTGCAGCAAGTTTGTTTTGTAATCTAACAACATGTAGAACTTATTATTTTTGCCTCATTTCCAAAGTAGTTTGTATAGAACACAAACATCTTCATTTCTGAACACTGTACTGAAATAAGCTAGTTCGGTTCTAGGAATCGCCTGCTTTCCTACGAAGAAGGTTGTGTGCAGCAAGTTCAGACTTTCCTTGTCTGTGACATCTAACAAGATGTACAACTTAGTTTCATCTAACAAGGTGTACAACTTAGTCAATTCGCCTCATTTCTAACGTAGTTTGTTTAGAAAACAAACACCTTCATTGCCAAACACTGTACTGTGTGAAATAAGCTAGTTTGGTTCCTGGAATCAGTTGCTTTTCTACCAAGAAGGTTGAGTGCAGCAAGTTCAAACTTTCCTTGTTTGTGTAATCTAACAAGATATACAACCTAGTAGATTCGCCTCATTTCTAAAGTAGTTTGTTTAGAAAACAAACATCTTCATTGCCAAACAGTGTACTGTGTGAAATAAGGTAGTTCGGTTCTAGGAATCAGTTGCTTTCCTATGAATACGGTTGAGTGCAGCAAGTTCAAACTTTCCTTGTTTGTGTAATTTAAGGTATACAACTTAGTAGATTCGCTTCATTTCTAAAGTAGTTTGTTTAGAAAACAAACATCTTCATTGCCGAATACTGTACTGTGTGAAATAAGCTAGATGGCTTCTATGAATCAGTTGCTCTTCTACGAAGATGGTTGAGTGCAGCAAGTTCAAACATTCCTAGTTAGTGTAATCTAACAGGATGTACAACTTAGTAGATTCGCCTCATTTCTAAAGTAGTTTGTTTAGAAAACAAACATCTTCATTCCAAACACTGTACTGTGTGAAATAAGCTATTTCAGTTGTAGGAATCACTTGCTTTTCTAAGAAGATGGTTGAGTGCAGCAAGTTCAAATATTCCTAGTTAGTGTAATCTCAGAAGATATACAACTTACAAGTTTTGATTCATTTTAAAACTACTTTGTTTAGAAAACAAACATCTTCATTGCCTAGTGTACTGTGTGAAACAAGCCAGCTCAGTTTTAGGAATCTGTTCCTTTCCTACTAAGAAGGTTGAGGGCAGCAAGTTCAAACTTTCCTTGTTTGTGTAATCTAAAAGATGTAGAACTTAGTAGATTGGCCTCATTTCTAAAGCAGTTTGTTTAGAAAACAAACATCTTCATTGCCGAACACTGTACTGTGTGAGATAAGCTATTACGGTTCTAGGAATGATTTGCTTTCCTACGAAGAAGGTTTAGTGCAGCAAGTTCAAACATTCCTAGTTTGTGTAATCTAACAAAATGTACAAGTTAGTAGATTCAACGCATTTCTAAGACAGTTTTTTTAGAAAACAAACACCTTCATTGCCGAACACTGTACTATGTGAAATAAGCTAGTTTGGATCTAGGAATCAGTTGCTATCCTACGAAAAAGGTTGAGTGCAGCAAGGTCAAACTTTCCTTGTTTGTGTAATCTAACAAGGTGTAGAACTTAGTAGATTAGCCTCATTTCTAAAGCAGTTTGTTTAGAAAACAAACATCTTCATTGTCGAACACTGTACTGTGTGAAATAAGCTATTTAAGTTCTAGGAATCAGTTGCATTCCTACGAAGAAGGTTGAGTTCAGTAAGTTCAAACATTCCTTGTTTATGTCATCTAAAAAGATGTACAAGTTAGTAGTATCGCCTCATTTCTAAAATAGTTTGTTTAGAAAACAAACTTCTTCATTGCAGAACACTGTACTGTGTGAAATAAGCTAGTTCGGTTCTAGGAATCAGTTGCTTTCCTACTGAAAAAGGTTGAGTGCAGCAAGTTCAAACTTTTCTTGTTTTATGTAATCTAAAAAGATGTACAACTTAGTAGATTTGCCTCATTTCTAAAGTAGTTTCTTTAGAAAACAAACATCTTCATTTCCAAACACAGTACTGTGTGAAATAAGCTAGTTGTTCAGGTATCAGTTCATTTCCTACAAAGAAGGTTGAGTGCAGCAAGTTCAAATTTTCCTTGTTTATGTAATCTAAAAGATGTACACTTTAGTAGATTCCACTCTAAAGTAGTTTGTTTAGAAAACAAACATCTTCACAAACACTGTACTGTGTGAAATATGCTAGTTCGGTTCTTGGAATCAGTTGCTCTCCTGTGAAGAATGTTGAGTGCAGCAAGTTCAAACTTTCCCTTGTTTGTGTAATCTAACAAGATGTACAAACTTACAATTTTCGCTTCATTTCTAAAGTATTTTGTTTAGAAAACAAACATCTTCATTTGCCCAACACTGTGATGTGTGAAATAAGGTTAATATGGTTTTAGGAATCATTTGCTTTCCTACAAAGAAAGTTGAGTGCAGCAAGTTCAAATTTTCCTTGTTTATGTAATCTGAAAAGATGTACAGTTTAGTAGATTTGCATCATTTCTAAAGTAGTTTGTTTAAAAACAAACAACTTCATTGCTGCAACAGTGTAATGTGTGAAATAAGCTAGTTTGGTTCTAGGAATCAGTTGCTTTCCTACCAAGAAGGTTGAGTGCAGCAAGTTCAAACTTTCCTTGTTTGTGTAATCTAACAAGATGTACAATTTATTATTTTTGCCTCATTTCTAAAGTAGTTGTTTAGAAAACAAACATCTTCATTGCCAAACACTGAACTGTGTGAAATAAGCTATTTCTGTTCAGAATCAGTTGCTTTACAACGAAGGTTTAGTGCAGCAAGTTCAAACTTTCCTTGTTTTTGTAATCTAACAAGATGTAGAACTTAGTAGATTCACCTCATTTCTAAAGTAGTTTGTTTAGAAAACAAACATCTTCATTGCCAAACACTGTACTGTGTGAAATAAGCTATTTCGGTTCCAGGAATCAGTTGCTTTTCTACGAAGATTGTTGAGTGCAGCAAGTTCAAATTCCTGGTATGTGTAATCTAACAAGATGTACAACTTAGTAGATTTGCTTCATTTCTAAAGTACTTTCTTTAGAAAACAAACATCTTCATTGCTGAACACTGTACTGTGTGAAATAAGCTAGTTGTTCTAGGAATCAGGTGCTTTCCTATGAAGAAGGTTGAGTGCAAGCAAACTTTCCTTGTTTGTGTAATCTAACAAGATGTACAACTTATTATTTTTGCCTCATTTCCAAAGTAGTTTGTTTAGAAAACAAACATCTTCATTTCTGAACACTGTACTGAAATAAGCTAGTTCAGTTCTAGGAATCTGCTTTCCTACGAAGCAGGTTGTGTGCAGCAAGTTCAGACTTTCCTTGTCTGTGACATCTAACAAGATGTACAACTTAGTTTCATCTAACAAGACTTAGTCAATTCGCCTCATTTCTAAAGTAGTTTGTTTAGAAAACAAACACCTTCATTGCCAAACACTGTACTGTGTGAAATAAGCTAGTTTGGTTCCTGGAATCAGTTGCTTTTTCCTACAAAGAAGGTTGAGTGCAGCAAGTTCAAACTTTCCTTGTTTGTGTAATCTAACAAGAGGTACAACTTAGTAGATTCGCCTCATTTCTAAAGTAGTTTGTTTAGAAAACAAACATCTTCATTGCCAAACAGTGTACTGTGTGAAATAAGCTAGTTCGGTTCTAGGAATCAGTTGCTTTCCTATGAAGAAGGTTGAGTGCAGCAAGTTCAAACTTTCCTTGTTTGTGTAATTTAAGATATACAACTTAGTAGCTTCATTTCTAAAGTAGTTTGTTTAGAAAACAAACATCTTCATTGCTGAATATTGTACTGTGTGAAATAAGCTATTTGGTTCTAAGAATCAGTTGCTTTCCTATGAAGATGGTTGAGTGCAGCAAGTTCAAACATTCCTAGTTAGTGTAATCTAACAGGATGTACAACTTAGTAGATTCGCCTCATTCCGAAAGTAGTTTGTTTAGAAAACAAACATCTTCATTCCCGAACACTGTACTGTGTGAAATAAGCTAGCTTGGTTGTAGGAATCACTTGCTTTTCTACGAAGATGGTTGAGTGCAGCAAGTTCAAATATTCCTAGTTAGTGTAATCTCAGAAGATATACAACTTACAAGTTTTGATTCATTTCTAAACTACTTTGTTTAGAAAACAAACATCTTCATTGCCAAATAGTGTACTGTGTGAAACAAGCCAGCTCAGTTTTAGGAATCTGTTCCTTTCCTACGAAGACTGAGGGCAGCAAGTTCAAACTTTCCTTGTTTGTGTAATCTAAAAAGATGTAGAACTTAGTAGATTGGCCTCATTTCTAAAGCAGTTTGTTTAGAAAACAAACATCTTCATTGCCGAACACTGTACTGTGTGAGATAAGCTATTACGGTTCTAGGAATGATTTGCTTTCCTACGAAGAAGGTTTAGTGCAGCAAGTTCAAACATTCCTAGTTTGTGTAATCTAACAAAATGTACAAGTTAGTAGATTCAACGCATTTCTAAGACAGTTTTTTTAGAAAACAAACACCTTCATTGCGAACACTGTACTATGTGAAATAAGCTAGTTTTGGTTCTAGGAATCAGTTGCTATCCTACGAAAAAGGTTGAGTGCAGCAAGGTCAAACTTTCCTTGTTTGTGTAATCTAACAAGGTGTAGAACTTAGTAGATTAGCCTCATTTCTAAAGCAGTTTGTTTAGAAAACAAACATCTTCATTGTCGAACACTGTACTGTGTGAAATAAGCTATTTAAGTTCTAGGAATCAGTTGCATTCCTACGAAGAAGGTTGAGTTCAGTAAGTTCAAACATTCCTTGTTTATGTCATCTAAAAAGATGTACAAGTTAGTAGTATCGCCTCATTTCTAAAATAGTTTGTTTAGAAAACAAACTTCTTCATTGCAGAACACTGTACTGTGTGAAATAAGCTAGTTCGGTTCTAGGAATCAGTTGCTATCCTACGAAGAAGGTTGAGTGCAGCAAGTTGAAACTTTTCTTGTTTATGTAATCTAAAAAGATGTACAACTTAGTAGATTTGCCTCATTTCTAAAGTAGTTTCTTTAGAAAACAAACATCTTCATTTCCAAACACAGTACTGTGTGAAATAAGCTAGTTCGCTTCCAGGTATCAGTTCATTTCCTACAAAGAAGGTTGAGTGCAGTAAGTTCAAATTTTCCTTGTTTATGTAATCTGAAAAGATGTACACTTTAGTAGATTCCACTCATTTCCATAGTAGTTTGTTTAGAAAACAAACATCTTCATTGCTGTACACAGTACTGTGTGAAATATGCTAGTTCGGTTCTAGGAATCAGTTGCTCTCCTACGAAGAATGTTGAGTGCAGCAAGTTCATACTTCCCTTGTTTGTGTAATCTAACAAGATGTACAACTTACAATTTTCGCTTCATTTCTACACTATTTTGCTTAGAAAACAAATATCTTCATTGCCCAACACTGTGATGTGTGAAATAAGCTAATATGCTTCTCGGGATCATTTCCTTTCCTACAAAGAAAGTTGAGTGCAGCAAGTTCAAATTATCCTTGTTTATGTAATCTGAACAGATGTACAGTTTAGTAGATTTGCCTCATTTCTAGAGTAGTATGTTTAAAAAACAAATATCTTCATTGCTGCACACAGTAATGTGTGAAATAAGCTAGTTCGGTTCTAGGAATCAGTTGCTTTCCTACCAAGAAGGTTGAGTGCAGCAAGTTCAAACTTTCCTTGTTTGTGTAATCTAACAACATGTAGAACTTATTATTTTCGCCTCATTTCTAAAGTAGTTTGTTTAGAAAACAAACATCTTCATTGCCAAACACTGTACTGTGTGAAATAAGCTATTTCGGTTCTCAGAATCAGTTGCTTTCCTATGACGAAGGTTGAGTGCAGCAAGTTCAAACTTTCCTTGTTTGTGTAATCTAACAACATGTAGAAGTTATTATTTTCGCCTCATTTCTAAAGTAGTTTGTTTAGAAAACAAACACCTTCATTGCCAAACACTGTACTGTGTGAAATAAGCTATTTCGGTTCTAGTAATCAGTTGCTTTCCTACGAAGGTTGAATGCATCAAGTTCAAACTTTCCTTATATGTGTCATCTAACAAGGTGTACAACTTAGTAGATTCGCCTCATTTCTAATGTAGTTTGTTTAGAAAACAAACATCTTCATTGCTGAACACTGTACTGTGTGAAATAAGCTAGTTCAGTTCTAGGAATCAGTTGCTTTCCTCTGAAGAAGGTTGAGTTAAGCAAGTTCAAACTTTCCTTGTTTATGTAATCTAAAAAGATGTACAACTTAGTAGATATGCCTCACTTCTGAAGTAGTTTGTTTAGAAAACAAACATCTTCATTCGAACACTGTACTATGTGAAATAAGCTCGTTCAGTTCTAGGAATAGGCGCTCTCCTACGAAGCAGGCTGAGTGCATCAAGTTCAAACTTTCCTCGTTTGTGTAATCTAACAACTTGTACATCTAACTAGACTTGCATCATTTCTAAAGTAGTTTGTTTAGAAAACACAGATGTTCATCACCGAACACTGTACTGTGTGAAATAAACTAGGTCGGTTCTAGGAATCAGTTGCTTTCCTACAAAGAAGGTTGAGTGCAGCAAGTTCAAACTTTCCTTGTATGTGTCATGTAACAAGGTGTACAACTTAGTGTCATCTAACAAGATGTACAACTCAGTCGATTCGCCTCATTTCTAAAGTACTTTGTTTAGAAAACAAACATCTTCATTGCCCAACACTGTACTGTGTGAAATAAGCTAGTTCCGTACTAGGAATCAGTTGATTTCCTACGAAGAAGGTTGAGTGCAGCAAGTTCAAACTTTCCTTCTTCGTGTAATCTAACAGGATGTACAACTTAGTAGATTCGCCTCATTTCTAAAGTAGATTCCTTAGAAAACAAAGATCTTCATTTCTGAACACTGTACTGTGTGAACTAAGCTAGTTCGGTTCTAAGAATTAGTTGCTTTTCGACGAAGATGGCTGAGCGCAGCAAGTTCAAACATTCCTAGTTAGTGTAATCTAACAAGATGTACAATTTAGTAGATTCGCCTCATTTCTAAAGTAGTTTGTTTAGAAAACAAACACGTTCATTGCCGAACACTGTACTGTGTGAAATAAGCTAGTTTGGTTTTAGGTATCAGTGGCTTTTCTATGAGGATGGTTGAGTGCAGCAAGTTCAAATATTCCTAGTTAGTGTAATCTAACAAGATGTACAACTGACAAGTTTCACTTCATTTCTAAACTACTTTGCTTAGAAAACAAACATCTTCATTGCCAAATACTGTCCAGTGTGAAATATGTTAGTATGGTTCTAGGAATCAGTTGCTCTCCTAAGAAGAAGGTTGAGTGTAGCTTATTCCAACATTCCTAATTAGTGTAATCTAACAAGATGTACAACTTAGCAGTTTCGCCTCATTTCTAAAGTAGTTTGTTTAGAAAACAAACATCTTCATTGCCGAACACTGTACTGTGTGAAATAAGCTCATTTGTTTCTAGGAATCAGTTTCTTTTCTATGAAGATGGTTGAGTACACCTAGTTCACATTCCTGGTTAGTGTAATCTAACAATATGTACAACTTAAAAGTTTCGCTTCATTTGTAATCTAGTTTGTTTAGAAAACAAACATCTTCATTGCCAAATACTGTACTGTGTGAAATAAGCCACTTCAGTTTTAGGAACCAATCGCTTTCCTACAAGGAAGGTTGAGTGCAGCAAGTTCAAACTTTCCTTGTTTGTGTAATCTAACAACATGTAGAACTTATTATTTTCGCCTCATTTCTAAAGTAGTTTGTTTAGAAAACAAACACCTTCATTGCCAAACACTGTACTGTGTGAAATAAGCTATTTCGGTTCTAGTAATCAGTTGCTTTCCTACGAAGGTTGAATGCATCAAGTTCAAACTTTCCTTATATGTGTCATCTAACAGGGTGTACAACTTAGTGTCATCTAACAAGATGTACAACTTAGTCGATTCGCCTCATTTCTAAAGTAGTTTGTTTAGAAAACAAACATATTCATTGTGGAACCCTGTACAGTGTGAAATAAGCCAGATCGGTTCTCGGAATCAGTTCGTTTTCTACGAAGATGGTAGAGTACAGTAAGTTGAAACTTTCCTTGTTTCTGTAAACTAAAAAGATGTACAACTTAGTAGATTCTCCTCATTTCTCAAGCAGTTTGTTTAGAAAACAATCATCTTCATTGCCGAATACTGTACTGTGTGAAATATGCTAATTCAGTTCTAGGAATCAGTTGCTTTCCTATGAAGAAGGTTGATTGTAGCAGGTTAAAACTTTCCTTGTTTGTGTAATTTAAGAAGATGTACAACTTAGTAGATTCGCTTCATTTCTAAAGTAGTTTGTTTAGAAAACAAACATCTTCAATGCCAAACACTGTACTGTGTGAAGAAAGCTAGTTCAGTTATAGGAATCAGTTGATTTCATACGAAGAAGGTTGAGTGCAGCAAGTTCAAACTTTCCCTGTATGTGTCATCTAACAAGATGTACAACTTAGTGTCATCTAACAAGATGTACAACTTAGTTGATTCGCCTCATTTCTAAAGTAGTTTGTTTAGAAAACAAACAACTTCATTGCCAAACACTGTACTGTGTGAAATAAGCTAGTTTGGTTCCCGGAATCAGTTGCTTTCCTACGAAGAACGTTGAGTGCAGCAAGTTCAAACTTTCCTTGTTTGTGCAATCTAATAAGATATACAACCTAGTAGATTCACCCCATTTCTAAAGTAGTTTGTTTAGAAAACAAACACCTTCATTGCTGAACACTGTACTGTGTGAAATAAGCTAGTTTGGTCCCCAGCATCAGTTGCTTTCCTACAAAGAAGGTTGAGTGAAGGAAGTTCAAACTTTCTTTGTGTAATCTAACAAGATATACAACTTAGCAGATTCGCCTCATTTCAAAAGTAGTTTGTTTACACAACAAACATCTTCATTGCCGTATACTGTACTGTGTGAAATAAGCTAGATGGCTTCTAGGAATCAGTTGCTTTTCTCCGAATATGGTTCAGTGCAGCAAGTTCAAACATTCCTAGTTAGTGTAATCTAACAATATGTACAACTTAGTAGATTTGCCTCATTTCAAAAGTAGTTTATTTAGAAAACAAACATATTCATTCAAGAACACTGTACTGTGTGAAATAAGCTAGTTTGGTTCTAAGAATCATTTGCTTTTCTATGAAGATGGTTGAGTGCAGCAAGTTCAAATATTCCGAGTTAGTGTAATCTCAGAAGATATACAAATTACAAGTTTCGCTTCATTTCTTAACTACTTTGTTTAGAAAACAAACATCTTCATTCTCAAATACTGTACTGTGTGAAACAAGCCAGTTCAGTTCTAGGAATGAGTTGCTTTCCTAAGAAGATTGAGGGCAGCAAGCTCAATTCCTTGTTTGTGTAATCTAAGAAGATGTAGAACTTAGTAGATTCACCTCATTTCTAAAGTAGTTTGTTTAGAAAACAAACATCTTCTTTGCCGAACACTGTACTGTGTGAAATAAGCTAGTTCGTTTCTAGGAATCATTTGCTTTCCTACGAAGAAGGTTGAGTGCAGCAGGTTGAAACATTCCTAAGTTGTGTAATCTAACAAGATGTACAAGTTAGTAGATTCAACTCTTTTCTAAAGTAGTTTGTTTAGAAAACAAAGACCTTCATTGCCGAACACTGTACTCTGTGAAATAAGCTAGCTCGGTTCTAGTAATCAGTTGCTATCCTAGGAAGAATGTTGAGTGCATCAAGTTCAAACTTTTCTTTTTTGTGTAATCTTAAAAGATATACGAATGAGTAGATTTGCCTCATTTCTAAAGTAGTTTGTTTAGAAAACAAACATCTTCATTGTGGAACACTGTACTGTGTGACATAAGCTAGTTCGGTTCTAGGAATCAGTTGCTTTCCTACAGAAAAGTTTGAGTGCAGCCTCTTCCAAATTTCCTTGCTTGTGTAAACTGACAAGATGTACAACTTAATGTATTCGCTTCATTTCTAAAGTAGTTGGTTTAGAAAACAAACATCTTCATTGCTGAACACTGTACTGTGTTAAATAAGCTAGTTCGGTTCTGGGAATCAGTTGCTTTTTTACGAAGATGGTTGAATGCATGCAGTTCAAACTTTCCTTGTTTATGTAATCTGAAAAGATGTACATCTTAGTAGATTTGCCTCATTTCTAAAGTAGTTTCTTTAGAAAACAAACATCTTCCTTGCCAAATACTGTACTGTGTGAAAAAAGCTAGTTTGGTTCTAGGAATTAGTTGCTTTCCTACGAAGAAGGTTGACTGCAGCAAGTTCAAACTTTCCTTGTTTGTGTAATCTAACAAGATGTACAACTAAGTAGATTCGCCTCATTTCTGAACTACTTTGTTTTGAAAACAAACAACTTCATTTCCAAATACTGTACTGTGTGCAATAAGCAAGTTTGGTTCTAGGAATCCGTTGCTTTCCTACGAAGAAGGTTGAGTGCAGCATGTTCCAACTTTCCTTCTTTGTGTAATTTGACAAGATGTACAACTTATTAGGTTCTCCTCATTTGTAAAGTAGTTTGTTTAGTTAACAAACATCTTCATTGCCAAATAATGTACTGTGTGAAATAAGCTAGTTCGGTTCTAGGAATCAGTTGCTTTTCTACGAAGGTGGTTGATTCCAGCAAGTTCAAACATTCCTACTTAGTGTAATCTCACAAGATGTACAACTTAGTAGATTCTCCTCATTTCTAAAGTAGTTTGTGTAGAAAACAAACATCTTCTTTGCCATACACTGTACCCTGTGAAACAAGCTAGTTCTTTTCTAGGAATCAGTTGCTTTCGTACCAAGAAGGTTGAGTACAGCAAGGTGAAACTTTCCTTGTTTCTGTAATGTAACAAGATGTAACACTTAGTAGATTCGCCTCATTTCTAAAGTAGTTTGTTTAGAAAACAAACATCTTCATTGCCGATCATTGTACTGTGTTAAATAAGCTCGTTCAGTTATAGGAATCAGTTGCTTTTCTACAAAGAAGGTTGAGTGCAGCACGTTCAAACTTTCCTTGTTTGTTTAATGTAACAAGGTATACAACTTAGTAGATTCGCTTCATTTCAAAAGTAGTTTGTTTAGAAAACAAACGTCTGTGTTGCCCAACACTGTACTGTGTGAAATAAGCTAGTTCGATTCTAGGAATCAGTTGCTTTTCTACCAAGATGGTTGATTGCAGCAAGTTCAAACTTTTCTTGTTTGTGTAATAGAACAAGATTTACAACTTAGTAGATTCGCGTCTTTACTAAAGGAGTTTGTTTAGAAAACAAACATCTTCATTGCCGAACACTGTACTGTGTGAAATAAGATAGTTCGGTTCTAGGAATGAGTTGCTTTTCAACGTAGATGGCTGAGTGCAGCCAGTTCAAACATTCCTAGTTTGTGTAATCTAAAAACATGTACAACGTACAAGTTTGGCTTCACTTCTAAACTACTTTGTTTAGAAAACAAACATCTTCATTGCCAAATACTCTACTCTGTGAAACAAGCCAGAGTGGTTCTTGAAATCAGTTGCTTTCCTACGGAGAAGTTTGAGTGCAGCCTGTTCCAACTTTCCTTGTTTGTGTAATCTGACAAGATGTACAACTTAGTATATTCGCTTCATTTCTAAAGTAGTTTGTTGAGAAAACAACCATCCTCATTGCCGAACACTGTACTGGGTTATATAAGCTAGTTCGTTTCTGGGAATCAGTTGCTTTTGAACGAAGATGATTGAGTGCAGCAAGTTCAATCTTTTCTTGTTTGTGCAAACTAACAAGATGTCCATCTTAGTAGGTTGGCCTCATTTCTAAAGTAGTTTGTTTAGAAAACAAATATCTTCATTGCCGAACACTGTCCAGTGTTAAATAAGCTAGCTCAATTCTAGGAATCAGTTGCTTTCCTACGAAGAAATTTGAGTGCAGCAAGTTCAAACTTTCCTTGTTTATGTAATCTTACAAGATGTACAACTTAGATGATTCGCCTAATTTCTAAAGTAGTTTGTTTAGAAAACAAACATCTTCATTGCCGATCATTGTACTGTGTTAAATAAGCTCTTGCAGTTATAGGAATCAGTTGCTTTCCTACAAAGAAGTTTGAGTGCAGCACGTTCAAGCTTTTCTTGTTTGTTTAATGTAACAAGGTATACAGCTTAGTATATTCGCCTCATTTCTAAAGTAGTTTGTTTAGAAAACAAATATTTTCATTGCCAAACACAGTCCACTGTTAAATAAGCTAGTTCGTTTCTAGGAATCAGTTGCTTTCCTACGAAGAAATTTGAGTGCAGCAAGTTCAAACTTTCCTTGTTTATGTAATCTTACAAGATGTACAACTTAGTAGATTCGCCTAATTTCTAAAATATTTTTTTTAGTAAAAAAACCTCTTCATTTCCGTACACTATAATGTGTGAAATAAGCTAGTTCAGTTGTAGGAATCAATTGCCTTTCTACGAAGATGGTTGACTGCAGCAGGTTCAAACATTCCTAGTTAGTGTAATCTAACTAGATGTACAACTTACAAGTTTTGCTTCATTTCTAAACTACTTTGTTTAGAAAACAAACATCTTCATTGCCAAATATTGTACTGGGTGAAACGAGACAATTGGGTTCTAGGAATCAGTTGCTTTCCTATGAAGAAGGTTGAGTGCAGCAAGTTCAAACTTTCCTTGTTTGTTTAATCTAACATGATGTACAACTTAGTAGATTAGCCTCATTACTAAAGTAGTTTGTTTAGAAAACAAACATCTTCATTTCAGAACACTGTACTGGGTGAAATAAGCTAGTTCAGTTCTAGGAATTAGTTCCTTTCCTAGGAAGAAGGTTGACTGCAGGAAGTTGAAACTTTCCTTGTTTGTTTAATCTAACAAGATGTACAACTAAGTAGATTTGCCAATTTCTGAACTGCTTTGTTTAGAAAACAAACAACTTCATTGACAAATACTGTACTGTGTGAAATAAGCAAGTTCGGTTCTAGGAATCAGTTGCTTTCCTATGAAGAATGTTGAGTGCAGCATGTTCCAACTTTCCATCTTCGTGTAATCTGACAAGATGTACAACTTAGTAGGTTCTCCTCATTTGTAAAGTATTTTGTTTTGAAAAGAAACATCTGCATTGCCCAATAATGTACTGTGTGAAATAATCTAGTTCTGTTTTAGGAATCAGTTGCTTTATACGAAGAAAGTTGAGGGCAGCAAGTTCAAACTTTCCTAGTTTGTGTAATCTAACAGATGTACAAGTTAGTAGATTCGCCTCATTTATAAAGTAGGTTGTTTAGAAAGCAAACATCTTCATTGCTGAACACTGTACTGTGCGAAATAAGCTAGTATGGTTCTAGGAATCAGTTGCTTTTCTACGAAGATGGGTGAGTGCAGGCAAGTTCAAACATTCCTAGTTAGTGTAATTGAACAAGATGTACAATTCATTAGCTACGCCTCATTTCTAAAGTAGTTAGTTTACAAAACAAACATCTTCATTGCTGAACACTGTACTGTCTGAAATAAGTTAGTTCCATTCTAGGCATGGTTGAGTGTAGCAAGTTCAAACATTCCTACTTAGTGTAATCTAACAAGATGTACAACTTACAAGTTTCAGTTTTTTTCTAAATTACTTTGTTTAGAAAACAAACACCTTCATTTCCAAATACTGTACTGTGTGAAACAAGCCAGTTCAGTTCTAGGAATCAGTTGCTTTCCTACGAAGAAGGTTGAGTGCAGCATGTTCCAAATTTCCTGGTTTGTGTAAGCTGGCAAGATGTACAACTTCATAGATTAGCCTCATTTCTAAAGTAGTTTGTTTAGAAAACAAACATATTCATTACTGAACAGTGTACTGTGTGAAATACAATAGTTCAGTTATCAGAATCATTTCCTTTCCTACGAAGAAGGTTTAGTGCAGCAAGTTCTAACTTTCCTTGTTTGTGTAATGTAAAAAGATGTACAACTTAGGAGATTCGCCTCATTTCTAATGTAGTTTATTTAGAAAACAAACATCTTCATTGTTGAACTTAGTAGATTAGCACCATTTCTAAAGTAGTTTGTTTAGAAAACAAACATCTTCATTGCCGAACACTGTACTATGTGAAATAAGCTACTTCGCTTCTGGGAATCAGTTGCTTTTGTACGAAGATTGTTGAGTCCAGCAAGTTCAAACTTTCCTTGTTTGTGTAATCTAACAAGCTGTACAACTTAGTAGATTCGCCTCATTTCTAAAGTAGTTTGTTTAGGAAACAAACATCTTCATTGCTGAACACTGTACTGTGTGAAATAAGGTAGTTCAGTTCTGGGAATCAGTTCCTTTTCTACGAAGATGGGTGAGTTCAGGCAAGTTCAAACATTCCTACTTAGTGTAATCAAACAAGATGTAGAACTGACAAGTTCTGCTTCATTTCTAAACTACTTTGTTTAGAAAACAAACATCTTCATTGCCAAATACTGTACTGTGTGAAACAAGCCAATTAGGTTTTGGAATCACTTGCTTTCCTATGAAGAAGGTTGAATGCAGCATGTTCCATCTTTCCTTGTGTGTGTAATCTGACAAGATGTACAACTTAGTAGATTAGCACCATTTCTAAAGTAGTTTGTTTAGAAAACAAACATCTTCATTACTGAACACTGTACTGTGTGAAATAAGCTACTTTGCTTCTGGGAATCAGTTGCTTTTCTACAAAGATGGTTGAGTGCAGCAAGTTCAAACTTTCCTTGTTTGTGTAATCTAACAAGCTGTACAACTTAGTACATTCGCCTCATTTCTAAAGTAGTTTGTTTAGGAAAGAAACATCTTCATTGCCGAACACTGTACTTTGTGGAATAAGCTAGTTCGGTTCTAGGTATCAGTTGCTTTTCTACGAAGATTGTTGAGTGCAGGCAAGTTCAAACATTCCTAGGTAGTGTAATCGAACAAATGTACACTTCACTAGATTCGCCTCATTTCTAAAGTAGTTTGTTTAGAAAACAAACATCTTCATTGCTGAACACTGTACTGTGTGAAATAAGCTACTTCTGTTCTAGGAATCAGTGGCCTTTCTCTAAATATGGTAGAGTGCACCAAGTTCAAACATTCTGAGTTAGTGTAATCTAACAAGATGTACAACTTACAACTTTCGTTTCATTTGTACACTAGTTTGTTTAGAAAACAAATATCTTTATTGCCAAAACTTTACTGTGTGAAATAAGCCAGTTCGGTTCTAGGAATCTGTTGCTTTCCTACAAAGAAGGTTGAGTGCAGCATGTTCCAACTCTTCTTGTTTGTGTCATCTGACAAGATGTACAACTTAGGAGATTAGCCTCCTTTCTAAAGTAGTTTGTTTAGAAAACAAACATCTTCCTTGCCGAACACTGTATGTGTAAAATAAGCTAGTTCGGTTCTAGGAATAAATAACTTTCCTACGAAGAAGTTTGAGTGCAGGAAGTTCAAACTTTCCTTATTTGTGTAATCTAACAAGATGTATAACTTAGTAGATTCACTTCATTTCCAAAGTAGTTTGTTTTGAAAAGAAACATCTTCATTTCTGAACACTGTACATTGTGATGTAATCTAGTTCAGTTCTAGGAATTAGTTGCTTTTCTACGAAGATGGTTGAGTGCAGCAAATTCAAACTTTCCTTTTTATGTAATCTATGAAGATGTTCAACTTACAAGTTTTGCTTTATTTCTAAACCACTTTGTTTAGAAAACAAACATCTTCATTGCCAAATACTGTACTGTGTGAAATAAGCCAGTTCAGTTCTAGGAATCAGTTGCTATCCTACTAAGGAGGTTGATTGCAGGAAGTTCAAACGTTCCTTGTTTGTGTAATCTAACAAGATGTACAACTTAGTAGAATCACCTCATTTCTAAAGTAGTTTGTTCAGAAAGCAAATACCTTCATTGGTGAACACTGTACTGCATGAAATAAGCTATTTAGCTTATAAGAATCAGTTGCTTTCCTACCAAGAAGCTTGAGTGCAGGCAGTTCAAATTATCCTTGTTTTTGTAATGTTAGCAGATGTACAACTTAGTAGATTCGCCTCATTTCTAAAGTCGTTTGTTTCGAAAATAAACATCTTCATTGTTGAACACTTTACTGTGTGAATAGGCTATTTCGCTTATAAGAATCAGTTGCTTTTCTACGAAGAAGGTTGAGTGCAGCAAGTTCAAACTGTCCTTGTTTGGGTAATCTAACAGGATTTACAACTTAGTAGATTTGCCTCATTTCTAAAGTAGTTTGTTTAGAAAACAGACATATTCATTGCTGAACACTGTACTGTGTGAAATAAGCTACTTCAAGTATAGGAATCAGTTGCTTATCTACGAAGATGGTTGAGTGCAGCAAGTTCAAACTTTCCATGTTTGTGTAATCTAACACGATGTATAACTTAGTACATTCGCTTCATTTATAAACTAGTTTGTTTTGAAAACAAACATCTTCATCTCCAAATAATGTATTGGGTGATATAAACTAGTTCGCTTCTAGGAATCAGTAGCTTTTATACTAAGATGGTTGAGTGCAGCAAGTTCAAACTTTCCTTTTTTCTGTAATCTAACAAGATGTTCAACTTGCAAGTTTCTCTTCATTTCTAAACTACTTTGTTTAGAAAACAAACATCTTCATCTCCAAATACTGTACTGTGTGAAATAAGCCAGTTCTGTTCTAGGAATCAGTTGCTTTCCTAAGAAGAAGGTTGAGTGCAGCAAGTTAAAACTTTCCTTGTTTGTGTAATCTTACAAGATGTATAACTTATGAGATTCGCCTCATTTCTAAAGTAGTTTGTTTAGAAAATAAACATCTTCATTGTCGAACACTACTGTGTGAATAAGCTATTTCGGTTCTAAGAATCAGTTGCTTTTCTACGAAGAAGGTTGAGTGCAGCAAGTTCCAACTGTACTTTTTTGTCTAATCAAACAGGATGTACCATTTAAAAGATTCACTTCATTTCTAAAGTAGTTTGTTTATTAAACAAACATATTCATTGCTGAACACGGTACTCTGTGAAATAAACTAGTTCAGTTATACGAATCAGTTGCTTTCCTATGAAGAAGGTTTAGTGCAGCAAGTTCAAACTTTCCTTGTTTGTGTAATGCAACAAGGTGTACAACTTAGTAGATTCTCTTCATGTCAAAAGTAATTTGTTTAGAAAACAAACATCTTCATTGCTGAACACTGTACTGTGTGAAATAAGGTAGTTTGGTTCTAGGAATCAGTTGCTTTTCTACAAAGATCGTTGAGTGCAGGCAAGTTCAAATATTCCTAGTTAGTGTAATGGAACAGAATGTACAACCCATTAGATTCTCCTCATTTCTAAAGTAGTTTGTTTAGAAAACAAACATCTTCATTGCCGAAAACTATACTGTGTGAAATAATCTAGTTCTGTTCTAGGAATCAGTTGTTTTTATACGAACATGGTTGAGTGTAGCAAGTTCAAACATTCTAGTTAGTGTAATCTAGAATGATGTACAACATACAAGTTTCACATCATTTCTAAACTACTTTCTTTAGAAAACAAACATCTTCATTGCCAAATACTGTAGTGTGTGAAATAAGCCAGTTCCGTTCTAGGAATCAGTTGCTTTCCTACGAAGAAGGTTGAGTACAGCAAGTTCAAAGTTTCCTTGCTTGTGTAATATAACAAGATGTACAACTTAGTAGATTCTCTTCATTTCTAAAGGAGTTTGTTTAGAAAACAAACATCTTCATTACCGAACACTGTACTGTGTGAAATAAGCTAGTTCAGTTCTAGGAAGAAGATGCTTTCTGACGAAGAAGGTTGAGTGCAGCAAGTTCAAACTTTCCTTGTTTATGTAATCTAAAAAGAAGTAGAAGTTAGTAGATTCGCCTCATCTAGAATGATGTACAACATACAAGTTTCACATCATTTCTAAACTACTTTCTTTAGAAAACAAACATCTTCATTGCCAAATACTGTAGTGTGTGAAATAAGCCAGTTCCGTTCTAGGAATCAGTTGCTTTCCTACGAAGAAAGTTGAGTTCACCATGTTCCAACTTTCCTTGTTTGTGTATACTGACAAGATGTACAACATAGTAGATTAGCCTCATTTCTGAAGTAGTTTGTTCAGAAAACAAACATTGTCATGCCAAACACTGTACTGTGTGAAATAAGCTAGTTCGGTTCTAGGAATAGTTACTTTCCTACGAAGAAGGTTGAGTGCAGCAAGTTCAAAGTTTCCTTGTTTGTGTGATCTAACAAGATGTACAACTTAATAGATTCGCCTCATTTCTAAAGTAGTTTGTTTAGAAAACAAACATCTTCATTGCCGAACACTATACTGTGTGAAGTAAGCTTGTTTCGTTCTAGGAATTAGTTGCTTTTCTATGAATATGGTTGAGTTCAGCAAGTTCAAACATTCCTAGTTAGTGTAATCGAAAAAGATGTACAACTTACAAGTTTCGCTTCATTTCCAAACTACTTTGTTTGGAACACAAACATGTTCATTGCCAAATACTGTAGTGTGTGAAATAAGCTAGTTCGGTTCTAGGAATCAGTTGCTTTCCTACGAAGAAGGTTGAGTACAGCAAGTTCAAAGTTTCCTTGCTTGTGTAATATAACAAGATGTACAACTTAGTAGATTCTCTTCATTTCTAAAGGAGTTTGTTTAGAAAACAAACATCTTCATTACCGAACACTGTACTGTGTGAAATAAGCTAGTTCAGTTCTAGGAAGAAGATGCTTTCCGACGAAGAAGGTTGAGTGCAGCAAGTTCAAACTTTCCTTGTTTATGTAATCTAAAAAGAAGTAGAAGTTAGTAGATTCGCCTCATTTCTAAAGTAGTTTGTTTATAAAACAAACATTTTCACTGCCGAACACTGTGCTGTGTGAAATAAGCTATTTCGGTTCTAATATTCAGTTGCTTTTCTGCGAAGATGGTTGAGTGCAGCCTGTTCAAACTTTTCTTGTTTATGTAATATAAAAAGATGTACGACTTAGGAGATTAGCCTCATTTATAAAGTAGTTTGTTTAGAGAACAAACATCTTCATTGCCGAACACTGTGCTGTGTAATAAGCGAGTTCTGTTCTAGGAATCACTTGCTTTCCAACGAAGAAGGTTGTGTGCAGCAAGTTCAAACTTTCCTTGTTTGTGTAATCTAAGAAGATGTACAACTTAATAGATTCTCCTCATTTCTAAACTAGTATTTTCAGAAAACAAACATCTTCATTGCCGAACACTGTACCGTGTGATATATGCTAGTTCGATTCTAGGATTCAGTTGCTTTTCTACGAAGATGGTGGACTGCACCAAATTCAAACATTCCTAGTTAGTGTAATCAAAGAAGATGTACAACTTAGTAGATTCACCTCATTTCTAAAGTAGTTTGTTTACAAAACAAACATCTTTATTGCCAAACACTGTACTGTGTGAAATAAGTTAGTTTGTTTCTAGGAATAAGTTGCTTTTCTACAAATATGGTTGAGTGCAGCAAGTTCAAATTTTCCTTGTTTCTGTAAGGTAAAAAGATGTACAACTTAGAGGATTGGGTTTATTTGTAAAGCAGTTTGTTTAAAAACAAACATCTTCATTGCCGAACACTGTACTGTGTGAAATAAGCTACTTCGTTTCTTGGAATCAGTTGCTTTCCTACGAAGAATGTTGAGCCCAGCAAGTTCAAACTTTCCTTCTTTGTGTAAACTAACAAGATACACAACTTGGTAGATTCACCTCATTTCTAAAGTAGTTTGTTTATAAAACAAACATCTTCATTTCCGAACACTGTACTATGTGAAATAAGCTAGTTCGGTTCTAGGAATCAGTTGCTTTTCTACGAAGATGGTTGAGTGCAGCAAGTTCAAACTGTCCTTTGTTATGTAATGTAAAAAGATATAGAACTTATGAGATTCGCCTCATTTTTGAAGTAGTTTGTTTAGAAAACAAACATCTTCATTGCCGAACACTGTACTGTGTGAAATAAGCCTGTTCAGTTCTATGAATCATTGTTTTCCAACGAAGAAGGTTGAATGCAGTAAGTTCAAACTTTCCTTGTTTGTGTAATCTAACACGATGTACAACTTCAAAGATTCGCCTCATTTCTAAAGTAGTTTGTTTAGAAAACCAACATCTTCATTGCCGAACACTGTACTGTGTGAAATAAGCTATTTCGCTTCTAGGAATCAATTGCTTTCATATGAAGATGGTTGAATACAGCAAATTCAAACATTCCTAATTAGTGTAATCCAATAAGATGTACAACTTAGGAGATTCGCTTCCTTCCTAAACTACTTTGTTGAGAAAACAAAAATCTTCATTGCCAAATACTGTATTGTGTGAAATAAGCCAGTTCGGTTCTAGGAATCAGTTGCTTTCCTATGAAGAAGGTTGAGTGCAGCATGTGACCACTTTCATAGTTTGTGTAATCTGACAAGATGTACAACTTAGTAGATTAGCCTCATTTCTAAAGTAGTTTGTTTAGAAAACAAACATCTTCATTACTAAACTCTGTATAGTGTGAAATAAGCTAGTTCAGTTGCAGGAATCAGTTGCTTTCCTACGAAGAAGGTTGAGTGCAGCATGTTCCAACTTTCCTTGTTTGTGTAATTTTACAAGATGTACAACTTAGTAGATTCGCTTCATTTCTAAATTGGTTCATTTAGAAAACAAACATCTTCATTGCCGAACACTGTACTGTGTGAAATAAGTTAGTTCGGTTGTAGGAATCAGTTGCTTTCCTACGAAGAAAGTTGAGTTCAGCAAGTTCAAACTTTCCTTGTATGCGTAATCTAAAATGATGTACAGCTTAGTACATTTGCCTCATTTCTAAAGTAGTTCGTTTAGAAAACAAACATCTTCATTGACAAACACTGTACTGTGTGAAATAAGCTAGTTCGGTTCTAGGAATCAGTTGCTTTCCTACGAAGAAGGTTGAGTGCAGCAAGTTCAAACTTTCCTTGTTTCTGTAATGCTAGAAGTGGTGCAAGTTAGGAGATTCGCCTCATTTCTAAAGTAGTTTGTTCAGAACACTGTATAGTGTGAAAGAAGCTACTTCGGTTTTAGGAACCAGTTGCTTTTCTCCGAAGATGGTTAAGTGCAGGCAAGGTCAAACATTCATACTTAGTGTAATCTAACAAGATGTACACTTCAGTAGATTTGCCTTATTTCTAAAGTAGTTTGTTTAGAAAGCAAACATCTTCATTGCCAAAATCTGTACTGTGTGAAATAAGCTGGTTCAGTTATATGAATCAGTTGCTTTCCTACTAACAAGGTTGAGTGCAGCAAGTTCAAACTTTTGTCGTTGGTGTAATCTACCAAGATGTACATCTAAGTAGATTCGCTTCATTTCAAAAGTAGTTTGTTTACAAAACAAACATCTTATATGAGGAACACTGTACTGTGTGAAATAATCTATTTCGGTTCTAGGAATCAGGTGCTTTCATTCGAAGAAGGTTGAGTGAAGTAAGTTCAAACATTCCTAGTTAATGTAATCTAAAAAGATGTACAACTTACAAATTTCACTTCATTTCAGAACTACTTTGTTAAAAAACCAACATCTTCTTTGCCCAATACAGTACTGTGTGAAACAAGCCAGTTCGGTTCTAGGAATCAGTTGCTTTCCTATGAAGAAGGTTGAGTGCAGCATGTTCCAACTTTCCTTTTTTGTGTAATCTGACAAGATGTACATCTTACTAGATTCACCTCACTTCTAAAGTAGTTTGTTTAGAAACAAACATCTTCATTCCCAAACACTGTACTTTGTGAAAGGAGCTAGTTCGGTTCTAGGAATCAGTTCCTTTCCTACGAAGAAGGTTGAGTGCAGCAAGTTCAAACTTTCCTTTTTTGTGTAATCTATCAAAATGTACAAGTTATAAGTTTCGCTTCATTTCTAAACTACTTTGATTAGAAAACAAACATCTTCATTGCCAAATACTGTACTGTGTGAAATAAGCCAGTTCAGTTCTAGGAATCAGTTCCTTTCCTACGAAGAAGGTTGAATGCAGCATGTTCCAACTTTCCTTTTTTGTGTAATCTGATAAGATGTACAACCTAGTAGATTACCCTCATTTCTAAAGTAGTTTGTTTACAAAACAAACATCTTCATTGCCGAACACTGTACTGTGTGAAATAAGCTAGTTCGGTTCTATGAATCAGTTTCTTTTCTACTCAGAAGGTTGAGTGCAACAAGTCCAAACTTTCCTTGTTTGTGTAATCTAACAAGGTATAAATCTTAGTAGATTCGCCTCATTTCTAAAGTAGTTTGTTTAGAAAGCAAACATCTTCATTGCTGAAAACTGTACAGTGTGAAATAAGCTACTTCGGTTCTAGGATTCACTTGCTTTTTTCCCAAGATGCTTGAGTGCAGGCAAGTTCAACCATTCCTAGTTAGTGTAATCTAACAAGATGTACAATTTAGTAGATTCGCCTTATTTCTAAAGTACTTTGTTTACAAAACAAACATCTTCATTTCCGAATACTGTGCTGTGTGAAATATGCTAGCTCGGTTCTAGGAATCAGTTCCTTTTCTATGAAGATGTCTGAGTTCAGCAAGTTCAAACATTCCTAGTTAGTGTAATCTCACAAGACATAAAACTTACAAGTTTTGCTTCATTTCTAAACTACTTTGTTTATAAAACAAACATCTTCATTGCCAAATTCTGTACTGTGTGAAATAAGCTAGTTCAGTTCTAGGAATCAGTTGCTTTACTACGAATGTTGAGTGCAGCAAGTTCAAACTTTCCTTGTTTTTGTAATCTAACAAGATGTAGAACTTAGTAGATTCGCCTCATTTGTAAAGCAGTTTGTTTACAAAACAAGCTTCTTCATTGCCAAACAGTGTACGGAGTGAAACAAGCTATTTAGGTTCTAGGAATCAGTTGCATTCCTGCGAAGAATGTTGAGTGCAGCAAGCTCAAACGTTCATTATTTAAGTCATCTAAAAAGATGCACAGCTTCGTAGAATCACCTCATTTCTAAACTAGTTTGTTTAGAAAACAAACTTCTTCATTGCCGAACACTGTACTGTGTGAAATAAGCTATTTCAGTTCTAAGAATCAGTTGCTTTCCTATCAAGACGGTTGAGTGCAGCAAGTTCAAACTGTCCTTGTTTATGTAATGTAAAAAGATATAGAACTTAGGAGATTCGCCTCATTTTTGAAGTAGTTTGTTTAGAAAACAAACATCCTCATTTCCCAACACTGTACTGTGTGAAATTAGCTATTTCGGTTCTAAGAATCAGTTGCTTTCCTACGAAGAAGGTTGAGAGCAGCAAGTTCAAACTTTCTTTGTTTTTGTAATCTAACAAGATGTACAACTTAGTAGATTCGCCTCATTTCTAAAGTAGTTTGTTTAGAAAACAAACATTTTCTTTGCCAAACAGTGTATTGTGTGAAATAAGCTAGTTCGGTTCTAGGAATCAGTTGCTTTCCTACGAAGAAGGTTGAGTGCAGCAAGTTCAAACTTTCATTGTATGTGGAAACTAAAATGATATACAACTTAGCAGATTCGCCTCAGTGCTAAGGTAATTTTTTAAGAAAACAAACATGTTCATTCCCGAACACTGTATTGTGTTAAATAAGCTAGTTCAGATACAGGAATCAGTTGCTTTCCTACAAAGAAGGTTGAGTGCAGCAAGTTCAAACTTTCCGTGTTTGTGCCATCTAACAGGATGTACAAGTGAGTATATTCAACTCCTTTCTAAAGTAGTTTGTTTAGGAAACAAACATCTTTATTTCCGAACACTGTACTGTGTGAAATTAGCTATTTTGGTCTAAGAATCAGTTGCTTTTGTACGAAGAAGGTTGAGCGCAGCAAGTTCAAACTTTCCTTGTTTTTGTAATCTGACAAGATGTAATACTTAGTAGATTCACCTCATTTCTAAAGTACGTTGTATAGAAAACAAACTTCTTCATTGCTGAACACTGTACTGTATGAAATAAGCTATTTTGGTTCCAGGAATCAGTTGCTTTACTCCGAGGACGGTTGAGTGCAGCAAGTTCAAACGTTCACTGTTTGTGTCATCTAAATAGATGGACAACTTAGTAGAATCACCTCATTTCTAAAGTATTTTGTTTAGAAAACAAACATCTTCATTGCCAAACACTGTACTGTGTGAAATAAGGTATTTTGGTTCTAAGAATCAGTTCCTTTCCTATGAAGAACGCCAAGTGCAGCAAGTTCAAACTTTCATTCTATGTGCAATCTAACAAGATGTAGAAGTTAGTAGATTCGCCTCATTTTTAAAGTAGTTTGTTTAGAAAACAAACATCTTTATTGCCGAACACTCTACTGTGTGAAATACGCTAGTTTGGTTGTAGGAATTACTTGCTTTTCGAAGAATATGCTTGAGTGCAGCAAGTTCAAACTTTCCTTGTTTCTGTAATGTAAAAACAAGAACAACTTAGAGGATTCACCTCATTTCTAACGTAGTTTGTTTAGAAAACAAACATCTTCATTGCCGAACACCGTACAGTGTGAAATAAGCTTTCTCATTTCTTGCAATCAGTTGCTTTCGTACGAAGAAGGTTGAGTCCAGCAAGTTCAAACTTTCCTTGTTTGTGTAATCTAACAAGATATACAACTTAGTAGATTTGCCTCGTTTCTAAAGTAGTTTGTTGAGAAAAAAAAATCTTCATTTCCGAACTCTGTACTGTGTTAAATAAGGTAGTTTTGTTCTAGGAATCAGTTGCTTTTACTCGAAGATGGTTGAGTGCAGAAAGTTCAAACTTTCCTTGTTTATGTAATATAAAAAGATTTACAACTTAGGAGATTTGCCTCATTTATAATGTAGTTTGTTTAGAGAACAAACATATTCATTGCCGAACACTGTACTGTGTGAAATAAGCGAGTGCGGTTCTAGGAATCAGTTTCTTTCTAATGAAGACAGGTGAGTGCAGAAAGGTCAAACATTCCTAGTTACTGTAATCTAAGAAGATGTACAACTTACAAGTTTGCTTCATTTCTAAACTACTTTGTTTAGAAAACAAACATCTTCATTGACAAATACTGTACTGTGTGAAACAAGCCAGTTCTGTTCTTGGAATCAGTTGTATTCCTACGAAGAAGGTTGAGTGCAGCATATTCCAACTTTCCCTCTTTGTGTAATCTCACATGATGTACAACTTAGTAGATTCGCATCACTTCTAAAGTTGTTTGTTTAGAAAACAAACATCTTCATTGCCGAACACTGTAATGTGTGATATAAGCTAGTTCACTTCTAGGAATCAGTTGCTTTCTTACCAAGAAGGTTGAGTGAAGCAAGTTCAAACATTCCTTGTTTGTGTGATCTAACAACATGTACAACTTAGTAGATTCGCCTCATTTCTACAGTCGTTTCTTTAGAAAACAAACATCTTCATTGCCGAACACTGTAGTGTGTGAAATAAGCTAGTTCGGTTCTGTGAATCAGTTGCTTTCCTACGAAGACAGTTGAGTGCAGCAAGCTCAAACTTTCTTTGTCTGTGTAATCTAATAAGATGTACAGCTTACAAGTTTCTCTTCATTTCTAAAGTAGTTTCTTTAGGAAACATCTTCATTTCCAAATACTGTACTGTATGAAATAAGCTAGTTTGGTTCTAGGAATCAGTTGCTTTCCTGCGAAGAAGGTTGAGTACAGCAATTTCACACTTTCCTTGTTTATGTAATCTAAAAAGATGTAGAACTTAGTAGGTTCGCCTCACTTCTAAAGTAGTTTGTTTAGAAAACAAACATCTTCATTGCCGAACTCTGTACTATGTGAAATAAGCTCGTTCGTTTCTAGGATTCAGTTGATTTCCTACGAAGAAGGTTGAGTGCAGCAAGTTCAAACTTTCAATGTTTTTGTAATCTCACAAGATGTACAACTCAGTAGATTCACGTCATTTGTAATGCAGTTTTTTTTGAAAATAAACATCTTCTTTGCCGAACACTGTCTTGTATGAAATAAGCTAGTTCGGTTCTAGGAATCGGATGCTTTCATAGAAATAAGGTTCAGTGCAGCAAGTTCAAACTTTCCTTCTCTGTGTAATCTAAAATGATGTACAACTTAGTAGTTTCGGTCATTACTAAAGTAGTTTGTTTAGAAAACAAACATCTTCATTCCGAACACTGTGCTGTGTGAAATAAGCTTTTTTGTTTCTAGGAATCAGCTGTTTTATTACGAAGAAGGTTGAGTGCAGCAAGTTCAAACTTTCCTAGTTAATGTAATCTAACAAGATGTGCAACTTCGTAGCTTCGCCTCATTTCTAAACAAGTTTGTTTAGAAAACAAACAACTTCATTGCTGGACACTGTACTGTGTGAAATAATCTAGTGCAGTTATGGGAATCAGTTGCTTTCCTACGAAGAGGGTTGAGTGCAGCAATTTTAAACTTTCCTTGTTTGTGTATCCTTACAAGATGTACAAGTTAGTAGATTCGCCTAATTTCTAAAGTAGTTTGTTTAGAAAACAAATATCTTCATTGCAGAACACTGTACTGTGTGAAATAAGCTAGTGCAGTTATAGGAATCAGTTGCTTTCCTACGAAGAATTTTGAGTGCAGCAAGTTCAAACTTTCCTTGTTTGTGTAATGTAACAAGATATACAACTTATCAGATTCGCTTCATTTCTAAAGTAGTTTGTTTAGAAAACAAAGATCTTCATTGCCCAACACGGTACTGTGTGAAATAAGCTAGTTCAGTTCTAGGAATTAGTTGCTTTTCTATGAATATGGTTGAGTGCAGCAAGTTCAAACTTTCTTCGTTTATGTAATGTAAAAAGATATACAGCTTAGGAGATTCACCTCATTTCTAAAGTAGTTTGTTTAGTAAACAAACATCTTCATAGCTGAACACTGTACTGTTTAAAATAAGCTAGTTCAGTTCTAAGAATCAGTTGATTTTGTACAAAGATAGTTGAGTGCAGCAAGTTCAAACATTCCCAGTTAGTGTAACAAGACGTACAAATTACAAGTTTCGCTTCATTTCTAAACTACTTTCTTTAGAAACCAAACATCTTCATTGCCAAATACTGTACTGTGTAAAATAAGCCAGTTCGGTTCTAGGAATCAGTTGCTTTTCTACAAAGATGGTTGAGTGCAGGCAAGTTTAAACATTCCTAGTTAGTGTAATCAAACAAGATGTACAATTTAGTAGATTCACCTCATTTCTCAATTAGTTTGTTTAGAAAACAAACATCTTCATTGCCAAACCCTGTAGTGTGTGAAATAAGCTAGTTCCGTTCTAGGAGTTAGTTGCTTTCCTACGAAGAAGGTTGAGGGCAACAAGTTCAAACTTTCCTAGTTTATGTAATCTAAGAAGATGTACAACTTAGTAGATTCGCCTCATTTCTAAACTAGTTTGTTTAGAACAAAAAACATCTTCATTGCCGAACACTGTACTGTGTAAAAATGGCTAGTTCAGTTCTAGGGATCAGTTGCTTTCGTACGATGAAGGTTGAGTGCAGCAAGTTCAAACTTTCCCTGTTTGTGTAATCTAACAAGATGTACAACTTAGAAGATTCGACTAATTTCTAAAGTAGTTTGTTTTGAAAACAAACGTCTTCATTGCTGAACACAGTACTGTGTGAAATAAGCCATTTTGCTTCTAGAAATCAGTTGCTTTCCTGCGAAGAAGGTTGAGTGCAGCATGTTCTAACTATATTTGTTCGTGTAATCTAACAAGATGTACAACTTAGTAGATTCGCCTCATTTCTAAAGTAGTTTGTTGAGAAAACAAGCTTCTTCATTGCCGGATACTGTACTGTGTGAAATAAGCTAGTTAAGTTCTAGGAATCACCTGCTTTTCTATGAAGATAGTAGAGTGCAGCAAGTTCAAACTTTCCTAGTTAGTATAATCTAACAAGATGTACAACTTAGTAGATTCACCTCATTTCGAAAGTAATTTGTTTACAAAACAAACATCTTCATTGACGAACACTGTATTGTGTGAAATAAGCTAGATGGGTTCTAGGAATCAGTTGCTTTTCTAGGAAGATGGTTGAGTGCAGCATGTTCAAACATTCCTAGTTAGTGTAATCTAAAAAGATCACAACTTAGTAGATGAGCTTCATTTCGAAAGTAGTTTGTTTAGAAAACAAACATCTTCATTGCCAAACCTGTACTGTGTGAAATAAGCTAGTTTGGTTCTAGGAATCAGTTGCTTTTCTACAAAGATGGTTGAGTGCAGCAAATTCAAATATTCCTAGTTAGTGTAATCTCAGAAGATATACAACTTACAAGTTTCGCTTCATTTCTATACTACTTTGTTTAGAAAACAAACATCTTCATTGCCAAATACTGTACTGTGTGAAATAAGCTGGTTCGGGTCTAGGAATCAGTTGCATTTCAACGAAGATGGTAGAAACAAGCCAGTTCAGTTCTAGGAATCAGTTGCTTTCCTACGAAGATTGAGGGCAGCATGTTAAAACTTTCCTTGTCTGTGTAGTCTAACAAGATGTAGAACTTAGTAGATTCGCCTCATTTCTAAAGTAGTTTGTTTACAAAACAAACATCTTCATTGTCCAACACTGTACTGTGTGAAATAAGCTATTTCGGTTCTAGGAATCAGTTGCTTTCCTACGAAGAAGGTTGAGTGCAGCAAATTCAAACTTTCCTTGTTTGTGTAATCTAACAAGATGTACAACTCAGTAGATTCGCCTCATTTCTAAAGTAGTTTTTTTAGAAAACAAACATCTTCATTACCAAATACTGTACTGTGTGAAATAAGGCAGTTCGGTTCTCCGAACCAGTTCCTTTCCTACAAAGAAGGTTGAATGCAGTATGTTCCAACTTTCCTTGTTTGTGTAATCTAACAAGATGTACAACTTAGCAGATTTGCCTCGTGTCTAAATTAGTTTGTTTAGAAAAAAACATCTTCATTGACGAACACTGTGCTGTGTGAAATAAGCTGGTTCAGTTCTAGGAATCTGTTGCTTTCCTATGAAGAAGGTTGAGTGCAGCATGTTCCAAGGTTCCTTGTTTGTGTGATCTACAAGATGTACAACTTAGTGGATTAGCCTCATTTCTAAAGTAGTTTGTTTAGAAAACAATCATCTTCATTGCTGAATACAGTACTGTGTGATATAAGCTAGTTCGGATCTAGGAATCAGTTGCTTTCCTATGAAGAAGGTTGATTGCAGCAAGTTCAAACTTTCCTTGTTTGTGTAATTTAAGAAGGTGTACAACTTAGTATATTCACTTCATTTCAAAGTAGTTTGTTTACAAAACAAACATCTTCATTGCCAAACACTGTACTGTGTGAAATACGCTCGTTTGGTTATAGGAACCAGTTGCTTTCCTACAAAGATGGTTGTGTGCAGCAAGTTCAAACTTTCCTTGTATGTGTAATCTAACTAGATGTACAACTTAGTGTCATCTAACAAGATGGAAAACTTAGTCGATTCGCCTCATTTCTAAAGTAGTTTGTTTAGAAAACAAACATCTTCATTTCCGAACACTATACTGTGTGAAATACGCTAGTTCAGTCCTAGGAATCAGTTGCTTTTCTTCGAAGATGGTTCAGTGCACCAAGTTCACATTCCTGGGTAGTGTAATCTAACAAGATGTACAACTTACAGATTTCGCGTCATTTCCAAACTACTTTGTTTAGAAAACAAACATCTTCTTTGCCAAATACTGTACTGTGTGAAATAAGCTAGTTCGGTTGTAGGAATCAGTTGCTTTCCTATGAAGAAGGTTGATTGCAGCAAGTTCAAACTTTCCTTGTTTGTATAATCTAACAATATGTAGAAATTATTATTTTCACCTCATTTCTAAAGTAGTTTGTATAGAACAAAACATCTTCATTTCCGAACACTATACTGTGTGAAATAAGCTAGTTCGGTTGTAGGAATCACTTGCTTTCCTCCAAAGAAGGTTGTGTGCAGCAAGTTCAACCTTTCCTTGTATATGTGTCATCTAACAAGATGTACAACTTAGTGTCATCTAACAAGATGGACAACTTAGTCGATTCGCCTCATTTATAAAGTAGTTTGTTTAGAAAACAAAGACCTTCATTGCCGCACAATGTACGGTGTGACATAAGTTAGTTTGATTCCTGGAATCAGTTTCTTTCCTACGAAGAAGGTTGAGTGCAGCAAGTTCAAACTTTCCTTGTTTGTGTAATCTAACAAGATGTACAACTTAGTAGATTCGCCTCATTTCTGAAGTAGTTTGTTTAGAAAACAAACATCTTCATTGCTGAATAGTGTACTTTGTGAAATAAGCTAGTTCGGTTATATGAATCAGTAGCCTTCCTACAAAGAAGGTTGAGTGCAGCAAGTTCAAACTTTTCTTCTTTGTGTAATTTAAGAAGATGTACAACTTAGTAGATTCGCTTCATTTCTAAAGTAGTTTGTTTAGAAAACAAACATCTTCATTGCTGAACACTGTACTGTGTGAAATAAGCTGTTTAAGTTCTAGGAAACCGCTGCTTTTCTACGAAGATAGTTGAGTGCAGGAAGTTCTATCATTCCTAGTTAGTGTAAACTAACACGATGTACAACTTAGTCGATTGGCCTCATTTCTAAAGTAGTTTGTTTAGAAAACAAACATCTTCATTGCCGAACACTGTACTGGGTGACATAAGCTAGTTCGGTTTTAGGAATCAGTTGCTTTCCTATGAAGATGGTTGACTGCAGCAAGTTCGAACGTTCCTTCTTTATGTAATCTAACAACATGTACAACTTAGTGTATTAGCCACATTTCTAAAGTAGTTTGTTTAGAAAACAAACATCTTCATTGCCGAACACTGTACTGTGTGAAATAAGCTATTTCGGTTCTCGGAATCACTTGCTTTCCTACGAAGAAGGTTGAGTGCAGCAAGTTCAAACTTTCCTTGTTTGTGTAATCTATCAAGATGTACAACTTCCAAGTTTCGCTTCATTTCTAAACTACTTTCTTTAGAAAACAAACCTCTTCATTGCCAAAAACTATACTGTGTGAAATAAGCTAGTAAGGTTCTAGGAATCTGTTGCTTTCCTACGAAGAAGGTTGAGTGAAGCATGTTCAAATGTTCCTGGTTTCTGTAATATTTGAAGATGTAGAACTTAGTAGATTCACCTCATTTTTAAAGTAGTTTTTTTAGAAAACAAACTCCTTCATTGGAGAACACTGCAATGTGTGAAATAAGCAAGTTCAGTTCTAGGAATCAGTTGCTTTCCTACAAAGAAGGTTGAGTGCAGCAAGGTAGAACTTTCCTTGTTTGTGTAATGTAACAAGATGTACAACTTAGTAGATTCACCTCATTTCTAAAGTAGTTTATTTAGGAAACAAACATCTTCATTGCCATACACTGTACTGTGTGGATTAAGCTAGTTCGGCTGTAGGAATCAGTGGCTTTCCTACGAAGAAGGTTGAGTGCAGCAAGTTCAAACTTTCCTTGTTTCTGTAATGATACAAGATGTAGAACTTAGTAGATTTGCCTCATTTTTAAGTAGTTTCTTTAGAAAAGGAACACCTTCATTGCCGAACACTGTAATGTGTGAAGTAACGTACTTCGGTTTTAAGAATCAGTTGCTTTCCTATGAAGAAGGTTGAGTGCAGCAAGTTCAAACTTTCCTTGCTTGTGTAAACTAACTCGATGTACAACTTATTAGATTCGCCTCATTTCTAAATTAGTTTATGTAGAAAGCAAACATCTTCATTGCCCAATACTGTACTGTGTGTAATGAGCTATTTCGTTTCTAGGAACCAGTTGCTTTCCTACAAAGAAGGTTGAGTGCAGCAAGTTCAAACGTTCCTTGTTTGTGTAATTTAAAAGATGTACTATTTACAAGTTTTGCTTCATTCCTAACTACTTTGTTTAGAAAAGAAACATCTTCATTACCAAATACTGTACTGTGTGTAATAAGCTATTTCCTTTCTAGGAATCAGTTGCTTTGCTAAGAAGAAGGTTGAGTGCAGCAAGTTCAAACTTTCCTTGTTTATGTAATTTAAAAGATGTACAATTTACAAGATTTGCTTCATTTCTAAACTACTTTGTTTAGAAAAGAAACATCTTCATTACCATATACTGTACTGTGTGAAATAAGCTAGTTCGGTTCTGGGAATCAGTTCCATTCCTAAGAATAAAGTTGAGTGCAGCAAGTTCAAACTTTCCTTGTTTGTGTGATGTAACTAGATGGACAAATTACAAATTTCACTTCATTTCTAAACTGCTTTGTTTAGAAAAGAAACATCTTCATTGCCAAATACTGTACTGTGTGAAATAAGCTAGTTCGGTTCTAGGAATCAGTTGCTTTCCTACGAAGAAGGTTGAGTGCGGCAATTCAACCTTTCCTTATTTCTGTAATGTTACAAGATGTACAACTTAGAAGATTCGTGTCATTTCTAAAGTAGTTTGTTTAGAAAACAAACATTTTCATTGCCGAATACTGTAATGTGTGAAATAAGCTAGTTCACTTCTTTCAATCAGTTGTTTTCCTATGAACAAGGTTGAGGGCAGCAAGTTCAAACTTTCCTTGGTTGTGGAATCTGACAGGATGTACAACTTAGTAGATTCGCCTCATTTCTAGTTTGTTTAGAAAACAAACATCTTTATTTCTGAACACTGTATTGTGTGAAATTAGCTAGTTTGGTTATAGGAATCAGTTGCTTTCCTTCAAAGGTAGAGTGCAGCAAGTTCAAACTTTCCTTGGTTGTGTAATGTAACAAGATGTACCACTTAGTAGTTTCACATCAATTCTAAAGTAGTTTGTTTAGAAAATAAACATCTTCATTGCCGAACACTGTATTGTGTGAAGTAAGCTAGTTCGGTTCTAGGAATCAGTTGCTTTTCTACGAAGAAGATTTAGTGCAGCATGTTCCAAATTTTCTCGGTTGTGTAATCTGATAAGATGTACAACTTAGTAGTTTCGCCTCATTTGTAAAGTAGTTTCTTTAGAAAACAAACATCTTCATTGCCAAACACTGTAATGTGTGAAGTAAGCTAGTTCGCTTCTTTGAAACATTTGTTTTCCTACGAGGAAGGTTGAGTGCAGCAAGTTCAAACTTTCCTTATTTATGCAATATAAAAAGATGTACAACATAGTAGATTAGGCTCATTTATAATGTAGTTTGTTTAGAAAACAAACATCTTCATTGCTGAACACTGTACCATGTGAAATAAGTTAGTTCGGTTCTAGGAATTAGTTGCTTTCCTACGAAGAAGGTTGAGTGCAGCAAGTTCAAACTTTCCTTGTTTAGGTAATCTAAAATGTTGTACAACTTAGTAGATTCACCTCATTTCTAAAGTAGTTTGTTTAGAGAAAAAAATATTCAATTCTGAACACAGTAGTGTGTGAAATTAGATAGTTCTGTTCTAGGAATCAGTTGCTTTCCTTCGAAGGTTGAGTGCAGCAAGTTCAAACTTTCCTTTTTTGTGTAATCTAACAAGATGTAGAACTTAGTAGATTCGCATCATTTCTAAATTAGTTTGTTTAGAAAACAAAAATCTTCATTGCCGAACACTGTACTGTGTGAAATAAGCTATTTCGGTTCTGGGAATCATTTGCTTTTGTACGAATATGCTTGAGTGTACCAAGTTGAAACTTTCATTGTTTATGTAATCTAAAACGATGTACAACTTAGTAGATTCGCCTTATTTCTCAACTAGTGTGTTTAAAAAACAGTCATCTTCATTGACGAACACTGTACTGTGTGAAATAAGCTCGTTCGGGACTAGGAATCAGTTGCTTTCGTAAAAAGAAGGTTGAGTGCAGCAATTTCAAACTTTCCTTGTTTATGTAATCTAAAAAGAGGAACAGCTTAGTAGAGTTGCCTCATTTCTAAAGTAGTTTGTTTAGAAAACAAACATCTTCATTGCCGAACACTGTACCCTGTGAAATGACCTAGTTCGGTTCTAGGAATTAGTTGCCTTTTTATGAAGAACGTTGAGGGCAGCAAGTTCAAACTTTTCTTGTTTGTGTAATTTAAAAAGATGTACAAACTAGTAGATTCGACTCATTTCTAAAGTAGTTTGTTTAGAAAACAAACATCTTCATTGCTGAACACTGTACTGTGTGAAATAAGCTATTTCATTTCTAGGAATCAGTTGATTTCCTACGAAGACGGTTGAGTGCAGCAAGTTCAAACATTCCTTGTTTATGTAATTGAAAAAGATGTACAACTTAGTAGATTGGCCTCATTTCTAAAGTGGTTTGTTTACAAAACAAACATCGTCATTACCAAAGACTGTACTGTGTGAAATAAAGCTAGTTCGGTTCTAGGAATCAGTTGCTTTCCTATGAACAAGGTTGAGTGCAGCAAGGTCAAACTTTTCTTGTTTTTGTGAGCTAACAAGATGTACCACTTAGTAGATTCACCTCATTTCTAAAGTAGTTTGCTTAGAAAACAAACATCTTCATTTCCAAACACTGTACTGTGTGAAATAAGCTACTTAGGTTCTAGGAATCAGTTGCTTTCCTACGAATGTTCAGTGCAGCAAGTTCAAACTTTCCTAGTTTGTGTAATCTTACAAGATGTAGAACTTAGTAGATTCACCTCATTTCTAAAGTAGTTTCCTTAGAAAACAAACATCTTCATTGCCAAACACTGTACTGTGTGAAATAAGCTATTTCGTTTCTAGGAATCAGTTGCTTTCCTACGAGGAAGGTGGAGTGCAGCAAGTTCAAACTTTCCTTGTTTATGTAATCTAACAAGATGTAAAAGTTAGTAGATTTATCTCCTTTTAAAAGTAGTTTTATTAGAAAACAAACATCTTCATAGCTGAACACTGTACTGTGTGAAATAAGGTAGTTCCGTTCTAGGAATAAGTTGCAATCCTACAAAGAAAGTTGAGTGCAGCAAGTTCAAACTTTCCTTGTTTGTGAAATCTTACCAGTTGTACAACTTATTGGATTCGCCTCATTTCTAAAGTAGTTTTTTTAGAAAACAATCATCTTCATTGCCGAACACTCTAGTGTGTGAAATAAGCTAGTTCGGTTCTAGGAATCAGTTGCTTTTCTACGAAGAAGGTTGAGTGCAGCAACTTCAAGCATTCCTAGTTAGTGTAATCTAACAAGATATACAATGTAGTATATTAGCCTCATCTCTAAAGAAGTTTGTTAAGAAAACAAACATCTTCAGTCCCGAACACTATACTGTCTGAAATAAGCTAGTTCGGTTCTAGGAAACAGTTTCTTTTCTACAAAGATGGTTTAGTGCATCAACTTCCAACATTCCTAGTTAGCGTAATCTAACAAGATGTACAACTTACAAGTTTCGCTTCATTTCTAAACTAATTCGTTTAGAAAACAATGAAATGAGCTAGTTCGGTTCTAGGAAAGAGTTGCTTTTCTACAAAGATGGTTGAGTGCAGCAAGTTCAAACACTCCTAGTTAGTGTAGTCTAACAAGATGTACATCTCACAAGTTTCCCTTCATTTCTACACTACTTGTCTAGAAAACAAACATCTTCATTGCCAAATACTGTACTGTGGGAAATAACCAGTTAGCTTCTAGGAATCATTTGCTTTCCTAAGAAGAAGGTTGAGTGCAGCATGTTCCAACTTTCCTTGTTTATATCATCTGACAAGATGTACAACTTAGTAGATTCACCTCACTTCTGAAGTACTTTGTTTAGAAAACAAATGTCTTCATTGCCGAACACTGTACTATGTGAAATAAGCTAGTTCGGTTCTAGGAATCAGTTGCTTTTCTACTAAGATGGTTGAGTGCAGCAAGTTCAAATATTCCTAGTTAGTGTAATCTAAAAAGATGTACAATTTACAAGTTTCCCTTCATATTTAAACTACTTTGTTTAGAAAACAAACATCTTCATTGCCATAGACTGTACTGTGTGAAAAAAGCCAGTTCAATTGTAGGAATCAGTTGCTTTCCAATGAAGAAGGTGGAGTGCAGCATGTTCCAATTTTCCTTGTTTGTGTAATGTAAAAAAGAAGTACAAGTTAGTAGATTCACCTCATTTCTAATGTAGTTTGTTTAGAAAACAAACATCTTCATTACTGAACACTGTACTGTGTCAAATAAGCTAGTTCAGTTCTAGGAATCAGTTGATATCCAACGAAGAAGGTTGAGTGCAGCAAGTTCAAACTTTCTTGGTTTGTGTAATATTACAAAATGTACAACTTAGGAGATTCGCCTCATTTCTAAATTGGTTCGAATAGAAAACAAACATCTTCATAGCCGAATTCTGTACTGTGTGAAATAAGCTGGTTCAGTTCTAGGAATCAGTTGCTTTCCTACGAAGAAGATTGAGTGCAGCAAGTTCAAATTTTCCTTGTATGTGTAATCTAACAAGATGTATAACTTAATAGATTCGCCTCATTTCTAAAGTAGTTCGTTTAGAAAACAAACATCTTCATTGCTGATCACTGTACAGTGTGAAATAAGCTAGGTTGGTTCTAGGAATCAGTTGCTATCCATGGAAAAAGGTTGAGTGGACCAAATTCAAACTTTCCTTGTTTGTGCAATCTAACAAGATGTACAACTTACAAGTTTCGTTTCATTTCTTAACTTCTTTGTTTAGAAAACAAACATCTTCATTGTCAAATACTGTACTGTGTGAAATAAGCTAGTTCGGTTCTAAGAATCACTTGCTTTCCTACAAAGAAGGTTGAGTGCAGCAAGTTCAAACTTTCCTTGTTTGTGTAAACTACCAAGATGTACAACTTAGTAGATTGACTTCATTTCTAAAGTAGTTTGTTTAGAAAACAAACATCTTCATTGCCGAACACTGTGCTGTGTGAAATAAAGTAGTTTGGTCTAGGAATCAGTTGCTTTCCTAGGAAGAAGGGTGAGTGCATCATGTTCAAACTTTCCTTATTTTTGTAATGTAACAACATGTACAACTTAGTAGATTCGCCTCATTTTTAAAGTAGTTTGTTTAGAAAACAGACATCTTCATTCCTGAACACTGTACTGTGTGAAATAAGGCAGTTCAGTTCTAGGTATCTGTTGCTTTCCTACGAAGAAGGTTGAGTGCAGCAAGTTCAAACTTTCCGTGTTTGTGTAATGTAAGAAGATGTACAACTTAGTAGATTCACTTCATTTCTAAAGTAATTTGCTTAGAAAACAAACATCTTCATTGCCGAACACTGTACTGTGTGAAATAAGCTAGTTCAGTTCTAGGAATCAGTTGTTGTTCTACGGAGATGGTTGAGTGTAGCAAGTTCAAACTTTCCTTGTTTATGTAATCTAAAAAGATATACAATTTAATAGATTTGCCTAATTTCTAAAGTAGTTTGTTTAGAAAACAAACATATTCATTGCTAAATACTGTACTGTGTGAAATAAGCTAGTTCGGGTCTCAGAATCAGTTGCTTTCCTATGAAGAAGATTGAGTGAAGGAAGTTCAAACTTTTCTTGTTTGTGTAATCTAACGCGATGTAGAACTTAGTAGATTCAACTCATTTCTAATGTAGTCAGTTTAGAAAACAAAAATCTTCATTGCCAAACACTGTATTGTGTGAAATAAGCTAGTTCAGTTCTAGGAAACACTTGCTTTCCTACGAAGAATGTTGAGTGCAGCAAGTTCAAACTTTGCTTGTTTGTGTAATCTAAAAAGATGTATAAATTAGTAGATTCATCATATTTCTAAAGTACTTTGTTTTGAAAATAACCATCTTCACTGCCGAACACTGTACTGTGTGAAATAGACGCGTTTGGGTCTAGGAATCAGTTGCATTTCTACGAAGATTGTTCAGTTCAGCAAGTTCAAACATTCCTCCTTAGTGTAATCTAACTAGTTGTACAATTTAGTAAATTCGCCTCATTTCTAAAGTAGTTCATTTGGAAAAAAAACATCTTCAATGCCGAACACTGTACTGTGTGAAATAAGCTAGTTCAGTTCTAGGAATCAGTTGCTTCTTTCCGAAGATGATTGAGTGTAGCAAGTTCAAACATTCCGAGTTAGTGTAATCTAACAAGAGGAACAACTTAGTAGATTCCCCTTATTTCTAAGTAGTTTGTTTAGAAGACAAACATGTTCCTTGCCTAACACTGTACTGTGTGAAAGAAGCTAGTTCATTTCTAGGAATCAGTTGCTTTTCCACGAAGAAGGTTGAGTGCATCAATTTCAAACTTTCCTTGTTTGTGTAAACTAACAACATGTACTACTTAGTAGATTCGCTTCATTTCTAAAGTAGTTTGTTCAAAAAACAAACATCTTCATTGCCGAATACTGTACTCTGTGAAAGAAGCTATTTTGGTTCTAGGAATCAGTGGCTTTCCTACGAAGAAGGTTGAGTGCAGCAAGTTCAAACTTTCCTTGTTTGTGTAATGAAGCAAGATGTACAACTTACTATATTCACTTCATTTCTAATGTAGTTTGTTTAGAAAACAAACATCTTCATTGCCAAACACTGTACTGTGTGAAATAAGCTAGTTCGGTTCTAGGAATCAGTTGCTTTCCTACGATGACGGTTGAGTGCAGCAAGTTCAACCTTTCCTTGTTTGTGTATACTTACAACATGTACAACTTAGTAGATTCGCCTCATTTCTAAACTAGTTTGTTTAGAAAACAAACACTATCATTTCCGAACACCGTAGTGTGTGAAGTAAGGTATTTCGGTTCTAGGAATCAGTTGATTTTCTACGAAGAAGGTTGAGTGCCGCATGTTCCAACGTTTCTTGTTTGTGCAATGTAACAAGATGTACACCTTACTAGATTACCCTCATTTCTTAAGGAGTTTGTTTAGAAAACAAACATCTTCATTGCTGAACACTGTACTGTGTTAAATAAGCCACTTCGCTTCTAGGAATCAGTTGCTTTCCTACGAAGAAGGTTGAGTGTACCAAGTTCAAACTTCGGTTGTTTCTGTAATGTTAGAAAAGGTACAATTTAGTAGATTCGCCTCATCTCTAAAGTAGTTTGTTTAGAAAACATACATCTTTATTGCCGAACACAGTACTGTGTGAAATAAAGTAATTTGGTTCTAAGAATCATTTATTTTTCTACGAAGATGGTTGAGTGCAGCAGTTCAAATATTCCTAGTTAGTGCAATCTAAAAAGATGTACAACTTTCAAGTTTCACTTCATTTCTAAACTACTTTGCTTAGAAAAAAACACCTTCATTGCTGAACACTGTACTGTGCGAAAAAAGCTAGTTCGGTTCTAGAAATCAGTTGCTTTTCTACGAAGAGGGTTGGGTGCAGCAAGTTCAAACTTTACTTTTTTATGTAATCTGAAAAGATGTACAACTTAGTAGATTCACCTCACTTTAAAGTAGTTTCTTTAGAAAACAAACATCTTCATTGCCAAACACTGTACTGTGTGTAATAAGATAGTTCGTTTCTTGGAATCTGTTGCATTCCAACATATATGGTTGAGTGCAGCAAGTTCAAACTTTCCTGGAATGTGTAATCTAAAATGATATAGAACTTATTAGATTCACATCATTTCTAAAGTACCTTTTTTAGAAAACAAACATCTTCATTGACGAACACTGTACTGTGTGAAATAAGCTAGTTCGCTTCTCGGAATCAGTTGCTTTTCTAGGAAGATGGTTTTGTGAAGCAAGTTGAAACTTTCCTTGTTTATGTAATGTAAAAATATGTACAAAGTAGGATGTTCACCTCATTTCTAAAGTAGTTTGTTTAGAAAACAAACATCTTCATTGCGAACACTGTACTGTGTGAAATAAGCTAGTTCCGTTCTAGGAATCAGTTGCTTTCCTCCAAAAAAGGTTGAGTGCAGCAAGTTCAAACTTTCTTTGTTTATGTAATCTAAAAAGATATACAAATTAGTAGATTCGCCTCATTTCTAAAGTAGTTTGTTTTGAAAACAAACATCTTCATTGCAGAACATTGTACTGTGTGAAATAAGCTAGTTTGGTTCTAGGAATCAGTTGCTTTTCTACGAATAAGGTTCAGTGCAGCAAATTGAAACTTTCCTTGTTTGTTTAATCTAACAAGATATACAACTTACAAGTTTCACTTCATTTCTAAAGTAGTTTGTTTAGAAAACAAACATCTTCATTGCCAAACACTGTACTGTGTGAAATAAGTTAGTTTGGTCCTAGGAAACAGTTGCTTTCCTATGAAGAATGTTGAGTGAAACAAGTTCAAACTTTCCTTGTTTGTGTAATCTAACACGTTGTAGTACTGAGTAGTTCACCTCATTTCTAAAGTAGTTTGTTTAGAAAACAAACATCTTCATTGCCGAACAATATACTGTATGAATTAAGCTAGTTCAGTTCTAGGAATCAGTTGCTTTTCTACGAGGATCATTTAGTGCAGCAAGTTCAAACATTCCTAGTTAGTGTAACCTAACAAGATGTACAACTTACAAGTTTCGCTTCATTTCTAAACTACTTTTTTTGACTACAAACATCTTCATTGCCAAATACTGTCCTGTGTGAAATAAGCCAGTTCGGTTCTAGGAATCACTTAATTTTTACGAAGAAGGTTGAGTGCAGCCTCTTCCAACTTTCATTCTTTGTGTAATCTAACAAGATTTATAACTTAATAGATTAGCCTCATTTCTAAATTAGTTTGTTTAGCAAACAAACATCTTCATTTCAGAACACTGTACTTTGTGAAATAAGCTAGTTCCATTCTAGGAATCAGTTGCTTTCCTATAAAGAACGTTGAGTGCAGCAAGTTCAAACATTCATACTTAGTGTAACCTAAAAAGATGTACACCTTACAAGTTTCTCTTCATTTCTAAACTTCTTTGTTTAGAAAACAAACATTTTCATTGCCAAATATTGTGCTGTGTGAAATAAGCCAGTTCGTTTCTAGGAATCAGTTACTTTCCTACAAACAAGGTTGAGTGCCGCATGTTCCAAGTTTCCTTGTTTGTGTAATCTGACAAGATGTACAACTTAGTAGATTAGCCTCATTTCTAAAGTAGTTTGTTTAGAAAACAAACATCTTCATTGCCGAACACTGTACTGTGTGAAATAACCTAGTTCGGTTCTAGGAATTAGTTGCTTTCCTACGAAGAAAGTTGATTGCAGTAAGTTCAAACATTCCTTGTTTGTGTGATCTAAAAAGATGTACAACTTAGTAGATTCGCCTCATTTCTAAAGTAGTTTGTTTAGAAAACAAACATCTTCATTGCTGAACAGTGTACTGTGTGCAATAAGCGAGTTTGTTTCTAGGAATCAGTTGCTTTTCTATGAAGATGGTTGAATGCAGCAAGTTCAAACATTCCTATTTAGTATAATCTCAAAAGATGTACAACTTAGTAGATTCGCCTCATTTTTAAAGTAGTTTCTTTAGAAAACAAATAGCTTCCTTGAAGAACACTGTACTGTGTGAAATAAGCTAGTTTGGTTCAAGAAATCAGTTGCTTTTCTACAAAGATGTTTGAGTGCAGCAACTTCAAACATTCCTAGGTAGTGTAATCTAAAAAGATGTACAACTTCCATGTTGTGCTTCATTTGTAAACTGCTTTGTTCAGAAAACAAATATGTTCATTGCCAAATACTGTACTGTGTGAATCAAGCCAGTTCTGTTCTAGGAATCAGTTGCTTTCCTACGAAGATGGTTGAGTGCAGCATGTTCCAACTTTCCTTGTTTGTGTATTCTGCCAAGATGTACAACTTAGTAGATTCAATTCATTTCAAAAGTAGTTTGTTTAGAAAACAAAATTCTTCATTGCAGAATACTGTAGTGTGTGAAAAATGTTCGTTCGGTTCTAGGATTCAGTTGCTTTCCTATGAAGAAGGTTGAGAAAAGCAAGGGCAAACTTTCATTGTTTGTGTGATGTAACAAGATGTACAAATTTGTAGATTCACTTCATTTCTACAGTAGTTTGTTTAGAAACAAACATTACATCTTACAAGATTCCTTCATTTCTAAACTATTTTGTTTAGAAAACAAACATCTTCATTGCCAAATACTATACTGTTTGAAACAAGCAAGTTCTGTTCTAGGAATCAGTTGCTTTCCTACGAAGAAGTTTGATTGCAGCATGTACCAACTTTCCTTGTTTGTGTAATCAGACAAGATGTACAACTTAGTAGATTCACCTCATTTCTAAAGTAGTTTGTTAAAAAACAAACATCTTCATTGCCGAAAAATGTACTGTGTGAAATAAGCTAGTTCGGTTCTAGGAATCAGTTGCTTTTCTACGAAGATGGTTTTGTTCAGCAAGTTTAAACTTTTCTCGTTTATGTAATGTATAAAGATGTACAACTTAGGAGATTCCCTCATTTCTAAAGTAGTTTGTTTGAGAAAACACACATCTTTATTGCTGAACACAGTACTGTGTGAAATAAGCTAGGTCGGTTTTAGGAATCAGTTGCTTTACTACGAAAAAGATTGAGGGCAGCAAGTTCAAACTTTCCTTGTTTATGTCATCTAAAATGATGTACGACTTAGTAGATTCACCTCATTTCTAAAGTAGTTTCTTTAGAAAAAAAACATCTTCATTGCCAAACACTGTACTGTGTGTAATAAGCTAGTTCTGTTCTTGGAATCTGTTGCTTTGCTATGTATAGGGTTGAGTGTGGCAAGTTCAAACTTTCCTTGTTTGTGTAATTTGAAAAGATGTACAACTAAGTGGATTGGCCTCATTTCTAAATTAGTTTGTTTAGAAAAGAAACATCTTCATTGCCGAACACTGTACTGTGTGAAATAAGCTAGTTCGGTTCTAGGAATCAGTTTCTTTTCCATGAAGAAGGTTGATTGCAGCAAGTTCAAACTTTCCTTGTTAATGCAATCTAAAAAAATGTACAACTTAGTAGATTGGCCTCATTTCTACAGGAGTTTGTTTAGAAAACAAACATCTTCATTGCCAAACACTGTAATGTGTGAAATAACCTAGTTCACTTCTAGGAATCAGTTTCTTTTCCACGAAGAAGGTTGATTGCAGCAAGTTCAAACTTACCTTGTTGGTGTAATCTAGTAAGATGTACAAGTTAGTAGATTCCCCTCATTTCTAAAGTAGTTTGTTTAGAAAACAAACATCTTCATTCCCAAACATTCTACTGTGTGGAATAAGCTATTTCAGTCTTAAGAATCTGATGCTTTCCTACGAAGAAGGTTGAGTGCAGCAAGTTCAAACTTACCTTGTTTGTGCAATCTAACAAGATGTACAAGTTAGTTCAAATTTTCCTTGTTTGTGTAATGTTACAAGATGTACACCTTTGTAGATTCACCTGATTTCTAAAGTAGTTTGTATAGAAAACAAACATCTCATTGCCGAATACTGTACTGTGTGAAATGAGCTAGTTCTGTTGTAGGAATTAGTTGCTTTCGTACGATGAAGGTTGAGTGCGGCAAGTTCAAACTTTCCTTGTTTGTGTAATTTGACAAGATGTACAACTTAGTGGATTCGCCTCATTTCTAAAGTAATTTATTTATAAAACAAACATCTTCATTGCCTAACACTGTACTGTGTGAAATAAGCTATTTCGGTTGTAGGAATTAGTTGCTTTCCTACGAAGAAGGTTGAGTGCAGCAAGTTCAAATTTTCCTTGTTTGTGTAATTTGAAAAGATGTACAACTTAGTGGATTCGCCTCATTTCTAAAGTAGTTTGTTTAGAAAACAAACATCTTCATTCCCGAACACTGCACTCTGTGAAATAAGCTAGTTCGGTTCTAGGAATCAGTTGCTTTTCTACGAAGATGGTTTTGTGAAGCAAGTTGAAACTTTCCTTGTTTATGTAATGTAAAAAGATGTACAAAGTAGGAGATTCGCCTCATTTCTAAAGTAGTCTGTTTAGAAAACAAACATCTTCATTCGCAAATACTGTACTGTGTGAATTAAGCTAGTTCGGTTCATGGAATCAGTTGCTTTTCTTCGAACAAGGTTGAGTGAAGCATATTCAAACGTTCCTTGTTTGTGTAATCCAACACTATGTACAACTTACAAGTTTCGCTTCATTTGTAACCTATGTTGTTTAGAAAACAAACTTCTTCATTGCCAAATACTGTATTGTGTGAAATATGCCAGTTTGGTTCTAGGAATCATTTGCTTTCGTACGAAGAAGGTTAAATGGTGCATGTCCCAACGTTCCTTGTTTGTGTAATCTAACAAAATGTACACCTTAGTAGATTCGCCTCAATTCTAAAGCACTTTGTTTAGAAAACAAACATCTTCACTGCTGAACACTGTACTGTGTTAAATAAGCCAGTTCGGTTCTAGGAATCAGTTGCTTTTCTACGAAGATGGTTCACTGCAGCAAGTTCAAACATTCCTAGTTAGTGATATCTAAGAAGATATACAACTTAGTAGATTCGCCTCATTTCTAAAGTAGTTTGCTTAGAAAACAAACATCTTCATTGCCGAACACTCTACTGTATGAAATAAGCTAGTTGGATTCTAGGAATCAGTGGCTTTTGTACGAAGGTGGTTGAGTGCAGCAAGTTCAAAGTTTCCTCGTTTGTGTAATGTAAGAAGATGTACAACTTAGTAGATTCTCTTCATTTCTAAGGCAGTTTGTTTAGAAAGCAAACATCTTCATTGCCAAACACTGTACTGTTTGAAACAAGCCAGTTCGATTCTAGGGATTATTTGCTTTCCTACCAAGAAGGTTGAGTGCAGCATGTTCCAACTTTCCTTGTTTGTGAAATCTGACAAGATGTACTACTTAGTAGATTCACCTCATTTCTAAAGTAGTTTGTTTAGAAAACAAACATCTTCATTGCCAAACACTGTACTGTGTGTAATAAGCTAGTTGGGTTCTTGGATTCTGTTGCTTTCCTACGTATAAGGTTGAGTGCAGCAAGTTCAAACTTTCCTTGTATGTGTAATCTAAAATGAGGTACAACTTAGTAGATTCGCCTCATTTCTAAAGTAGTTTGTTTATAAAACAAACATCTTCATTTCTGAACACTCTACTGTGTGAAATAAGCTAGTTCAGTTCTAGGAATCAGTTGCTTTTCTACGAAGCTGGTTTTGTGAAGCAAGTTGAAACTTTCCTTGTATATGTAATGTAAAAAGATGTACAAAGTAGGAGATTTGAATCATTTCTAAAGTAGTTTGTTTAGAAAACAAACATCTTCATTGCCGAATACTGTACTGTGTGAAATAAGCTAGTTCGGTTCTAGGAATCAGCTGCTTTCCTAAGAAAAAGGTTGAGTTCAGCAAGTTCAAACTTTCCTTGTTTATGTAATCTAAAAAGATGTACGACTTAGTAGATTCGCCTCATTTCTAAAGTACTTTGTTTAAAAAACAAACATCTTCATTGCCGAACACTGTACTGTGTGAAATAAGCTATTTCGGTCCAAGAATGAGTTCCTTTCCTACGAAAAAGGTTGAGTGCAGCAAGTTCAAACTTTCCTGGTTTGTGTAATCTAGCAAGATATACAAGTTAGTAGGTTCACCTCATTTCTAAAGCAGTTTGTTTAGAAAACAAACATCTTCATTTAGGAACACTATACTGTGTGAAATAAGCTAGTTCGGTTCTCAGAATCAGTTGCTATCCTACGAAGAAGGTTGAGTGCAGCAAGTTCAAACTTTCCTTGGTTGTGTAACCTTACAAGATATACACCTCCGTCTATTCGCGTCATTTCTATAGAAGTTTGTTTAGAAAACATCTTCATTTCTGAGCACTGTACTGTGTGAAATAAGTTAGTTCAGGTCTAGGAATCTGTTACTTTCCTACGAAGAAGTTTGAGTGAGGCAAGTTCAAACATTCCTTGTTTGTATAATGTAATAAGATGTACAACTTAGTAGATTTGCTTCATGTCTAAAATACTGTATTTAGAAAACAAACATCTTCATTGCTGAACACTGTATTGCGTGAAATAAGCTAGTTCAGTTCTGGGAATCAGTTGCTTTTCTATGAACATGGTTGAGCGCAGCAAGTTCAAACTTTCCTTCTTTATTTAATGTTACAAGATGTACCACTTAGCAGCTTCGCCTCATTCCTAAGGTAGTTTGTTTAGAAAACAAACATCTTCATTGCCGAACTCTGTACTGTGTGAAATAACCTAGTTCGGTTCTAGGAATCAGTTGCTTTCCTACGAAGAAGGTTGAGTTCAGCAAGTTCAAACTTTCCTTGTTTATTTAATCTAAAAAGATGTACAACGTAGTAGATTCACCTCATTTCTGAAGTAGTTTATTTAGAAAACAAACGTCTTCATTGCTGAACACTGTCATGTGTGAAATAAGGTAGTTCAGTTCTAGGAATCAGTTGCTCTCCTACGAAGAACGTTGAGTGCAGCAAGTTCAAACTTTCCTTGTTTATGTAATCTAAAAAGATGTACAACTTAGTAGATTCCACTAATTTCTAAAGTAGTTCGTATAGAAAACCAACATCTTCATTGCCGAACACCATAATGTTTGAAATAAGCTATTTCAGTTCTAGGAATCAATTGCTTTTCTAGGAAGATGGTTGAGTGCCGCAAGTTCAAACATTCCTCGTTAGTGTAATCTAACAAGATGTACAACTTTCAAGTTTCGCTTCCTTTCTACTCTACTTTGTTTAGAAAACAAAGATCTTCATTTCCAAATACTGTACTGTGTTAAATAAGCCAGTTCGGTTCTAGCAATCAGTTGCTTTCCTACGAATAAGGTTGAGTGCAGCATATTCCAACTTTCCTTTTTGTGTAATCTGACAAGATGTACAACTGAGTATATTTGCCTAATTTCTAAAGTAGTTTGTTTAGAAAACAAACATCTTCATTGCCGAACACTATACTTTGTGAAATAAGCTGGTTCGGTTCCAGGAATCAGTAGCTTTCCTACAAAGAATGTTGAGTGCAGCAAGTTCAAACTTTCCTTGTATGTGTAATCTAAGTAGATATACAACTTAGTAGATTCACCTTATTTCTAATGTAGTTTGTTTAGAAAACAAACATCTTCAATTCCGAACACTGTACTGTGTGAAATTAGCTAGTTTGTTTCTAGGAATCCGTGGCTTTCCTACAAAGAATGTAGAGTGCAGCAAGTTCAAACTTTCCTTTTATGTGTAATCTAACAACATGTACCACTTGGTACACTCACCTCATTTCTAAAGTAGTTTGTTTAGAAAACAAACTTCTTCATTCCCGAACACTGTACTGTGTGAAATAAGCTAGTTCGGTTCTAGGAATCAGTTGCTTTCCTACGAAGAAGGTTGAGTGTAGAAAGTTCAAACTTTCCTTGTATGTGTAATCTAACAAGATGTACCACTTAGTAGACTCACCTCATTTCTAAAGTAGGTTGTTTAGAGAACAAACATCTTCATGGCCAAACACTGTACTGTGTGAAATAAGCTAGTTCAGTTCTAGGAATCAGTTGCTTTCCACGAAGAAGGTTGAGTGGAGCAAGTTCAAACTTTCCTTGTATGTGTAATCTAACAGGATGCACCACTTACTAGACACACCTCATTTCTAAAGTAGCTTGTTTAGAAAACAAACATCTTCAATGCCGAACACTGTACTTGTGAAATAAGCTAGTTTGGTTCTAGGAATCAGTAGCTTTCCTACGAAGAAGGTTGAGTCCAGCAAGTTGAAACTTTTGTTGTTTCTGTAATGTTAGAAGATGTACAACTTAGTAGATTCACCTTATTTCTAAAGTAGTTTGTTTGGAAAACAAACATGTTCATTGCTGAACACTGTAGTGTGTGATATGAGGTATTTCCGTTCTAGGAATTAGTTCCTTTCCTACAAAGACGGTTTAGTGCAGCAAGTTCAAAAGTTCCTTGTTTGTGTAATATAACAAGGTGTACAACTTATTAGATTCGCATCATTTCTAAAGTAGTTTGTTTAGAAAACAAACATCTTCATTACGAACACTGTACTGTGTGAAATAAGCAAGTTCGGTTCTAGGAATCAGTTGCTTTTCTATGAAAATGGTTCAGTGCATCATATTCACACTTTCCTTGATTGTGTAATATAAGATAGTGTACAACTTAGTAGATTCACTTAATTTCTAAAGAAGTTTGTTTAGAAAACAAACATCTTCATTGCCGAACACTGTACTGGGTGAAATAAGGTAGTTCGGTTCTAGGAATCAGTTGTTTTCCTATGAAGAAGGGTAAGTGCAGCAAGTTCAAACTTTCCTTGTTTGTGTAATCTAACAAGATACACAACTTAGTAGATACGCTTCATTTCAAAACTACTTTGTTTAGAAAACAAACATCTTCATTGCCAAATACTGCAGGGTGTGAAACAAGGTAGGACAATTTACAAGTTTCACTTCATTTCTAAACTACTTTGTTTAGAAAACAAACATCTTCATTGCCAAATACTGTACTGGGTGAAACAAGACAATTCAGTTCTAGGAATCAGTTGCTTTCCTACGAAGAAGGTTGATTGCAGCAAGTTCAAACTTTCCTTGTTTGTGTAATCCAATCGGATGTACAATTTAGTACATACGCCTCATTTCTAAAGTAGTTTGTTTAGAAAACAAACATCTTCATTTCCGAACACTGTACTGTGTAAAATAAGCTAGTTCATTTCTAAGAATGAATTGCTTTCCTACAAAGAAGATTTATTCCGGCAAGTTCAAACTTTCCTTTTATGTGTAATCTAAAAATATTTACTACTTAGTAGATTCGCCTCATTTCTAAAGTAGTTTGTTTAGAAAAGAAACATCTTCATTGCCAAATACTGTATTGTATGAAATAAGTTAGTTCAGTTCTAGGAATCAATTGCTTTCCTAAGAAGAAGGTTGAGTGCAGCAAGTTCAAACTTTCCTTGCATGTGTAATGAAACAAGATGTAGAACTTAGTAGATTCGCCTCATTTCTAAACTAGTTTGTTTAGAAAACAAACATCTTCATTGCCAACACTGTACTGTGTGATATAAGCTTGTTCTGTTCTAGGACTTCCTTGCTTTTCTACGAAGATGGTTAAGTGCAGAAAGTTTAAACATTCCTAGTTAGTGTAATATCACAAGATGTACAACTTACAAGTTTCGCTCAATTTATAAACTACTTTGTTTAGAAAAGAAACATCTTCATGGCCAAATACTGTACTGTGCAAAACAAGCCAGTTCGGTTCAAGTATTCAGTGGATTTCCAACGAGGAAGTTTGAGTGCATCAAGTTCAAACATTCCTTTTTTGTATAATCTTACAAGATGCACAACTTAGTAGATTTGTCTCATTTCAAAAGCAGTTTGTTTAGAAAACAACCATCTTCATTCCCGAACACTGTACTGTGTGAAATAAGCTAGTTCAATTCTAGGAATTAGTTGCTTTCCAAAGAAGAATGTTGAGTTCAGCACGTTCAAACAGTCCTTGATTATGTAATCTAACAAGATATACAAATTAGTAGATTCGCCTCATTTCTCAGTTGGTTTGTTTAGAAAACAAACGTCTTCACTGCCGAACACTGTACTGTGTGAAATAAGCTAGTTCGGTTCTAGGAATCAGTTGCTTTTCCACGAAGATGGTTGAGTGCAGCAAGTTCAAACTTTCGTTGAATGTGTAATCTAAAAAGATGTACAAGTTAGTAGATTCACTTCATTTATAAAGTAGTTTGTTTAGAAAAGAAACAACTGCATTCCCGAACACTGTATTGTGTTAAATAAGCTAGTTCTGTTCTAGGAATTAGTTGCTTTCCTACGAAGAATGTTGAGTTCAGCAAGTTCAAATTTTCCCTGTTTGTGTAATCTAACAAGATGTACAACTTACAAGTTTCGCTTCATTTCTAAACTACTTTGTTTAGAAAACAAACATCTTCATTGCGAAATACTGTAATGTGGGAAATAATCCAGTTTGGTTCTATGAATCAGTTGTTTTCCTACGAAGAAGGTTGAGTGCAGCATGTTCCAACTTTCTTTGTTTATGTAATCTGACTAGATGTACAACTTAGTAGATTAGCCTCATTTCTAAAGTAGTTTGTTTAGAAAACAAACATCTTCATTGACGATCACTGTACTGTGTGATATAAGCTTGTTCTGTTCTCGGATTTCATTGCTTTTCTACGAAGATGGTTGAGTGCAGCAAGTTCAAACATTCCTAGTTAGTGTAAGATAACAAGACGTACAACTTACAAGTTTCGCTTTATTTATAAACTGATTTGTTTAGAAAAGCAACATCTTCATGGCCAAATACGGTACTGTGTGAAACAAGCCAGTTCAGTTCAAGTAATCAGTTGCTTTCCTACCGAGAAGGTTGAGTGCAGCACTCTCAAACTTTCCTTGATTATGTAATCTAAAAAGTTGTACAACTTAATAGATTAGCCTCATTTCTATAGTAGTTTGTTTGGAAAACAAACATCTTCATTGCCGAACACTGTACTGTGTCAAATAAGCTAGTTCGGTTCTAGGTATCAGTTGCTTTCCTACGATGAAGATTGAGTGCGGCAAGTTCAAACTTTCCTCGTATATGTAATCTAACAAGATGTACAACTTAGTAGATTCACCTCATTTCTACGGTACTTTATTTGTAAACCAAACATCTTCATTTCCCAACACTGTACTGTGTGAAACTAGGAAGCTCGGTTGTAGGAGTCAGTTGCTTTCCGACGAAGAAGGGTGAGTGTAGGAAGTCCAAACTTTCCTTGTTTGTGTAATCGAACAAGATATACAACTTACAAGTTTCACTTCTTTTCTAAACTACTTTGTTTATAAAACAAATATCTTCATTTCCAAATACTGTACTGTGTGAAATAAGTTAGTTCGTGTTGCAGACAGCTTCAGGTTAACTGAGATGAACTTCCAGACCAGGCACAGTTATGGAGGAAGGGATATTATTTATTGAAGCTTACAGATCCATGGGAAGTTCCATAATGGCAGGAGAAGTGGCCTGCTCTCCACAGGGCCAAGCAGAGAGAGAGAAAGCCAACCAGTCACCACAGCACACAGAGCAAAACTACAGCAAAAAGGTCACACAGCATACTTCAGGAACTCCTGCTAGGGACATTTGCATATCTTTACAATGGAATCTCAAACCCACCATTAACACCATAAGACCGGCCCCCAGTGACTTTGCCTCTAGCAAGGTGATTGCAGATGCAAACTATAAGCAGTAAAACACTGAATATATTGGGGGACATATATTCAAACTACCACAGTTCGGTTGTAGGAATCAGTTGCTTTCCTACAAGGAAGGTTGAGTGCAGCAAGTTCAAACATTCCTTTTTTGTGTAATCTTACAAGATGTACAACTTAGTAGATTCGTCTCATTTCTAAAGTAGTTTGTTTAGAAAACAAACATCTTCATTCCCGAATACTGTACTGTGTGAAATAAGCTAGTTCAATTGTAGGAATTAGTTGCTTTCCAACGAAGAAGGTTGAGTTCAGCACGTTCAAACAGTCCTTGATTATGTAATCTAACAAGATATACAAATTAGTAGATTCGCCTCATTTCTCAAGTGGTTTGTTTAGAAAACAAACATCTTCATTGCCGAACACTGTACTGTGTAAAATAAGCTAGTTCGGTTCTAGGAATCAGTTGCTTTTCCACGAAGATGGTTGAGTGCAGCAAGTTCAAACTTTACTTGAATGTGTAATCTAAAAAGATGTACACCTTAGTAGATTCGCTTCATTTGTAAAGTAGTTTGTTTAGAAAACAAACATCTGCATTCCCGAACACTGTATTGTGTTAAGTAAGCTAGTTTGGTTCTAGGAATTAGTTGCTTTCCTACGAAGAAGGTTGAGTGCAGCAAGTTCAAATTTTCCCTGTTTGTGTAATCTAACAAGATGTACAACGTACAAGTTTCGCTTCATTTCTATACGACTTTGTTTAGAAAACAAACATCTTCATTGCAAAATACTGTACTGTGGGAAATAATCCAGTTTGGTTCTATGAATCAGTTGTTTTCCTACGAAGAAGCTTGAGTGCAGCATGTTCCAACTTTCTTTTTTGTGTAATCTGACTAGATGTACAACTTAGTAGATTAGCCTCATTTCTAAAGTAGTTTGTTTAGAAAACAAACATCTTCATCGCCGAACACTGTAATGTGTGATAAAGCTTGTTCTGTTCTACGATTTCGTTGCTTTTCTACGAAGATGGTTGAGTGCATCAAGTTCAAATATTCCTAGTTAGTGTAAGATAACAAGACGTACAACTTACAAATTTCGCTTTATATATAAACTACTTTGTTTAGAAAAGCAACATCTTCATGGCCAAATATTGTACTGTGTGAAACAAGCCAGTTCGGTTCAAGTAACCAGTTGCTTTCTTACCGAGAAGGTTGAGTGCAGCACGTTCAAACTTTCCTTGTTTATGTAATCTAAAAAGATGTACAACTTAGTAGATTAGCCTCATTTCTAAAGTAGTATGTTTGGAAAACAAACATCTTCATTGCCGAACACTTTACTGTGTTAAATAAGCTAGTTCGGTTCTAGGTATCAGTTGCTTTCCTACGAAGAAGGTTGAGTGCAGCAAGTTCAAACATTCCTCGTATATGTAAACTAACAAGATGTACAACTTAGTAGATTCGCCTCATTTCTAACGTAGTTTATTTATATACCAAACATCTTCATTTCCCAATACTGTACAGTGTGAAATAAGCAAGTTCTGTTGTAGGAGTCAGTTGCTTTCCGACGAAGAAGGGTGAGTGTCGCAAGTTCAAACTTTTCTTGTTTGTGTAATTGAACAAGATATACAACTTACAAGTTTCGCTTATTTTCTAAACTACTTTGTTTAGAAAACAAATATCTTTATTTCCAAATAATGTACTGTGTGAAATAAGTTCGTTCGGTTGTAGGAATCAGTTGCTTTCCTACAAGGAAGCTTGAGTGCAGCAAGTTCAACCATTCCTTTTTTGTGTAATCTTACAAGATGTACAACTTAGTAGATTCTTCTCATTTCTAAAGTAGTTTGTTTAGAAATCAAATATCTTCATTTCCAAACTCTGTACTGTGTGAAATAAGGTAGTTTGGTTCTAAGAATCAGTTGCTTTCCTACGACGAATGTTGAGTGCAGCAAGTTCAAACTTTCATTGTTTGTGTAATGTGACAAGATGTACAACTTCGTAGATTCCCTTCCTTTCTAAAATAGTTTGTTTAGTAAAGAAACATCTTCATTTCCGAACACTGTACTGTGTGAAATCAGCTACTTCCGTTCTAGGAATCAGTTGCTTTTCTACGAAGATGGTTGAGTGCAGCAAGTTCCAACATTCCTAGTTAGTGTAATCTAACAAGAAGTACAACTTAGCAGGTTTGCCTCATTTCTAAAGTAGTTTGTTTAGAAAACAAACATCTTCATTGCCGAACACTGTACTGTGTGAAATAAGCTAGTTTGGTTGTAGGAAACAGTTGCTATGCAACGAAGAAGGTTGAGGGAAGCAAGTTCAAACTTTCCTTTTTTTCATCTTACAAGGTGTACAACTTAGTAGATTTGCCTCATTTCTAAAGTAGCTTGTTTAGAAAACACACATTTTCATTGCCGAACACTGTATTGTGTGAAATAAGCTAGTTCGTTTCTAGGAATTGGTTGCTTTCCTACGAAGAAGGTTGAGTGCATCAAGTTCAACCTTTCCTTGTTTGCGTAATCTACCAAGATGTACAACTTAGTATATTCACCTCATTTTTAAAGTAGTTCGTTTAGAAAACAAACATCTTCATTGCAGAACACTGTACTGAGTGGAGTAAGCTAGTTCGGTTTTAGGAATCAGTTGCTTTTCTACAAAGACGGTTGAGTGCATCAAGTTCAAACATTCCTAGTTAGTGTAATCTAACAAGATGTACAACATACAAGTTTCGCTCATTTTTAAACTACTTTGTTTAGAAAACAAACATCTTCAGTGCCAAATACTGTACTGTGGGAAATAAGCCAGTTTGGTTCTATGAATCAGTTGGTTTCCTACGAAGAAGGTTGAGTGCAGCATCTTCCAACTTTCTTTGTTTGTGTAATCTGACCAGATGGACAACTTAGTAGATTAACCTAATTTTTAAAGTGGTTTGTTTAGAAAACAAACATGTTCTTTGCCGAACACTGTACTGTGTGAAATAAGCTTGTTCGGTTCTAGGAATTAGTTGCTTTTCTATGAAGATGATTGAGTGCAGCAAGTTCAAACATTCCTAGTTAGTGTAAGATAACAAGACGTACAACTTACAATTTTCGCTTCATTTCTAAACTGCTTTGTTTAGAAAAGAAACATCTTCATGGCCAAATACTGTACTGTGTGAAACAAGCCAGTTAGGTTCTAGGAATCAGTTGCTTTCCTACCGAGAAGTTTGAGTGCAGCACGTTCAAACTTTCCTTGTTTACGGAATCTAAAAAGATGTACAACTTAGGAGATTAGCCTCATTTCTAAAGTAGTTAGTTTAGAAAACAAACATCTTCATTGCCGAACACTGTACTGTGTGAAATAAGCTAGTTCGTATCTAGGAATCAGTTCCTTTCCTACAAAGAAGGTTGAGTGCAGCAAGTTCAAACTTTCCTCGCATATGTAAACTAAAAAGATGTACAACTTAGTAGATTAGCATAATTTCTAAAGTAGATTGTTTAGAAAACAAACATCTCCATGCCCGAAAACTGTACTGTGTTAAATAAGCTAGTTCAGTTATACCAATCATTTGCTTTGCTACGAAGAAGGTTGAGTGCAGCAAGTTCAAAGTTTCCTTCTTTGTGTAATGTTACAGGATGTACTACTTAGTAGATTCACTTAATTTCTAAAGTAGTTTGGTAAGAAAACAAACATCTTCATTGCCGAACACTGTTCTGTGTGAAATAAGCTAGTTCAGTTCTAGGAATCAGTTGCTTTCCTACAAAGAAGGTTGAGTGCAGAAAGTTCTAACGTTCCTTGTTTTTGTAATCTAAAAAGATGTACAACTTAGTAGATTTGCCTCATTTCTAAAGTAGTTTCTTTACAAAACAAACATCTTCATTGCCTAATACTGTACTGTGTGAATTAAGCTAGTTTGGTTCTAGGAATCAGTTGCTTTCCTACGAAGAAGGTTGAGTCCAGGAAGTTCAAAGTTTCCTTGTTTGTGTAATGTAACAGTATGTACAACTAAGTAGATTTTCCTCATTTCTAAAGCAGTTTCTTTAGAAAACAAACATCTTCATTGCCCAACACTGTACTGTGTGAAATAAGCTAGTTCGCTTCTAGGAATCAGTTGCTTTCCAATGAAGAAGCTTGAGTCTAGCAAGTTCAAAGTTTCCTTGTTTGTGTAATGTAACAAGATGTATAACTTAGTAGATTTGCCTCATTTCTAAATTAGCTTGTTTAGTAGATTAACCTAATTTTTAAAGTAGTTTGTTTAGAAAACAAACATATTCATTGCCGAACACTGTACTGTGTGAAATAAGCTAGTTCAGTTCAAGGAATCAGTTGCTTTTCTTCGAAGATGGTTGAGTGCAACAAGTTCAAACATTCCTAGTTAATGTAAGCTAACAAGACGTACAAATTACAAGTTTCGCTTTATTTCTAAACTACTTTGTTTAGAAAAGAAATATCGTAATGGCCAAATATTGTACTGTGTGAAACAAGCCAGTTCAGTTGTAGGAATCAGTTGCTTTTCTACCGAGAATGTTGAGTGCAGCAAGTTCAAACTTTCCTTGTTTATGTAATCTAAAAGGATGTACAACATAGTAGATTCGCCTCATTTCTAAAGTAGTTTGTTTAGAAAACAAACATCTTCATTGCCCAATACTCTACTGTGTGAAATAAACTAGTTTGGTGCTAGGAATCAGTTGCTTTCCTACGAAGAAGGGTAAGTGCAGCAATTCAAATTTTCCTTGTTTGTGTAACCAAACAAGATGTACAAGTTACAAGTTTAGCTTCATTTCTGTACTACTTTGTTTAGAAAGCAAACACCTTCATTGCCGAACAGTGTACTGTGTAAAATAAGCTAGTACGGTTGTAGGAATCAGTTGCTTTCCTACCAAGAAAGTTGAGTGCAGCATTTTCAAACTTTCCTTGCTTGTGTAAACTAACAAGATGTACAACTTAGTAGATTTGCCTCATTTCTAAAGTAGTTTGTTTAGAAAACAAACATCTTCATTGCCAAACACTGTACTTTGTGAAATAAGCTAGTTTTGTTGTAGGAATCAGTTGTTTTCCTATGAAGAAGGTTGAGTGCAGCAAGTTCAAACTGTCCCTGTTTGTGAATCTAACAAGAAGTACAAGTTAGTAGATTCACCTCATTTCTAAAGCAGTTTGGTTCCAAAACAAACATCTTCATTGCCAAACACTGTACTGTGTGAAATAAGCTTGTTCAGTTCTAGGAATCACTTGCTATCCAACGAAGAAGGTTGAGTGCAGCAAGTTCAAACTTTCCTTGTTTGTGTAATCTCACAAGATGTACAATTTAGTATATTCGCCTCATTTCTAAAGTAGTTTGAATAGAAAATAAACATCTTCATGGTCGAACACTGTACTGTGTGAAATAAGCTAGATCACTTCTCGGAATCAAGATCCTTTCCTACAAAGAAGGGTGAGTGCAGTAAGTTCAAATATTCCTTGTTTATGTAATCCCAAAGATATACAGTTTAGTAGATTCGCATCATTTCCATAGTAGTTTGTTTAGAAAACAAACGTCTTCATTGCTGCATAGAGTAATGTGTGAAATAACCTAGTTTGGTTCTAGGAATCAGTTGCTTTCCTACGAAGAAGGTTAAGTGCCGCAAGTTCAAAATTCCCTTTTTTGGGTAATCTAACAAGATGTACAACTTACAAGTTTCGCTTCATTTCTAAACTACTTTGTTTAGAAAACAAACATCTTCATTGCCAAATACTCTACTGTGTGATATAAGCTGGTTCGGTTGTAATAATCAATTGCTTTCCTAAGAAGAATGTTGAATGCCACAAGTTTAAACTTTCCTTGTTTGTGTAATCTAAAAAGATGTACAATTTACGTGTTTTCCTTCATTTCTAAACTACTTTGTTTAGAAAACTAACATCTTCATTACCAAATACTGGACTGTTTGAAATAAGCTAGTTCAGTTGTAGGAATCAGTTGCTTTTATACGAAGAAGGTTGAATGCAACAAGTTCAAACTTTCCTTGTTTCTGTAATGGTACAAGATGTACAAGTTAGTAGATTCGCCTCATTTCTAAAGTAGTTTGTGTAGAAAACAAACACCTTCATTGCCTAACACTTTAATGTGTGAAATAAGCTACTTCGGTTCTAGGAATCAGTTGCTTTCCTACGAAGGTGAGTGCAGCCTGTTCAAAATTTCCTTGTTTGTGTAATCTCACAAGATGTAGAACTTACTAGATTCATCTCAATTCTAAAGTAGTTTGTTTAGGATACAAACATCTTCATTGCTGAACACTGTACTGTGTGAAATAAGCTATTTCGGTTCTGGGAATCAGTTGCTTTCCTGCCAAGAAGGTTGAGTGAAGCAAGTTCAAACTTTGCTTGTTTATGTAATCTAAAAAGATGTACAACTTAGTAGATTCGACTCATTTCTAAAGTAGTTTCTTTAGAAAACAAACATCTTCATTGCCCAACACTGTACTGTGTGAAATAAGCTAGTTCGGTTCTAGGAATCAGTTGCTTTTCTACGAAGATGGTTGATTGCAACAAGTTTAAATTTTCCATGTTTGTGTAATGTAACAAGATATACGACTTAGTAGTTTCGCTTCACTTCTAAACTACGTTGATTAGAAAACAAACATCTTCATTGCCAAATACTGTACTAGTGAAATAAGCTAGTTCGATTGTAGCAATCAGTTGCTTTCCTATGAAGAATGTTGAGTGCAGCAAGTTAAAACATTCCTAGTTAGTGTAGTCTAAGAAGATGTACAACATACAAGTTTCGCTTCATTTCTAAACTACTTTGTTTAGAAAACAAATATCTTCATTTCCAAATACTGTACTGTGGGAAATAAGCCAGTTCGGTTCTATGAATCAGTTCCTTTCCTATGAAGAAGGTTGAGTGCAGCATGTGTTAACTTTCCCTCTTTGTGTAATCTCACAAGGTGTACAACTTAGTAGATTCAGGTAATTTCTAAAGTAGTTTGTTTAGAGAACAAACATCTTCATTGCTGAACACTGTACTGTGGGAATAAGCTGGTTTGGTTCCAGGAATCACTAGCTTTCCTACGAAGAAGGTTGAGTGCAGCAAGTTCAAACTTTCCTTGTTTGCATAATCTACCAAGATGTACAACTTAGTATATTCACCTCATTTCTAAAGTAGTTCGTTTAGAAAACAAACATCTTCATTGCAGAACACTGTACTGAGTGGAGTAAGCTAGTTCGGTTATAGGAATCAGTTGCTTTCCTACAAAGATGGTTGAGTGCAGCAAGTTCAAACTTTCCTTGTTTGTGTAATCTAACATGTGTAATCTAACAATATGTAGAACTTAGTAGATTCGCTTCGTTCCTAAGGTAGTTTGTTTAGAAAACAAACATCTTCCTTGCTAAACACTGTGCTGTGTGAAATAAGCTATTTCGGTTCTAGGAATGAGTTGCTTTCCTAGTGAGAAGGTTGAGTGCAGCAAGTTCAAACTTTCCTTGTTTATGTAATCTAAAAAGATGTACAACTTAGTAGATTCCCCTCATTTCTAAAATAGTTTGTTTGGAAAACAAACATCTTCATTGCTAAACACTGTACTGTGTGAAATAAGGTAGTTCAGTTCAGGGAATCATTTGCTTTCCTACCAAGAAGGTTGAGTGCAGCAAGTTCAAACTTTCCTTGTATATGTAGTCTAACAAGATGTATAACTTACTAGATTCACCTCATTTCAAACGTAGTTTGTTTAGAAAACAAACATCTTCATTGCCAAACACTGTACTGTATTAAATAAGCTAGTTCGGTTCTAGGAATCAGTTGCTCTCCTACGAAGAAGGTTGAGTTCAACATGTTCAAACATTCCGACTTAGTGTAATCTAACAAGATGTACAACTTAGTAGGTTCGCCTCATTTCTAAAGTAGTTTGTTTAGAAAGCAAACATCTTCATTGTCTAACACTGTTCTGTGTGATATAAGTTAGTTCAGTTCTATTAATCAGTTGCTTTTCTACGAATATGGTTGAGTACAGCAAGTTCACACATTCCTAGTTAGTGTAGTCTAACAAGAAGTACAACTTAAAAAATTCGCTTCATTTATAAACTACTTTGTTTAGAAAACAAACATCTTCATTGCCAAATATTGTACTGTGGGAAATAAGCCAGTTCGGTTCTAAGAATCAGTTGCTTTCCTACGAAGAATGTTGAGTGCAGCATGTTCCAACTTTCCAAATTTGTGTAATCTGAGAAGATGTACAACGTCATAGATTCTCCTCATTTCTAAAGTAGTTTGTTTAGAAAACAAACATCTTCATTGCCCAACACCGTACTGTGTGAAATAAGCTAATTCGGTTCTAGGAATCAGTTACTTTCCTGTGAAGAAGGTTGAGCAAGTTCAAACTTTCCTTGTTTGTATAATATTACAAGATGTACAACTTAGTAGATTCGCCTCATTTTTAAAGTTGTTTCTTTAGAAAACAAAAATCTTCATTGCCAAAGACTCTCCTGTGTGAAATAAGCTACTTCGGTTCTTGGGATCAGTTGGTTTTCTACGAAGATGGTTGAGTGCAGCTACTTCAAACATTCCAAGTTAGTGTAATCTAACAAGATATACAACATAGTAGATTCACCTCATTTCTAAAGTAGTTTGTATAGAAAACAAACATCTTCATTGCCGAACACTGTACTGTGTGATATGAGCTAGTTCGGTTCTAGGAATCAGTAGCTTTTCTTCGAAGATGGTTGAATGCAGCAATTTCAAACGTTCCTTTTTTGTGTAATCTAACAAGATGTACAAGTTAGTAGATTCGCCTCATTTCTAAAGTAGTTTGTTTAGAAAACAAACATCTTCATTGACGAACACTGTACTGTGTGAAGTAAGCTAGTTCGGTTCTAGAAATCAGTTGCTTTCCTACAAAGAATGTTGAGCGGAGCAAGTTCAAAGTTTACTTTTTTCTGTTAATCAGAAGATGTACAACTTAGTAGATTCACCTCATTTCTAAAGTAGTTTGTTTAGAAAACGAACATCTTCATTGGTGAACACGTTACTGTGTGAAATAAGCTAGTTCGGTTCTAGGAATCAGTTGCTTTTTTACGAATATGGTTAGCTGCATGCAAGTTCAAACATTCCTAGTTAGTGAAATCTAACAAGATGTACAATTTAGTAGATTTGCCTCATTTTTCAAGTAGTTTGTTTTTAAAAGAAACATCTGCATTGCCGAATACTTTACTGTGTGAAACAATCTAGTTTGGTTCTAGGAATCAGTAGCTTTTCTTCGAAGATGGTTGCAATTTCAAATGTTCCTTTTTTTGTGTAATCTAAGATGTACAAGTTAGTAGATTCGCCCCATTGCTAACGTAGTTTGTTTAGAAAACAAATATCTTCATTGCCGAACACTCTACTGTGTGAAATATGCTAGTTCGGTTCTAGGAATAAGTTGCTTTCCTACAAAGAAGGTTGAGTGCAGCAAGTTCAAACTTTCCTTGTTTGTGTGATCTAAGAAGTTGTACAACTTAGTAGATTCGCCTCATTTCTGCAGTAGTTTGTTTAGAAAACAAACATTTTCATTGACGAACACTGTACTGTTTGAAATATGCTAATTTGGGTCTAGGAATCATTTGCTATTCTACCAACATGGTTGAGTGCACCAAGTTCAAACAATCCTAGTTAGTGTAATCTAACAAGATGTACAATTTAGTACATGTGCCTCATTTCTAAAGTACATTGTTGAGAAAACAACCATCTTCATTGCCGAACACTGTAATGTGTGAAATAAGCTAGTTCCCGATCTAGGAATGAGTTGCTTTCCAAAAGAAATTTGAGTGCAGCAAGTTCAAACATTCCTAGTTAGTGTAATCTAACAAGATATACAATTTACTACATTTGCCTCATTTCTAAAGTAGATTGTTTAGAAAACAAACATCTTCATTGCCGAACACTATAATGTGTGAAATAAGCTAGTTCGGATCTAGGAATCAGTTGCTTTCCTACGAAGAAGGTTGAGTACAGCAAGTTCAAACTTTCCTTTTTTGTGTAATCTCACTAGATGTACAACTTAGGAGATCTGCTTCATTTCTAACCTACTTTGCTTAGAAAACAAACATTTTCATTGCTGAACACTGTATTCTGTGAAATAAGCTACTTCGGTTCTAGGAATCAGTTGCTTTCCTACAAAGAAGCTTGAGTGCAGCAAGTTCAAACTTTCCTTGTTTGTATAATGTAACAAGCTGTACAACTTAGGAGATTCGCCTCATTTCCTAAGTTGTTTGTTTAGAAAAGAAACAACTTCATTGCCTAACACATACTGTGTGATATAACCTAGTTCTGTTGTAGGAATCAGTTGCTTGCCTACAAAGAAGGTTGAGTGAAGCAATTTCAAACGTTCCTTGTTTCTGTAATGTTACACGATGTACAAATTAGAAGATTTTCCTCATTTCTAAAGTAGTTTGTTTAGAAAACAATCACCTTCATTGCCGAACACTGTAATGTGTGAAATAAGGTAGTTCGGTTCTAGGAATCAGTGGCTTTCCTACGAAGAACGTTGAGTGCAGCAAGTTCAAAATTTCCTTGTTTGTGGAATCTAACAAGATGTACAACTTACAAGTTTCGCTTCATTTCTACACTACTTTGTTTAGAAAACAAACATCTTCATTGCGAAATAGTGTACTGTGTGAAATAAGCTAGTTCGGTTGTATAAATCACTTGCTTTCCTACAAAGCACGTTGAGTGTAGCAAGTTCAAACTTTCCTTGTTTCTGTAATGTTACAAGATGTACAACTTAGTAGATTCGCCTCATTTCTAAAGTAGTTTGTTTAGAAAACAAACAACTTCATTGCCGAACACTGTAATCTGTGAAATAAGCTATTTCGGTGCTAGGAATCAGTTGCTTTCCTACAAAGAAAGTTGAGTGCAGCAAGTTCAAACTTTCCTTGTATGTATAATCAAACAAGATGTACAACTTAGTAGAGTCACCTCATTTCTAAAGGAGTTTGTTTAGAAAACAAACATCCTCATTGCTGAACACTGTACTGTGTGAAATAAGCTAGTTTGGTTCTAGGGATCAGTTGCCTTCCTATGAAGAAGGTTGAGTGTAGAAAGTTCATACTTTCCTTAGTTATGTAATCTAAAACGATGTACAACTTGGTAGATTCACCTCATTTCATTTGTTTATAAAACAAACATCTTCATTGCCGAACACATACTGTGTGAAATAAGCTAGTTCGGTTCTAGGAATCAGTTGTTTTCCTACGAAGAAGCTTGATGTACAACTTACAAGTTTCGCCTCATTTCTAAAGTATCTTGTTAGAAAACAAACATCTTCATGCCCAAATACTGTACTGTGTGCAATAAGCTAGTTCGCTTCTAAGAATCAATTTTCTTCGGTTCTAGGAATCAGTTGCTTTCCTACTAAAAAAGTTGAGTGCAATAAGTTTAAACTTGCCTTGTTTGTGTAAACTAACAAAATGTACGAATTAGTAGATTTGCCTAATTTCTAAAGTAGTTTGTTCAGAAAAGAAACATCTTCATTGCCAAACACAGTACTGTGTTTAATAAGCTATATCGCTTCTAGGAATCAGTTTTTCCTATGAAGAAGGTTGAGTGCAGCAAGTGCAAACTTTCCTTTTTGTGTATACTAACAAGATGTATAAGTTAGTAGATTTGCCTCATTTCTAAAGTAGTTTGTTTAGAAAACAAACATCTTCATTGCAGAACACTGTACTGTGTGAAATAAGGTAGTTCATTTCTAGGAATCAGTTCCTATCCTACAAAGAAGGTTAAGTGCAGCAAGTTCAAACTTTCCTTCTTTGTGTAATCTTACAAGATGTACCACTTAGTAGATTCTTGGCATTTCTAAAGTAGTTTGTTTAGAAAAAAATATCTACATTGCCGAACACTGTACTGTGTGAAATAAGCTAGTTCGGTTCTAGGAATCAGTTGCTTTCCTACCAAGAAAGATGAGTGCAGCAAGTTCAAACTTTCATTCTTTATGTAATATAAAAGGATGTATAACTCACTAGATTCGCCTTGTTTCTAAAGTAGTTTGTTTTGAAAACAAATATCTTCATTGTGAAACACTGTACTGTGTGAAATAAGCTAGTTCGGTTCTAGGAATCAGTTGCTTTCCTATGAAGAAGGTTGAGTACAGCAAGTACAAACTTTCCTTGTTTATGTAATCTGAAAAAATGTACAACTTTGTAGATACTCCTCACTTCTAAAGTAGTTTGTTCAGAAAACAAATGTCTTCATTTCAGAACACTGTATTGTGTGAAATAAGCTAGTTCGGTTCTAGGAATCAGTTGCTTTCCAACGAAGAAGGTTGATTGCAGTAAGTTCAAACTTTCCTTCTATGTGTAATCGAAAATGATGTACAACTTAGTAGCTTCACCTCATTTCTAAAATAGTTTGTTTCAAAAACAAACGTCTACTGCACTGTGTGAAATAAGCTAGTTTGGTTCTAGGATTCAGTTGCTTTTCTATGAAGATGGTTGAGTGCAGGCAAGTTCAAACATTACCAGTTAGTGTAATCAAAGATGTAGAATTTAGTAGATTCGCCTCATTTCTAAAGTACTTTGTTTAGAAAACAAACATCTTCATTGCTGAACACTGTACTGTTTGAAATAAGGTAGTTCTGTTCTAGGAATCAGTTGCTTTTCTACGAAGATGGTTGAGTGCAGCAAGTTCAAACATTCCTAGTTAGTGTAATCTAACAAGATATACAACATGGGAGATTGCCTTCATTTGTAAACTACTTTGTTTAGAAAACAAAAATGTTTATTGCCACACACTGTACTGTGTGAAATAAGCCAGTTAGATTTTTGGATCAGTTGCTTTCCTACGAGGAAGGTTGAGGGCAGCAACTTCCAACTTTCCTTGTTTGTGTTTTCTGAGAAGATGTACAACTTAGTAGATTCGCCTCATTTCTAAAGTAGTTTCTTTAGAAAACAAACATCTTCATTGCTGAAAACTATACTGTGTGAAATAAGCTAGTTCGATTCTAAGAATCAGTTGCTTTCCTACGAAGATGGTTGAGTGCAGCAAGTTCAAACTTTCCTTGTTTGTGTAATCTAACAAGTTTCACTTCATTTCTAAACTACTTTGTTTAGAAAACAAACATCTTCATTGCCCAATACTGTACTCTGTGAAACAAGCCAGTTCAGTTCTAGGAATCAGTTGTGTTCCTATGAAGAAGGTTGAGTGCAGCATGTTCCAACTTTCCTTGTTTGTGTATTCTCACAAGATTTACAACTTAGTAGATTCGCCTCACTTCTAAAGTGGTTTGTTCAGAAAACAAACATCTTCATTGCTGAACACTGTAATGTGTGATATAAGCTAGTTCACTTCTAGCAATCAGTTGCTTTCCTACGAAGAAGGTTGAGTACAGCAAGTTGAAACTTTCCTTGTTTGTGTAATGTAACAAGATGTACAACTTAGTAGATTTGCTTCATTTCTAAAGTAGTTTGTTTAGAAAAGAAACATCTTCATTGCCGAACACTGTAATGTGTGAAATAAGCTAGTTCGGTTCTAGGAATTATTTGTTTTTCTACGAAGAAGGTCGAGTATAGCAAGTTCAACTTTATTTGTTTATGTCATCTAAAAAGATGTACAACTTAGTAGATTCGCCTCACTTCTAAAGTACTTTGTTTAGAAAACAAACATCTCCATTGCCAAACACTGTTCTGTGTGAAATAAGCTAGTTCTTTTCTAGGAATCAGTTGCTTTTCTACGAAGATGGTTGAGTGCAGCAAGTTCAAACATTCCTAGTTAGTGTAATCTAACAACATGTACAACTTAGGAGATAAGCTTCATTTCTGAACTCCTTTGTTAGAAAACAAACTTCTTCATTTCCATATACTGTACTGTGTGAAAGAAGCCAGTTAGGTTCTTAGAAACAGTTGATTTCCTACGAGGAAGGTTGAGTGCAGCAAGTTCCAAATTTCCTTGTTTGTGTAATCTGACAAGATGTACAAATTAGTAGATTAGCCTCTTTACTAAAATAGTTTGTTTAGAAAACAAACATCTTCATTGCTGAACACTGTACTGTGTTAAATAATCTAGTTCAGTTCTAAGAATTAATTGCTTTCCTACGAAGAAGGTTGAGTGCAGCAAGTTCAAACTTTCCTTGTTTATGTGATCTAACAAGACATACAACTTACAAGTTTCGCTTCATTTCTAAACTACTTTGTTTAGAAAACAAACATCTTCATTGCCAAATACTGTACTGTGTGAAATAAGCTAGTTCGGTTGTAGGAATCAGTTGATTGCCTACGAAGAAGGTCGAGTGTAGCAAGTTCAAACTTTCGTTCTGTCTGTAATGTTAGAAGATTTAAAACTTAGTGGATTCGCCTCATTTCTAAAGGAGTTTGTTTGGAAAACAAACATCTTCTTGCGGACAAATCTACTGTGTGAAATAAGCTAGTTCGGTTCTAGGAATCAGTTGTTTTCCTATGAAGAAGGTTGAGTACAGCAAGATCAAACTTTCCTTGATTGTGTAATCTAAAAAGATGTACAACTTAGTAGATTCGCCTCATTTCTAAAGTAGTTTGTTTAGAAAACAAATATCTTCATTGTGGAACACTGTACTGTGTGAAATAAGCTAGTTCAGTTCTAGGAATCAGTTGTTTGCCTATGAACAAGTTTGAGTACAGCAAGTTCAAACTTTCCTTGTTTGTGTAATCTAACAAGATGTACAACTTAGTAGATTCACCTCATTTCTAAAGTAGTTTGTTTAGAAAACAAACATCTTCATTGTGGAAAACTGTACTGTGTGAAATAAGCTAGTTCTGTTCTAGGAATCAGTTGCTTTTCTACAAAAATGGTTGAGTGCAGCATGTTCAAACTTTCCTTGTTTGTTTAATATAAAAGATGTACAACTTACAAGTTTTCCTTCATTTCTAAAGTAGTTTGTTTAGAAAACAAACATCTTCATTTCCTGAACACTGTACTGTGTTAAATAAGGTAGTTTGGTTCTAGGAATCAGTTGCTTTCCTATGAAGATGGTTGAGTGCAGCAAGTTCAAACTTTCCTTGTTTGTTTAATCTAACAAGATGTACAAATTACAAGATTCACTTAATTTTTAAAGTACTTTGTTTAGAAAACAAACATCTTCATTGCCAAACACTGTACTGTGTTATATAATCCAGTTCGGTTCTAGGAATCAGTTGCTTTCCTACAAAGATGTTGAGTGCAGAAAGTTCAAACATTCCTTGTTTGTGTAATGTAACAAGATATACAATTTAGTAGATTCGCCTCATTTCTAAATTAGTTTGTTTAGAAAACAAACATCTTCATTGCCAACACTGTACTGTGTGAAATAAGCTAGTTCGTTCTAGGAATCAGTTTCTTTCCTACAAAGAAAGTTGAGTGCAGCAAGTTCAAACTTTCCTTGTTTGTGTAATCTAACAAGATGTACAACTTAAAATTTTCACCTCATTTCTAAAATAGTTTGTTTAGAAAACAAACATCTTCATTGCCAAACACTGTACTGTGTGAAATAAGCTAGTTCAGTTGTAGGAATTAGTTGCTTTCCTACAAAGAAGGTTGAGTGCAGAAAGTTCAAACATTCCATGTTTCTGTAATCTTAGAAGATGTACAAGTTAGTAGATTCGCCTCATTTCTAAAGTAGTTTGTTTAGAAAACAAACATTTTCATTGCCAAACTCTGTACTGTCTGAAATAAGCTAGTTCGGTTCTAGGAATCAGTTGCTTTCCTACGAAGAAGGTTGAGTGCAGGCAAGTTCAAACTTTCCTTGTTTGTGTAATCTAACAAGATGTACAATTTAGTAGATTCGCCTCATTTCTAAAGCAGTTTGTTTAGAAAAAAATCTTCATTACTGAACACTGTACTGTGTCAAATAAGCTAATTTGGTTCTAGGAATCAGTTGATTTCTACGAAGATGGTTGAGTGCATCAAGTTCCAACTTTCTTGTTTGTGTAATCTAAAAAGATGTACAACTTAGAATTTTCCTCATTTCTAATCTACTTTGTTTAGAAAACAAACATCTTCATTGCCAAACACTGTACTGAGTGAAATAAGCTAGTTCGGTTCTAGGAATCAGTTACTTTCCTAGGAAGAAGGTTGAGTGCAGCATGTTCAAACTTTCCTTGTTTGTGTAATCTCACAAGATGTACAACTTAGTAGATTCACCACATTTCTAAAGTTGTTTGTTTAGAAAACAAACATCTTCATTGCCAAACACTGTACTGTATGAAATAAGCTAGTTCGGTTCGAAGAATTAGTTGCTTTCCTACGAAGAAGGTTGAGTACAGCAAGTTCAAACTTTCCTTGTTTATGTAATCTTTAAACATGTACAATTTAGTAGATTCACCTCATTTCTAAAGTAGTTTGTTTAGAAAACAAACATCTTCATTGCAGAACACTGTACTGTATGAAATAAGCTAGTTCTGTTCTAGGAAATCAGTTGCTTCCTATGTAAGAACAAGAGGTTGAGGGCAGCAAGTTCAAACTTTCCTTGTTTGTGTAATCTTTCAAGATGTAGAACTTAGTAGATTCGCCTCATTTCTAAAGTAGTTTGTTTAGAAAACAAACATCTTCATTGCTGAACACTGTACTGTGTTAAATAAGCTATTTCAGTTCTAGGAATCAGTTGCTTTTCTACGAAGATGGTTGAGTGCAGCAAGTTCAAATTTCCTTGTTTGTGTAATATAACAAGATGTACAACTTAGTAGATCACTTCATTTCTAAAGAAATTTGTTTAGAAAACAAACATCTTCATTCTCGAACACTGTACTGTGTGAAATAAGCCAGTTCGGTTCTAGGAATCAGTTTCTTTTCTATGAAGATGGTTGAGTGCAGCAAGTTCAAAATTCCTAGTTAGTGTAATCTAACAAGATGTACAAATTACAAGATAAGCTTCATTTCTAAACTACTTTCTTTAGAAAACAAACATCTTCATTTACAAATACTGCACTGTGATTAGCCTCATTACTAAATAAGCCAGTTCATTGCTGAGCACTGTTCTAGGAATCAGTTTGGTTTCCTATGAAGAAGGTTGAGTGCAGCAAGTTCAAATTTCCTTGTTTGTGTAATCTAACAAGATGTACAACTTAGTAGATTTGCCTCATTTCTAAAGTAGTTTCTTTACAAAACAAACATCTTCATTGCCCAACACTGTACTGTTTGAAATAAGCTAGTTCAGTTCTAGGATTAGTTGCTTTCCTATGAAGAAGGTTGAGTGCAGCAAGTTCAAACTTTCCTTGTTTGTGTAATCTAACAAGATGTACAACTTAGTAGATTCGCCTCATTTCTAAAGTAGTTTGTTTAGAAAACAACATCTTCATTGCTGAAGAACTGTACTGTGTGAAATAAGGTAGTTCGGTTCTAGGAATCAGTTGTTTCCTATGAAGAAGGTTGAGTGCAGCAAGTTCAAACTTTCCTTGTTTGTGTAATGTAACAAGATGTACAACTTAGTAGATTTGCCTCATTTCTAAAGTAGTTTGTTTAGAAAACAAACATCTTCATTGCCGAACACTGTACTCTGTGAAATAAGCTATTTCTTATTTTTGTTCCTAGGTTTTAGTTGCTTTTCTAAGAAGAAGGTTGAGTGCAGCATGTTCGTGAAAAACTTTCCTTGTTTGTGTAATCTAACAAGATGTACAAGTTAGTATGATTCAACCTCATTTCTAAAGTAGTTTGTTTAGAAAACAAACATCTTCATTGCCAAATACTGTACTGTGTGAAATAAGGTAGTTCGGTTCTAGAAATCAGTTGGTTTTGAAGAAGGTTGAGTGCAGCAAGTTCAAACTTTCCTTGTTTGTGTAATCTAACAAGATGTACAAATTAGTAGATTCGCCTCATTTCTAAAGTAGTTTGTTAAGAAAACAAACATCTTCATTGCCCAAACACTGTACTGTGTGAAATAAGCTAGTTTGGTTCTAGGAATCAGTTGCTTTCCTACGAAGAAGGTTTAGTGCAGCAAGTTAAAACTTTCCTTGTTTATGTATACAAAGAGGATATACAACTTAGGAGATTCACCTCATTTCTAAAGTAGTTTGTTAAGAAAACAAACATCTTCATTGCCCAACACTGTACTGTGTGAAATAAGCTAGTTCGGTTCTAGGAATCAGTTGCTTTTCTACAAATATGGTTGAGTGCAGCAAGTTCAAACATTCCTTGTTTGTGTAATGTAATAAGATGTACAACTTGCTAGAATCACCTCATTTCTAAAGTAGTTTGTTTAGAAAACAAACATCTTCATTGGGGAACATTGTACTGTGTGAAATAAGGTAGTTTGGTTCTAGGAATCAGTCATTTTTCTACGAAGATGGTTGAGTGCAGCAAGTTCAAACATTCCTAGTTAGTGTAATCTAACAAGATGTACAACTTACAAGTTTCACTTCATTTTTAAACTACTTTGTTTAGAAAACAAACATCTTCATTGCCAAATACTGTACTGTGTGAAATAATCCAGTTCGGTTCGAGGAATCAGTTGCTTTGCTACAAAGATGTTTGAGTGCAGCAAGTTCAAACTTTCCTTGTTTGTGTAATCTAAAAAGATGTACAACTTATTAGATTTGCCTCATTTCTAAAGTAGTTTGTTTAGAAAACACACATCTTCATTGCCGAACACTTTACTGTGTGAAATAAGCTAGTTTCAGTTCTAGGAATCAGTTTCTTTCCTACTAAGAAGGTTGAGTGCAGCAAGTTCAAACTTTCCTTGTTTGTGTAATCTAAAAAGATGTACAACTTAGTAGATTTGCCTCATTTCTAAAGTAGTTTGTTTTAAAAAAAAAACAAACATCTTCATTGTTCAAACACTGTACGAAGAAGGTTGTGTGAAATAAGCTAGTTCACGATTATTAGGAATCAGTTGCTTTGTTTACAAACAAACAAGGTTGTACTGTGTGAAATAAGTTCAAACTTTCCTTGTTGAGTGTAATTCAAACAAGATGTACAACAAGATGTAAAATTTAGTACCTCATTTCATTTCTAAAGTAGTTTGTTTCAAAACAAACATCTTCATTGCTGAACACTGTACTGTGTGAAATAAGCTAGTTTGGTTCTAGGAATCAGTTGCTTTTCTCAAAAAGATGGTTGAGTGCAGCAAGTTCAACCTTTCTTGTTTGTGTAATCTGACAAGATGTAAAATTACAAGATTAGCCTCATTTCTCAAGTAGTTTGTTTAGAAAACAAACATCTTCATTGCAAAACAATGTACTCTGTGAAATAAGCTAGTTCAGTTCTAGGAATCAGTTACTTTCCTACGAAGAAGGTTGAGTGCAGCATGTTCAAACTTTCCTTGTTTGTGTAATGTACAACTTAGTAGATTAGCCACATTTCTAAAGTAGTTTCTTTAGAAAACAAACATCTTCCTTGCCAAACACTACACTGTATGAAATAAGCTAGTTCAGTTTGAGGAATTAGTTGCTTTCCTACCAAGAAGGTTGAGTGCAGCAAGTTCAAACTTTCCTTCTTTATGTAATCTTTAAACTATGTACAACTTAGTAGATTCACCTCATTCCTAAAGTAGTTTGTTTAGGAAACAAACATCTTCATTGCAGAACACTGTACTGTATGAAATAAGCTAGTTCAGTTCTAGCAATCAGTTGCTATCCTACGAAAGAGGTTGAGGGCAGCAAGTTCAAACTTTCCTTGTTTGTGTAATCTTTCAAGATGTAGAACTTAGTAGATTCGCCTCATTTCTAAAGTAGTTTGTTTAGAAAACAAACATTTTCATTGCTGAACACTTTACTTTGTTAAATAAGCTATTTCGGTTCTGGGAATCACTTTCTTTTCTACGAAGATGGTTGACTGCAGCAAGTTCAAACTTTCCTTGTTTGTGTAATATAACAAGAAGTATATCTTAGTAGATTCACCTCATTTCTAAAGAAATCTGTTTAGAAAAGAAACATCTTCATTCTCGAGCACTGTACTGTGTGAAATAAGCCAGTTCAGTTCTAGGAATCAGTTTCATTTCTACGAAGATGGTTGAGTGCAGCAAGTTCAAACACTCCTAGTTAGCGTAATCTAACATGATGTACAAATTACATGTTTCACTTCATTTTTAAACTACTTTCTTTAGAAAACAAACACCTTCATTTACAAATACTGCACTGTGTGAAATAAGCCAGTTCGGTTCTAGGAATCAGTTGGTTTCCTACAAAGAAGGTTGAGTGCATCATGTTTCAAATTTCCTTGTTTGTGGAATCTGACAGGATGTACAACTTAGTTGATTCGCCTCTTTTCTAAAGTATTTTGTTTACAAAACAAATATCTTCATTGCCAAACACTGTACTGTTTGAAATAAGCTAGTTCGTTCTAGGACTATGTTGCTCTCCTACGAAGAAGGTTGAGTGCAGTAAGTTCAATCTTTCCTTTTTTATGTAATATAAAAAGATGTACAACTTAGGAGATTCGCCTCAATTCTCAAGTAGTTTGTTTAGAAAACAAGCATCTTCATTGCCGAGAACTGTACTGTGTGAAACAAGGTAGTTCGGTTCTAGGAATCAGTTGTTTATACGAAGAAGGTTAGTGCAGCAAGTTCAAACTTTCCTTGTTTCTGTAAAGTTACAAGATGTACAACTTCGTAGATTTGCCTCATTTCTAAAGTAGTTTGTTTAGAAAACAAACATCTTCATTGCCGAACACTGTACTCTGTGAAATAAGCTATTTCCTTCCTAGGTATTAGTTGCTTTCCTAAGAAGAAGGTTGAGTGCAGCATGTTTCAACTTTCCTTGTTTGTGTAATCTAACAAGATGTACAAGTTAGTAGGTTCACCTCATTTCTAAAGTAGTTTGTTTAGAAAACAAACATCTTCATTGCCAAATACTGTACTGTATGAAACAAGCTAGTTCGGTTCTAAAAATCGGTTGGTTTCCTATGAAGAAGGTTGAGTGCAGCATGTTCAAACTTTCCTTGTTTGTGTAATCTGACAAGATGTACAATTTAGTAGATTCACCTCATTTCTTAAGTAGTTTGTTCACAAAACAAACATCTTCATTGCCAAATTCTGTACTATGTGAAATAAGCCACTTCAGTTCTAGGAATCATTTGCTTTCCTACGAAGATCTTTGAGTGCAGCAAGTTCAAACTTTCTTTGTTTGTGTAATATAACAACGTTTAGAACTTAGTATTTTGACCTCAATTCTAAAGTAGTTTGTTTAGAACAAACATCTTCATTGCTGAACACTGTACTGTGTGAAATAAGCTAGTTCGGTTCTAGGAATCAGTTGCTTTCCTACGAGGAAGGTTGAGTGCAGCAAGTTCAAACTTTCCTTGTTTATGAAATCTAACAAGATGTACAAATTAGTAGATATGCCTCATTTAAAAATAGTTTGTTTAGAAAACAAACATCTTCATTGGGGAATACTGTACAGTCTGAAATAAGCTAGTTCGGTTCTAGGAATCAGTTGCTTTTCTACGAAGATGGTTGAGTGCAGCAAGTTCAAACATTCCTAGTTAGTATAATGTAACAAGATGTAAAACTGACAAGTTTCACTTCTTCTCTAAACTACTTTGTTTAGAAAACAAACATCTTCATTGCCAAATAGTGTACTGTGTGAAATAAACTAGTTCGGTTGTAGGAATCAGTTGCTTTCCTATGCAGAACATTGAGTGCAGCATATTCCAACTTTCCCAGTTTGTGTAATCTAAAAAGACGTACAACTTAGCAGATTCACCTAATTTCTCAATTAGTTTGTTTAGAAAACAATCATCTTCATTGCCGAACACTTTACTGTGTGAAATAAGCTAGTTCAGTTCTAGGAATCAGTTGCTTTCCAAAGAAGAAGGTTGATTGCAGCAAGTTCAAACTTTCCTTGTTTGTGTAATTTAAAAAGATGTACAACTTAGTAGATTCGCCTCATTTGTAAAGTAGTTTGTTTAGAAAACAAACATCTTCATTGTCAAACACTGTACTGTGTGAAATATGCTAGTTCACTTATTGGAATCAGTTGCTTTCGACCAAAGAAGGTTGTGTGCAGTAAGTTCAAACTTTCCTTGTATGCGTAATCTAACAAGATGTACAACTTAGTAGATTCACCTCATTTGTCAAGTAGATTGTTCACAAAACAAACATCTTCATTGCTGAACACTGTACTGTGTGAAATAAGCTAGTTCGGTTCTAGAAATCAGTGGCTTTTCTCCAAAGATGATTGCGTGCTCCAAGTTAACCTTGCTGGTTACTGTAATCTGACAAGACGTACAACTTACAAGTTTCACTTCATTTCTCAACTACTTTGTTTAGAAAACAAACATCTTCATTGCAAAATACTGTACTCTGTGAAACAAGCCATTTGGTTCTAGGAATCAGTTGCTTTCCTACGAAGAAGGTTGAGTGCAGCATGTTCCAACTTTCCTTGTTTGTGTAATCTGACAAGATGTACAACTTAGTAGGTTCACCTCATTTCTAAAGTAGTTTGTTTAGAAAACAAGCATCTTCTTTTCAGAACACTGTCCTGGGTGAAATTAGGTAGTTCAGTTCTAGGAATCACTTGCTTTCCTACAAAGGTTAAGTGCAGCAAGTTCAAACTTGCCTTGTTTGTGTAATCTAAGAAGATATAGAACTTAGTAGATGCGCCTCATTTCTAAATTAGTTTGTTTTAAAAAGAAACATCTTCATTGCCGAACACTGTACTGTGTTAAATAAGCTATTTCACTTCTGGGAATCAGTTGCTTTCCTATGAAGACGGTTGAGTGCAGCAAGATCAAACTTTCCTTGTTTATGTAATCTAAACAGATGTACAACTTAGTAGATTGGCCTCATTTCTCAATTAGGGTGTTTAGAAAACTAGCATCTTCATTGCCAAACACTGTACTATGAGAAATCAGCTAGTTCAGTTGTAGGAATCAGTTGCTTTCCTACGCAGAACGTTGAGTGCAGCAAGTTCAAACTTTCCTTATTTGTGTAAGCTTACACGATGTACAAGTTGGTAGATTTGCCTCATTTCTAAAGTAGTTTGTTTAGAAAACGCACATCTTCATTGCCGAACATTGTCCTGTGTGAAATAAACTAGTTCAGTTCTTGGAAGCAGTTGCTTTCATCGAAAGAAGGTGGAGTGCAGCAAGTTCAAACTTTCCTTTTCTGTGTAACCTAACAAGATGTAATACTTAGATTTGCCTCTTTTCTAAAGTTGTTTGTTTAGAAAACAAACATCTTCATTTCCGAACACTGAACTTTGTGAAACAAGCTAATTTGGTACTAGGAATCAGTTGCTTTCCTACGAATGTTGAGTGCAGCAAGTTCAAACTTTCCTTGTTTGTGTAATCTAGTAAGATGTAGAACTTAGTAGAATCACCTCATTTCTAAAGTAGTTTGTTTAGAAAACAAACATTTTCATTGCCAAATACTGTACTGTGTGTAATAAGCTATTTTGTTTCTAGGAATTAGTTGCTTTCCTACGAAGAAGGTTTACTGCAGCAAGTTCAAACTTTCCTTGTTGGTGTAAACTAACAAGATGTACAACTTAGTAGATTCGCGTCCTTTCTAAAGTAGTTTGTTTAGAAAACAAACATCTTCATTGCCACACACAGTACTGTGTGAAATAAGCTAGTTCAGTTCTAGGAATCAGTTGTTTTCCTACTAAGAAGGTTGAGTGCAGCAAGTTCAAACTTTCCTTTTTTTGTAATCTTACAATTTGTACATCTTGCATGTTACGCTTCATTTCTAAACTACTTTGTTTAGAAAACAAACATCTTCATTGCCAAATACTGTATTGTGTGAAATAAGGTAGTTCAGTTGTAGGAATCAGTTGCTTTCCTACGCAGTAGGTTGAGTGCATCAAGTTCAAACATTCCTTGTTTGTGTAAACTAACAAGTTTACAACTTTGTAGATTCGCCTCATTTCTAAAGTACTTTGTTTAGAAAACAAACATCTTCATTTCTGAACACAGTACTATGTGAAATAAGCTATTTCGGTTCTAGGATTCAGTTGCTTTCCTACAAAGAATGTTGAGTGCAGCAAGTTCAAACTTTCCTTGTTTGTGTAATGTAAGAAGATATACAAGTTAGTAGATTCGCCTCATTTCTAAAGTAGTTTGTTTAGAAAACAAACATCTTCATTGCCAAATACTGTACTATTTGAAATAAGCTAGTTCGGTTGTAGGAATCAGTTGCTTTCCTATGAAGAATGTTGAGTGCAGCAAGTTCCAACGTTCCTTGTTTCTGTAATGTTCCAAGATGTACAACTTAATAGGTTCGCCTCTTTTCTAAAGTAGTTTTTTTGGAAAACAAACACCTTTATTTTCATGCACTGTAATGTGTGAAATAAGCTAGTTTGGTTCTAGGAATGAGCTGGTTTACTACGAAGAAGGTTGAGTGCAGCAAGTTCAAACTTTCCTTGTTACTGTAATCTAAAATGATGTAATAATCAGAAGATTTGTCTCTTTTCTAAAGTAGTTTGTTTAGAAAACAAGTATCTTCATTTCCGAACAGTGTACTTTGTGAAATAAGCTAATTATGTTCTACGACTCAGTTGCTTTCCAATGAATATTAAGTGCAGCAAGTTCAAACTTTCCTTGTTTTTGTAATCTCACAAGATGTACGACTTAGTACATTTGCCTCCTTTCTAAAGTAGTTTCTTTAGAAAACAAACATCTTCATTACCAAAAACTGTACTGCGGGAAATAAGCTATTTCGGTTCCAGGAATCATTTGTTTTTCTACGAAGATGTTTGAGTGCAGCAAGTTCAAACTTTCATTCTTTATGTAATCTAAAAAGATGTATAACTTCTTAGATTCACCTCTTTTCTAAAGTAGTTTGTTTAGAAAACAAACATCTTCATTGCCAAACACTGTACTGTGTGAAATAAGCTAGTTCGGTTCTAGGAATCAGTTGCTTTCCTACAAAGAAGGTTGAGTACAGCAAGTACAAACTTTCTTTGTTTATGTAATCTAAAAAGATGTACAACTTTGTAGATTAGCCTCATTCATAAAGTAGTTTGTTCAGAAAACAAACATCTTCATTGCTAAACACTGTATTGTGTGAAATAAGGTAGTTCGGTTCTAGGAGTCAGTTGCTTTCCTACGAAGAAGGTTGAGTGCAGCAAGTTCAAACTTTCCTTCTATGTGTAATCTAAAATGATGTACAACTTAGTAGTTTCACCTCATTTCTAAAGTAGTTTGTTTAGAAAACAAACATCTTCATTGCCGAACACTGTACTGTGTGAAATAAGCTAGTTCGGTTCTAGGAATCAGTTGCTTTTCTACGAAGATGGTTGAGTACAGCAAGTTGAAACTTTCCTTGTTTGTGTAATGTAACAAGATGTACAACTTAGTAGATTTGCTTCATTTCTAAAGTAGTTTGTTTAGAAAACAAACGTCTTCATTGCCGAACACTGTACTGTGTGAAATAAGCTAGTTCGGTTCTAGTAATCATTTGTTTTTCTACGAACATGGTTGATTGCTGCAAGTTCAAACTTTTATTGTTTATGTAATCTAACAAGATGTACAACTTAATAGATTCGCCTAATTTCTAAAGGAGTTTGTTGAGAAAAGAAACATCTTCATTGCCGAACACTGTACTGTGTGAAATAAGCTACTTCTGTTCTAAGAATCAGTTGCTTTCCTACAAAGAAGGTCGAGTATAGCAAGTTCAAAGTTTCCATGTTTGTGTATGCCATCAAGATATACAACTTATAAGTTTCACTTAATTTCTAAACTACTTTGTTTAGAAAACAAACATCTTCATTGCAAAGTAATGTGCTGTGCGAAATAAGCTAGTTCAGTTGTAGGAATCAGTTGCTTTCCTACGAAGAAGGTTGAGTGCAGCAAGTTCAACATTCCTTGTTTGTGTAATGTAACAAGATATACAACTTAGTACTTTCACCTCATTTCTAAAGCAGTTTGTTTAGAAAACAAAGATCTTCATTGCCGAACACTGTACTGTGTGAAATAAGCTAGTTCGGTTCTAGGAATCAATTGCTTTTCTACGAAGATGGTTGAGTGCAGAAAGTTCAGCCATTCCTTCTTAGTGTAAGCTAACAAGATGTACAACTTAGCAGATTCACATCATATCTAAAGTAGTTTCTTTAGAATACAAACCTCTTAATTGCCGAACACTGTACTGTGTGAAATAAGCTAGTTTGGTTCCAAGAATCAGTTGCTTTTCTACAAAGACGGTTGAGTGCAGCAAGTTCAAACTTTCCTAGTTAGTGTAATCAAAAAAGATGTAAAACTTACAAGTTTCTCCTCATTTTTAAACTAGTTTGTTTAGAAAACAAACATCTTCATTCCCGAACATTGTACTGTGTGAAATAAGCTAGTTCGGTTCTAGGACTCAGTTGCTTTCCTACAAAGAAGGTTGAGTGCAGCAAGTTCAAACTTTCCTTGTTTGTGTAATCTCACAAGATGTAGAACTTAGTAGATTACCCTCATTTCTAAAGTAGTTTGTTAGAAAACAAACATCTTCATTGTCGAACACTGTACTCTGTGAAATAAGGTAGTTCACTTCCAGGAATCAGTTCCTTTCCTACAAAGAAGGTTGAGTGCAGTAAGTTCAAATTTTCTTTGTTTATGTAATCTGAAAAGGTGTACACTTTAGTAGATTCGCCTCATTTCTATAGTAGTTTATTTAGAAAACAAACATCTTTATTGCAGCACACAGTACTGTGTGAAATAGGCTAGTTCAGTTCTAGGAATCAGTTGCTTTCCTACCAAGAAGGTTGAGTGCAGAAAGTTCAACCTTCCCTGGTTTGTGTAATCTAACAAGATGTACAAGTTCCGAGTTTCTCTTCATTTCTAAACTACTTTGTTTAGAAAACAAACATCTTCATTGCCAAATGCTCTACTGTGTGGTATAAGCTAGTTCAGTTGTAGGAATCAGTGGCTTTCCTAAGAAGAAGGTTGAGTGCAGTAAGTTCAAACTTTCCTTGTTTGTGTAATCTAAAAAGATGTACAACTTTGTAGATTAGCCTCATTCATAAAGTAGTTTGTTCAGAAAACAAGAAGGTTGAGTGCAGCACATTCAAACTTTCCTTGTTTCTGTAATGTTACAAGATGTATAACTTAGCAGATTCGCCTCATTTCTAAAGTAGTTTGTTTAGAAAACAAACGTCTTCATTTCCATACTCTGTACTGTGTGAATTAAGCTAGTTCAGCTTTAGGAATCAGTGGTTTTCCTATGAAGAAGGTTGAGTGCAGTAAGTTCAAACTTTCCTTGTTTGTGTAATCTAAAAAATGTAATAGTTAGAAGATTTGCCTCTTATCTAAAGTAGTTTCTTTAGAAAGCAACCGTGTTCATTTCCTTATACTGTACTTTGTGAAAAAAGCTAATTCGATTCTAGGAATCAGTTGCTTTCCTACTAATGCTGAGTGCAGCAAGTTCAAACTCTCCTTGTTTACATAACGTTGCAGGATGTGCAACTTAGTAGATTCACTTCATTTTTAAAGTAGTTTGTTTAGAAAACAAACATCTTCATTTCCGAACACTGTACTGTGTGAAATAAGCTAGTTCAGATGTAGGAATCAGTTGCTTTCCTACGAAGAAGGTTGAGTCCAGCAAGTTCAATGTTTCCTTGTTTGTTTAATGTAACAAGATGTACAACTTACTAGATTCTCTTCATTTCTAAAGTAGTTTGCTTAGAAAAGAAACATCTTCATTGCCGAACTCTGTACTGTGTGAAATGAGCTTGTTCAGTTCCAGGAATCAGTTGCTGTTCTATGAAGATGGTTGATTGCAGCAAGTTCAAACTTTCCTTGTTTATGTAATCTAAAAAGATGTACAACTTAGTAGATTAGCTTCATTACTAAAGTAGTTTGTTTAGAAAACAAACATCTTCATTGCCGAACACTGTACTGTTTGAAATAAGCAAGTTTGGTTCTAGAATCAGTTACTTTTCTACGAAGATGTTTGAGTGCAGCAAGTTCAAACGTTCCTAGTTAGTGTAATCTAAGAAGATGTACAACTTAGCAGATTCGCCTCATTTCTAAAGTAGTTTGTTTAGAAAACAAACATCTTCATTGCCGAACACTGTACTGTGTGAAATAAGGTAGTTCTGTTCTAGGAATCAGTTGCTTTCCTAAGAAGAAGGTTGAGTACAGCAAGTACAAACATTCCTTGTTTGTATAATGTAACAAGATGTACAACTTAGTAGATTTGCTTCATTTTTTAAAGTAGTTTGTTTATAAAACAAACATCTGCATTGCTTTAACACTGTACTGTCTGAAACAAGCTAGTTTGGTTCTAGGAATTAGTTGCTTTCCTACAAAGAAAGTTGAGTGCAGCAAGTTCAAACTTTCCTTGTTTGTGTAAACTAAGAAGATGTACAACATAGTAGATTCTCCTCATTTCTAAAGTAGTTTGTTTAGAAAACAAACATCTTCATTCCTAACACTGTACTGTGTGAAATAAGCTAGTTCAGGTCTAGGATTCAATTGCTTTCCTACGAAGAAGGTTCAGTCCAGCAAGTTCAAACTTTCCTTGTTTGTGAAATGTAACAAGATGTAAAACTTAGTAGATTCGCTTCATTTCTAAAGTAGTTTGTTTAGAAAACAAACATCTTCATTAACACTATACTGTATGAAATAAGCTAGGTCGGTTCTAGGAATCAGTTGCTTTTCATTTAAAAAAGATTGAGTGCAGCAAGTTCAAACTTTCCTTGTTTATGTCATCTAAAATGATGTATGACTTAGTAGATTCACCTCATTTCTAAACTAGTTTGTTTAGAAAAAAAATCTTCACATTTTAACACTGTACTCTGTGAAATAAGCTATTTCAGTTCTAGGAATTACTTTCATTTCTACGAAGAAGGTTGAGTGCAGAAAGTTCAAACTTTCCTTGTGTTTGTAATCTAACAAGATGTATAACTTAGTAGATTCGCCTCATTTCTAACGTAGTTTTGTTTGAAAACAAACATCTTCATTGCCGAACACTGTACTGTGTGAAATAAGCTAGTTCGGTTCTAGGAATCAGTTGCTTTTCTTCGATGAAGGTTGAGTGCAGCAAATTCAAACTTTCCTTGTTTGTGTAATCTCACAAGATGTACAACTTACAAGTTTCGCTTCATTTCTAAACTACTTTGTTTAGAAAACAAATATCTTCATTGCCAAATACTGTACTGTGTGAAATAAGGCAGTTCGGTTCTAGGAAACAGTTGCTTTCCTACGAAGAAGGTTGAGTGCAGCAAGTTCCAACGTTCCTTGTTTGTGTAATCTAAAAAGATGTACACCTTAGTAGATTTGCCTCATTTCTAAAGCAGTTTGTTTAGAAAACAAACATCTTCACTGTTGAACACTGTATTGTGTGAAATAACCTAGTTTGCTTCTAGGAATCAGTTGCTTTTCTAAGAAGAAGGTTGAGTGAAACTAGTTCAAACGTTGGTTGTTTCTGTAATGTTAGAAGGGATACAACTTAGTAGATTCGCCTCATTTCTAAAGTAGTTTGTTTAGAATACAAACATCTTCATTTCCGAACACTGTATTGTGTGAAATAAGCTGTTTCGGTCCAAGAATCAGTAGCTTTCCTACGAAGAAGGTGGAGTGCAGCAAGTTCAAACTTTCCTCGTTTGTGTAATCTAACAAGATGTACAACTTAGTAGATTCGCCTCATTTCTAAAGTAGTTTCTTTAGAAAACAAACATCTTCATTCCCGAACAATGTACTGTGTTAAATAAGCTAGTTTGGTTGTAGGAATTAGTTGCTTTCCTACGAAGAAGGTTGTGTGCAGCAAGTTCAAACTTTCCCTGTTTGTGTAATCTAACAAGATGTACAACTTAGCATATTCGTCGTATTTCTAAAGTAGTTTGTTAGAAAACAAACATCTTCATTGTCGAACACTGTACTCTGTGAAATAAGGTAGTTCACTTCTCGGAATCAGTTCCTTTCCTACAAAGAAGGTTGAGTGCAGTAAGTTCAAATTTTCTTTGTTTATGTAATCTGAAAAGGTGTACACTTTAGTAGATTCGCCTCATTTCTATAGTAGTTTATTTACAAAACAAACATCTTTATTGCGGCACACAGTACTGTGTGAAATAGGCTAGTTCAGTTCTAGGAATCAGTTGCTTTCCTACCAAGAAGGTTGAGTGCAGAAAGTTCAACCTTCCCTGGTTTGTGTAATCTAACAAGATGTACAAGTTTCAAGTTTCGCTTCATTTCTAAACTACTTTGTTTAGAAAACAAACATCTTCATTGCCAAATACTCTACTGTGTGGTATAAGCTAGTTCGGTTGTAGGAATCAGTGGCTCTCCTAAGAAGAAGGTTGAGCGCAGCAAGTTCAAACTTTCCTTGTTTGTGTAACCTAAAAAGACGTACAATTTACAAGATTTGCTTCATTTCTAAACTACTTTGTTTACAAAAGAAACATCTTCATTTCCTAATACTGTACTGTGTGAAATAAGCTAATTCCCTTCTAGGAATCAATTGCTTTCCTACGAAGGTTGAGTGCAGCAAGTTCAAACTTTGCTTGTTTATGTAATCTAAAAAGATGTACAACTTAGTAGATTCGACTCATTTCTAAAGTAGTTTCTTTAGAAAACAAACATCTTCATTGCCCAACACTGTACTGTGTGAAATAAGCTACTTCAGTTCTAGGAATCAGTTGCTTTTCTACGAAGATGGTTGAGTGCAGCAAGTTTAAACTTTCCTTGTTTGTGTAATGTTACAAGATGTACGACTTAGTAGTTTCGCTTCAGTTCTAAACTACTTTGTTTAGAAAACAAACATCTTCATTGCCAAATACTGTACTGTGTGAAATAAGGTAGTTCGGTTGTAGGAATCAGTTGCTTTCCTGTGAAGAAGGTTGAGTGCAGCACGTTCAAACTTTCCTTGTTTCTGTAATGTTACAAGATGTACAACTTAGCAGATTCGCCTCATTTCTAAAGTAGTTTGTTTAGAAAAGAAACGTCTTCATTTCGATACTCTGTACTGTGTGAATTAAGCTAGTTCGGCTCTAGGAATCAGTGGTTTTCCTACGAAGAAGGTTGAGTGCAGTAAGTTCAAACTTTCCTTGTTTGTGTAATCTAAAAAGGTGTAATAGTTAGAAGATTTGCCTCTTATCTAAAGTAATTTCTTTAGAAAGCGACCATGTTCATTTCCTTATACTGTACTTTGTGAAAAAAGCTAATTCGATTCTAGGAATCAGTTGCTTTCCTACTAATGCTGAGTGCAGCAAGTTCAAACTTCCTTGTTTACATAACGTTGCATGATGTGAAATTTAGTAGATTCGCTTCATTTTTAAAGTAGTTTGTTTAGAAAACAAACATCTTCATTTCCGAACACTGTACTGTGTGAAATAAGCTAGTTCAGATGTAGGAATCAGTTGCTTTCCTACGAAGAAGGTTGAGTCCAGCAAGTTCAATGTTTCCTTGATTGTTTAATGTAACAAGATGTACAACTTACTAGATTCTCTTCATTTCTAAAGCAGTTTGTTTAGAAAACAAACATCTTCATTTCCGAATACTGTACTGTGTTAAATAAGCTCGTTCAGTTCTAGGAATCACTTGCTTTCCTACGAAGAAGGTTGAGTCCAGCAAGTTCAAAGTTTCCTTGTTTATGTTATGTAACAAGATGTACAACGTAGTAGATTCACTTCACTTCTAAAGTAGTTTGCTTAGAAAACAAACATCTTCATTGCCAAACACTGTACTGTGTGAAATAAGCTAGTTCGGGTCTATGAATCAGTTGCATTTCTACGAAGATGGTTGAGTGCAGCAAGTTCAAACATTCCTCGTTAGTGTAATCTAAGAAGATGTACAAATTAGTAAATTAGCCTCATTTCCAACGTAGTATGTTTAGAAAACAAACATCTTCATTGCCGAACACTGTACTGTGTGAAACAAGTCAGTTCGGTTTTAGGAATCAGTTGTTTTCCTACGAAGAAGGTTGAGTGCAGCATGTTCCAACTTTCCTTGTTTGTGTAATCTGACTAGACGTACAACTTAGTAGATTCGCCTCATTTCTAAAGTAGTTTGTACAGAAAACAAACATCTTCATTGCCAAACACTATAGTGTGTGAAATAAGCTAGTTCGGTTCTAGGAATCTGTTGCTATCCAACGAAGAAGGTTGAGTGAAGCAAGTTCAAACTGTCATTGTTTGTGTAATGTTACAAGATGTACAACTTAGTAGATTTGCTTCATTTTTCAAGTAGTTTGTTTAGAAAACAAACATCTTCATTTCTGAATACTGTACTGTGTTAAATAAGCTCGTTCAGTTCTAGGAATCACTTGCTTTCCTATGAAGAAGGTTGAGTCCAGCAAGTTCAACGTTTCCTTGTTTATGTTATGTAACAAGATGTACAACGTAGTAGATTCACTTCACTTCTAAAGTAGTTTGCTTAGAAAACAAACATCTTCATTGCCAAACACTGTACTGTGTGAAATAAGCTAGTTCAGGTCTAAGAATCAGTTGCATTTCTACGAAGATGGTTGAGTGCAGCAAGTTCAAACATTCCTCGTTAGTGTAATCTAAGAAGATGTACAAATTAGTAAATTAGCCTCATTTCCAACGTAGTATGTTTAGAAAACAAACATCTTCATTGCCAAACACTGTACTGTGTGAAATAAGATAGTTTGGTTCTAGGAATCAGTTGGTTTTCATTGAAGATTGTGGAGGGCACCAAGTTCAAACAATCCTAGTTAGTGTAATCTAAAAAGATGTACAACTTACAGGTTTCACTTCATTTCTACACTACTTTGTTTAGAAAACAAACATCTTTATTGCCAAACACTGTACTGTGTGAAATAAGCTAGTTCGGTTCTTGGAATCAGTTGCTATCCTACGAATAAGGTTGAGTCCAACAAGTTAAACCATTCCTAGTTAGTGTAATCTAACAAGATGTACAACTTAGTAGATTCGCCTCATTTCTAAAGTAGTTTGTTTAGAAAACAAACATCTTCATTGACCAACACTGTACTGTGTGAAATAAGCTAGTTCAGTTATAGGAATCAGTTGCTTTCCTATGAAGAAAGTTGAGTGCAGCAAGTTCAAACTTTCTTTGTTTGTGTAAAGTAACAAGATGTACAACTTAGTAGATTTACTTCATTTCTAAAGTAGTTTGTTTACAAAACCAACATCTTCATTGTTGAACACTGTACTGTGTGAAATAAGCTACTTCAGTTCAAGGAATCAGTTGCTTTTCTACGAATATGGGTGACTGCAGGAAAGTTCAAATATTCCTAGTTAGTGAAATCTAACAACATGTACAATTCAGTAGATTCATCTCACTTCTAAAGTAGTTTGTTTAGAAAACAAACATCTTCGTTGACGAACACTGTACTGTGTAAAATAAGATAGTTCAGTTATAGGAATCAGTTGATTCCCTGTGAAGAAGGTTGAGTGCAGCAAGTTCAAACTTTACTTGTTTGTGTAAAGTAACAAGATGTACAACTTAGTAGGTTCACTTCATTTCTAAAGTAGTTTGTTTAGAAAACAAACATCTTCATTGCCGAACACTGTACTGTGTGAAATAAGCTAGTTCGGTTGTATGAATCCATTGCTTTTCTACGAATATGGGTGACTGCAGGAAAGTTCAAACATTATTAGTTAGTGAAATCCAACAAGATGTATAATTTAGTAGATTCGCCTCATTTCTAAAGTAGTTTGTTTAGAGAACAAACATCTTCATTGCCGAACACTGTAGTGTGTGAAATAAGCTACTTCGGTTCTAGAAATCAGTTTCTTTTCTAAGAAGATGTTTGAGTGCAGCAAGTTCAAAATTCCTAGTTAGTGTAATCTAACAAGATGTATAACTTAGTAGATTTGCCTCATTTCTAAAGTAGTTCGTTTAGAAAACAAACATCTTCATTTCGAACACTGTAGTCTGTGAAATAAGCTACTTTACTTCTAGTAATTAGATGCTTTCCTATGAAGATGGTTGAGTGCAGCAAGTTCAAACTTTCCTTGTTTGTGTAATCTAACAAGATGTATAAAGTAGTAAATTCACCTCATTTCTAAAGTAGTTTGTTTTGACAACAAACATCTTCATTGCCGAACACTGTACTGTGTGAAATAAGCTAGTTTGGGTTTATGAATCAGTTGCATTTGTAGGAAGATGGTTGATTGCAGCAAGTTCAAACATTCCTCGTTAGTGTAATCTAACAAGATGTACAATTTAGTAAATTCACCTAATTTCTAAAGTAGTATGTTTAGGAAACAAACATCTTCATTGCCAAACACTGTACAGTGTGAAATAAGGTAGACAGGTTCTAGGAATCAGTTGCTTTTCTACGAAGATGGTTGAGTGCCTCAGATTCAAACATTCCTATTTTGTCTAATTAAAAAGATGTACAACTTACAAGTTTCCCATCATTTCTAAACTACTTTCTTTAGAAAACAAACATCTTCATTGCCAAATACTGTACTGTGTGAAACAAGTCAGTTCGGTTTTAGGAATCAGTTGCTTTCCTACAAAGAAGGTTGAGTGCAGCATGTTCCAACATTCCTTGTTTGTGTAATCTGACTAGATGTACAACTTAGTAGATTCGCCTCATTTCTAAAGTAGTTTGTTTAGAAAACAAACATCTTCAATGCCGAACACTGCACTGTTTGAAATAAGCAAGTTTGGTTCTAGAATCAGTTACTTTTCTACGAAGATGTTTGAGTGCAGCAAGTTCAAACATTCCTAGTTAGTGTAATCTAACAAGATGTACAACTTAGGAGATTCGCCTCATTTCTAAAGTAGTTTGTTAAGAAAACAAACATCTTAATTGCCGAACACTGTACTGTGTGCAATAAGGTAGTTCTGTTCTAGGAATCAGTTGCTTTCCTAAGAAGAAGGTTGAGTACAGCAAGTACAAACATTCCTTGTTTGTATAATGTAACAAGATGTACAACTTAGTAGATTCGCTTCTTTTTTCAAGTAGTTTGTTTATAAAACAAACATCTGCATTGCCGAACACTGTACTGTCTGAAACAAGCTAGTTTGGTTCTAGGAATTAGTTGCTTTCCTACAAAGAAAGTTGAGTGCAGCAAGTTCAAACTTTCGTGTTTGTGTAAACTAAGAAGATGTACAACATAGTAGATTCTCCTCATTTCTAAAGTAGTTTGTTTAGAAAACAAACATCTTCATTGTCGAACACTGTACTGTGTGAAATAAGCTAGTTCGGGTCTAGGAATCAATTGCTTTCCTACGAAGAAGGTTCAGTCCAGCAAGTTCAAACTTTCCTTGTTTGTGAAATGTAACAAGCTGTAAAACTTAGTAGATTCGCTTCATTTCTAAAGTAGTTTCCTTAGAAAACAAACATCTTCATTGCCGAACACTATACTGTATGAAATAAGCTAGGTCGGTTCTAGGAATCAGTTGCTTTCGTACGAAAAAGATTGAGTGCAGCAAGTTCAAACTTTCCTTGTTTATGTCATCTAAAATGATGTACGACTTAGTAGATTCGCCTCATTTCTAAAGCAGTTTGTTTAGGAAAAAAAATCTTCATTGCCGAACACTGTACTCTGTGAAATAAGCTATTTCGGTTCTAGGAATTACTTTCATTTCTACGAAGAAGGTTGAGTGCAGAAAGTTCAAACTTTCCTTGTGTTTGTAATCTAACAAGATGTATAACTTAGTAGATTCGCCTCATTTCTAACGTAGTTTTGTTTGAAAACAAACATCTTCATTGCCGAACACTGTACTGTGTGAAATAAGCTAGTTCGGTTCTAGGAATCAGATGCTTTTCTACGAAGATGGTTTTGTGAAGCAAGTTGAAACTTTCCTTGTTTATGTAATGTAAAAAGATATACAAAGTAGGATATTCTCCTCATTTCTTAAGTAGTTTGTTTAGAAAACAAACATCTTCATTGCCGATTACTGTACTGTGTAAAATAAGCTAGTTTGGTTCTAGGAATCAGTTGCTTTCCTACGAAAAACGTTGAGTGAGACAAGTTCAAACTTTCCTTGTTGATGTAATCTAAAAAGATGTACGACTTAGTAGATTCACCTGATTACAAAAGTAGTTTGTTTATAAAACAAACATCGTCATTGCCGAACACTGTACTGTGTGAAATAAGCTAGTTCGGTTCAAGGAATCAGTTTCTTTGCTTCGAAGAAGGTTGAGTGCAGCAAATTCAAACTTTCCTTTTTTGTGTAATCCAACTAGATGTACAACTTGAAAGTTTCGCTTCATTTCTAAACTACTTTGTTTAGAAAATCAAACATCTTCTTTGCAAATACTGTACTGTGTGAAATGTCCCAGTTCGGTTCTAGGAATCAGTTGCTTTCCTATGAAGAAGGTTGAGTGGTGCATGTTCCAACGTGCCTTGTTTGTGTAATCTAACAAGATGTACACCTTAGTAGATTCACCTCATTACTAAAGCAGTTTGTTTAGAAAACAAACATCTTCACTGCTGAACACTGTACTGTGTTAAATAAACCATTTTGGTTCTAGGAATCAGTTGCTTTTCTACGAAGATGGTTGACTGCAGCAAGTTCAAACATTCCTAGTTAGTGATATCTAACAAGATGTACAACTTAGTAGATTAGGCTCATTTCTAAAGTAGTTTGATTAGAAAACAAACATCTTCATTTCCATACACTGTACTGTATGAAATAAGCTAGTTTGATTCTAGGAATCAGTTGCTTTTCTACGATGATGGCTGAGTGCAGCAAGTTCAAACTTTCCTTGTTTGTGAAATGTAACAAGTTGTACAACTTAGTAGATTCTCTTCATTTCTAAGGCAGTTTGTTTAGAAAACAAGCATCTTCATTGCCGAACACTGTACTGTGTGAAACAAGCCAGTTCAGTTTAAGGAATTATTTGCTTTCCTACCAAGAAGGTTGAGTGCAGCATGTTCCAACTTTCCTTGTTTGTGAAATCTGACAAGATGTACAACTTAGTAGATTCGCCTCATTTCTAAGGTAGTTTGTTTAGAAAACAAACATCTTCATTGCCGAACACTTTACTGTGTGAAATAAGCTAGTTCGGTTCTAGGAATCAGTTGCTTTCCTACAAAAAAGGTTCAGTGCAGCAACTTCAACCTTTCCTTGTTTATGTAATCTGAAAAGATGTACAACTTAGTAGATTCGCCTCATTTCTAAAGTGGTTTCTTTAGAAAACAAACATCTTCATTGCCGAACACTTTACTGTGTGAAATAAGCTAGTTCGGTTCTAGGAATCAGTTGCTTTCCTACGAAAAAGGTTGAGTGTAGCAATTTCAAACTTTCCTTGTTTGTGTAATCTAACAAGATGTACAACTTTGAAGTTTCGCTTCATTTCTAAACTACTTTGTTTAGAAAACAAACATCTTCATTGCCAAATACTGTACTGTGTGAAACAAGCCAATTCGGTTCTAGTAATCAGTTGCTTTCCTACAAAGAAGGTTGATTGCAGCATGTTCCAACTTTCCTTGTTTGTGTAATCTGACAAGATGTACAACTTAGTGGATTCGCCTTATTTCTAAAGTAGTTTGTTTAGAAAACAAACGTCTTCATTGCTGAACACTATACTGTATGAAATAAGCTAGTTCACTTGTATGAATAAGTTGCTTTTCCACGAAGATGGTTTAGTGCAACAAGTACAAACATTCCTAGTTAGTGTAACTTAACAAGGTGTACAACTTACAAGTTACGCTTCATTTCTGAACTACTTTGTTTAGAATACAAACATCTTCATTCCCAAATACTGTCCTGTGTGCAGTAAGCCAGTTCGGTTCTAGGAATCAGTTGCTTTTCTACGAAGATGGTTTTTTGCAGAAAGGTCAAACTTTCCTTGTTTCTGTAATGGTAGAAGATGTACAACTTAGTAGATTCACATCATTTCTAAAGTAGATCGTTTAGAAAACGAACATCTTGATTGCCAAACAGTGTACTGTGTGACATATGCTGTTTTTTTTCTAAGAATCAGTTGCTTTACTATGAAGAAGGTTGAGGGCAGCAAGGTGAAACTTTCCTTGTTTGTGTAATCTGACAAGATGTACAAGTTAGTAGATTCACCTTATTTCTAAAGTAGTTTTTTAGCAAACAAATATTTTCATTGCCGAAAACAGTACTGTGTGATACCAGCTAGTTCAGTTATAGGAATCAGTTGCTTTCCTACGAAGAAGGTTGAGTGCATCAAGTTCAAACTTTGCTTGTTTTTGTACTCTAAAAAGATGTACAACTTAGTAGATTCGGCTCACTTCTAAAGTTGTTTGTGTAGAAAAGAAACATCTTCATTGCTGAACACTGTACTGTGTGAAATAAGCTAGTTCCATTCTCAGAATGAGTTGCTTTCCTAGGAAGAAGGTTGAGTGCAGCAAGTTCAAACTTTCCTTTTTGTGTAATTTGATAAGATGTACAACTCAGTAGATTCACCTCATTTCTAAAGTAGTTTGTTTAAAAAACAAACATCTTCATTTGTGAACACTGTACTGTGTGAAATAAGCTAGTTCTGTTCTAGGAATCAGGTGCTTTCCTACGAAGAAGGTTGAGTGCAGCAAGTTCAAACTTTCCTTGTTAGGGTAATGATACAAGAGGTACAACATAGAAGATTCACCTCATTTCTATAGTAGTTTCCTTAGAAAACAAACATCTTCATTGCCGAACACAGTACTGTGTGAAATAAGCTGTTTCAGTTCTAAGAATCAGTTGCTTTCCTACGAAAGATGTTGAGTCCAACAAGTTCAAACTTTCCTTTTTGTTTAATCTATCAAGATGTACAAGTTAGTAGGAAACAAACATCTTCATTGCCGAACACTGTACTTTGTGGAATAAGCTAGTTCGGTTCTAGGAATCACTTGCTTTTCTACGAAAGTAGTTGAGTGCAGGCAAATTCAAACATTCCTAGTTAGTGTAATCGAACATCTTCATTTCCGAACACTGTACTGTGTGAAATAAGTGAGTTCGGTTCTAGGAATCAGGTGCTTTCCTACAAAGAAGGTTGAGTTCAGCAAGTTCAAACATTCTTTGTTTGTGTAATCTGACATGATATACAACTTAGTAGATCCGCCTTTTTTCTAAAGTAGTTTGTTTAGAAAACAAACATCTTCATTGCCAAAAACTGTAATGTCTGTAATAAGCTAGTTCGGTTCTAGGAAACAGATGCTTTCCTACGAAGAAGGTGGAGTGCAACAAGTTCAATCTTTACTTCTTTGTGTAAACTAAAAAGATGTACAACTTAATACATTCACGTCATTTCTGAAGTAGTTTGTTTAGAAAACAAACATGTTCATTGCCTAACACATACTGTGTGAAATAAGCTAGTTCGGTTGTAGGAATCAGTTGCTTTCCTACGAAGAAGGTTGAGTGCAGCAAGTTCATACGTTCCTTTTTTCTGTAATTTTACAAGATGTAAAAATTAGTAGATTTGTCTCATTTCCAAAGTAGTTTGTTTAGAAAAAATACACCTTCATTGCCGAACACTGTAATGTGTGAAGTAAGCAAGTTCGGTTCTAGGAATCAGTTGCTTCCTTACGAAGAACGTTGAGTGCTGTAAGTTCAAACTTTCCTTGTTTGTGTCATCTAACAAGATGTACAGCTTAGTAGATTCGCCTCATTTTAAAATAGTTTGTTTAGACAACAAACATCTTCATTGCCGAACAGTGTACTGTGTGAAATAAGCTCTTTCACTTCTTGGAATCAGGTGCTTTGCTACGAAGAAGGTTAAGTGCAGCAAGTTCAAACTTTCCTTGTTTGTGTAATCTAACAAGATGTACAACTTAGTAGATTTGCCTTATTTCTAAAGTAGTTTGTTTAGAAAACAAACATCTTCATTGCCAAACACTGTAATGTGTGAAATAAGCTAGTTTGGTTCTAGGAATCCGTTGCTTTTCTATCAAGATGGTTGAGTGCAGGCAAGTTCAAACATTCCTAGTTAGTGTAATCGAACAAAATGTGCAATGTAGTAGATTCGCCTCATTTCTACAGTAGTTTGTTTAGAAAAGAAACATCGTCATTGCCAAAAACTGTACTGTTGGAAATAAACTAGTTCGTTTCTAGGAATCAATTACTTTCCTACAAAGAAGGATGAGTGCAGCAAGTTCAAACTTTGTTTGTGTAATGTAACAAGATGTACAACTTAGTAGTTTCGCCTCATTTCTAAAGTAGTTTGTTTACAAAACAAACATCTTCATTGACGAACACTGTATTGTGTGAAATAAGCTAGTTTGGTTCTAGGAATCCGTTGCTTTTCTATGAAGATGGTTGAGTGCAGGCAAGTTCAAACATTCCTAGTTAGTGTAATCAAACAAAATGTGCAATGTCATAGGTTCGCCTCATTTCTACAGTAGTTTGTTTAGAAAAGAAACATCGTCATTGCCGAAAACTGTACTGTGTGAAATAAGCTAGTTCGGTTCTAGGAATCAGTTGCTTTCCTACGAAGAATGTTGAGTGCAGCAAGTTCAAACTTTCCTTGTTTGTGTAATCTAACAAGATGTACAACTTAGTATGTTCACCTCATTTCTAATGTAGTTTGTTTAGAAAACAAACATCTTCATTGCCGAACACTGTACTGTGTGAAATAAGCTAGTTCGTTTCTAGGAATCAGTTGCTTTCCTCCAAAGAAGGTTGAGTGCAGCCAGTTCAAACTTTCCTTGTTTGTGTAATCTAACAAGATGTATAACTTGAAGGTTTCGCTTCATTTCTAAACTACTTTGTTTAGAAAATAAACATCTTCATTGCCAAATACTGTAGTGTGTGAAATAAGCTAGTTCGGTTGTAGGAATCAGTGGCTTTCGTATGAAGAAGATTGAGTGTAGCAAGTTCAACCTTTCCTTGTTCTGTAATGTTAGAAGATTTACAATTTAGTAGATTCGCCTCATTTCTAAAGTAGTTTGTTTAGAAAACAAACATCTTCAATGCTGAACACTGTACTATGTGAAATAAGCTACTTCGTTTCTAGGAATCAGTTGCTTTCCTACGAGGAAGGTTGAGTGCAGCAAGTTCAAACTTTCCTTCTTTGTGTAAACTAAAAAGATGTACAACTTAGTAGATTCACCTCATTTCCATAGTAGTTTGTTTAGAAAACAAACATCTTCATTGCCTAACACATACTGTGTGAAATAAGCTAGTTCTGTTGTAGGAATGAGTTGCTTTCCTACAAAGAAGGTTGAATGCAGCAATATCAAACGTTCCTTGTTTCTGTAATGTTACAAAATGTACAAATTAGTACACTTCCTCATTTCTAAAGTAATTTGTTTAGAAAAAAAAAAACACCTTCATTGCTGAACACTGTCATGTGTGAAATAAGGTAGTTTGGTCTAGCAATCAGTTGCTTTCCTATGAAGAAAGTTGAGTGCAGTAAGTTCAAGCTTTCCTGGTTTGTTTAATCTAACAAGATGTACAACTTAGTAGATTCGCCTCATGTCTAAAGTAGTTTGTTTAGACAACAAACATCTTCATTGCCGAACAGTGTACTGTGTGAAATAAGCTATTTTGCTTCTAGGAATCAGTTGCTTTTCTATGAAGAAGGTTGAGTGCAGCAAGTTCAAACTTTCCTTGTTTGTGTAATCTAACAAGATGTACAACTTACAAGTTTCGCTTCATTTCTAAACTAGTTTGTTTAAAAAACAAACATCTTCATTGCCAAATACTGTACTGTGTGCAATAAGCTAGTTCGGTGGTAGGAATCAGTTGCTTTCCTACAAAGAAAGTTGAGTGCAGCAAGTTCAAACTTTCCTTGTTTCTGTAATGTTACAAGATGTACAACTCAGTAGATTCGCCTCATTTCTAAAGTAGTTTGTTTATAAAACAAATAACTTCATTGCCAAACACTCTAATCTGTGAAATAAGCTATTTTGGTACTAGGAATCAGTTGCTTTCCTACAAGGAAAGTTGAGTGCAGTAAGTTCAAACTTGCCTTGTTTGTGTAAACTGACAAGATGTACAACTTAGTTGATTCGCTTCATTTCTAAAGTAGTTTGTTTAGAAAACAAACATCTTCATTGCCGAACACTGTACTTTGTGAAATAAGCTATTTCGCTTCTAGGAATCGGTTTCTTTCCTATGAAAAAGGTTGAGTGCAGCAAGTTCATACTTTCCTTGTTTGTGTAATCAAACACGACGTACAACTTACAAGTTTCACTTCATTTCTAAACTACTTTGTTTAGAAAATACACATCTTCATTGCCAAACGCTGTACTGTGTGAAATATGCTAGTTCGCGTCTAGGAATCAGTTGCTTTCCTACAAAGAAACTTGAGTGTAGCAAGTTTAAACTTTCCTTGTATGTGTAATCTGACAAGATGTACAACTTAGTAGACTCACCTCATTTCTAAAGGAGTTTGTTTAGAAAACAAACATCCTCCTTGCCGAACACTGTACTGTTTGAAATAAGCTAGTACGGTTCTAGGGATCAGTTGCTTTTCTACTAAGATGGTTGAATACCACAAGTTTAAACTTTCCTTGTTTATGTAATCTAAAAAGATGTACAACGTAGTAGATTTGCCTCATTTCTAAAGTAGTTTCTTTAGAAAACAAACATCTTCATTAGCTAAAACTGTACTTTGTGAAATAAGCTAGTTTGGTTCTAGGGATCAGTTGCTTTCCACAAAGAAGGTTGAGTGCAGCAAGTTCAAACTTTCCTTAGTTATGTAATATAAGGAGATGTACAACTTAGTAGATTCGCCTCATTTATAAAGTAGTTTGTTTAGAAAACAAACATCTTCATTGCCGGACACTGTAATGTGTGAAATAAGCTAGTTCGATTCTTGGAATCAGTTGTTTTTCTACGGGGAAGCTTGAGTGCAGCACATTGAAACGTCCCTTGTTTCTGTAATATAACAAGATGTACAACTTACAAGTTTCGCCTCATTTCTAAAGCATCTTGTTTAGATAACAAACATCTTCATTGCCAAATACTGTACTGTGTGAAATAAGCTAGTTCGGTTGTAGGAATCGGTTGCTTTCCTATGAAGAAGGTTGAGTGCAGGAAGTTCAAACTTTCCTTGTTTCTGTAATGTTACAAGATGTACAACTTAGTAGATTTGGCTCATTTCTAAAGTTGTTTAGAAAACAAACACCTTAATTGCGAAACACTGTACTGTGTGAAATAAACTAGTTCGGTTGTAGGAAACAGTTGCTTTCCTATGGAGAAGGTTATTGCAGCAAGTTCAAACTTTCCTTGTTGCTGTAATGTTACAAGATGTACAACTTAGTAGATTTGCCTCATTTCTAAAGTTGTTTAGAAAACAAACACCTTCATTGCGGAACACTGTATTGTGTGAAATAAGCTAGTTCGGTTCTAGGAATCAGTTGCTTTCCTACGAAGAAGGTTGAGTGCAGCAAGTTCAAACTGTCCTTGTTTGTGTAATCTAACAAGATATACAACTTACAAGTTTCGCTTCTTTTCTAAACTACTTTGTTTAAAAAAACAAACATCTTCATTGTCAAAAACTGTACTGTGTGAAATAAGCTCGTTAGGTTATAGGAATTAGTTGCTTTCCTACGAAGAAGGTTGAGTGCAGCAAGTTCAAAGTTTCCTTGTTTCTGTAATCTGAGAAGATGTACAACGTAGTAGATTTGCCTTATTTCTAAAGTAGTTTGTTTAGGAAACAAACATCTTCATTGCCGAACACTGTACTGTGTGAAATAAGCTAGTTCGTTTCTAGGAATCAGTTGCTTTCCTACAAAGAAGGATGAGTGCAGCAAGTTCAAATTTTGTTTGTGTAATGTAACAAGATGTACAACTTAGTAGATTTGCTTCGTTTCTTAAGTAGTTTGTTTAGAAAACAAACATCTTCATTTCTGAACACTGTACTGTGTGAAATAAGTGAGTTCGGTTCTAGGAACCAGGTGCTTTCCTACGAAGATGGGTTTGTTTAGTAAATTAATCTGCTCTGGGCTTAGCTTTGGTAGGTGGTATGTATCTAGGAATTCATCCATTTCCTCCATATTTTCCTGTTTTATGGAGTAGAGGTTTTTGAAATAAGTCCTAATAACTCTTCCTATTTCACTCATGTCTGTTGTGATCTCTCCCTTTTCATTTCTAATTTTGTTGATTTGAAGTGTTTCTTTTTTCCGCTTGATCAAAATGCCCAGGGGTGTATCAATCTTGTTAATTTTTTTGAAGAACCAGCTCTTTGTTTTGTCAATTTTCTTAATTGTAGTCTTGGTTTCCAATTCATTAATTTCTACTCTGATTTTAATTATTTCTTTCCATCTGGCGCTTTTTGGGTTGGCTTCTTCTAGCCTTTCCAATGCCTTTAGGTGAATGGTCAGGCTATTGATTTGGGATCTTGCTATTTTTCTTATGATGGCATTTAGTGCTATGATTTTTCCCCTAAGGACTGCCTTCATTGTGTCCCACAAGTTTTGGTATGATGTGTTCCCATTGTCATTGAGTTCTAGAAATTTTGCAATTTCATTCTTTATTTTATCCATAACCCATTTATTGTTTAAAAGTGTGTTGTTCAATTTCCAGGAGGTAGAGGGATTCCTGGTGTAGTTTTTGTTGTTAATTTCTACCATTACAGCATTGTGGTCTGATATCATACAGGAAATTACCTCAATTTTCTTGAAAATATGGAGGCACGATTTGTGGCCCAGTACATGATCTATTTTAGAGAAGGTTCCATGTGCTGCTGAGAAGAATGTGTAATCTGTAGATTTTGGGTGGAATGTTCTGTATACATCTGTTAGGTCTAGATGCTCTACGGTGTTGTTGAGCTCTCTTACTTCTCTATTAATTTTCTTTTTGGATGATCTATCCATTGTGGATGCATCTTCATTGCCGAATACTGTACTGTGTGAATTAAGCTAGTTCGGTTCTGGGAATCAGTTGCTTTTCTATGAAGAAGGTTGAGTGCAGCGAGTCCAAACTTTCCTTGTTTATGTAACCTAAAAGATGTACAACTTAGTAGATTCGCCTCACTTCTAAAGTAGTTTGTTTAGAAAACAAACATCTTCATTGCCAAACACTGTACTGTGTGAAATAAGCTAGTTCAGTTCTAGGAATCAGTTGCTTTCCTACAAAGAAGGTTGAGTTCAGCAAGTTCAAACTTTCCTTGTTCATGTAATCTAAAAAGATGTACAACTTAGGAGATATGCCTCACTTCTGAAGTAGTTTGTTTAGAAAACAAACATCTTCATTCACGAACACTGTACTGTGTGAAATAAGCTAGTTCAGTTCTAGGAATTAGTTGCTCTCCTATAAAGAAGTTTGAGTGCATCAAGTTCAAACTTTCCTTGTTTGTGTAATCTAACAACTTGTACACCTAATTAGAGTCACATCATTTCTAAAGTAGTTTGTTTAGAAAACACAAATGTTCATCACCGAACACTGTACTGTGTGAAATAAGCTAGTTCTGTTCTAGGAATCAGTTGCTTTCCTTCGAAGAAGGTTGAGTGCACCAAGTTCAACCTTTCCTTGGATGTGTAATCTAGAATGATGTACAACTTAGTAGATTCACTCTACTTTCTAAAGTAGTTTGTTTAGAAAACAAACATCTCCATTGGTGAACACTGTACTGTGTGAAATAAGCTAGTTCGGTTCTAGGAATCAGTTGCTTTCCGACGAAAAAGGTTGAGTGCAGCATGTTCCAACTTTCCTTGTTTGTGTAAATTGACAAGATGTACAACTTAGTAGCTTCAACTCATTTCTAAAGTAATTTGTTTAGAAAACAAACATCTTCATTGCCAAAACCTGTACTGTGTGAAATAAGCTAGTTCGGTTTTAAGAATTAGTTGCTTTCCTACGAAGAAGGTTGAGTGCAGCAAGTTCAAACTTTCCTTGTTTGTGTGAGGTAACAAGATGTGCAACTTAGTAGATTAGCCACATTTCTAAAGTAGTTTGTTTAGAAAACAAACATCTTCTTTGCGAAACACTGTACTGTGTGAAATAAGCTGGTTTGGTTCTAGGAATCAGTTGCTTTCCTACGAAGAAGGTTGAGTACAGCAAGGTGAAACATTCCTTCTTTGTGAAATGTAACAAGATGTACAACTTAGTAGATTCGCTTCATTTCTAAAGTAGTTTATTTAGAAAACAAACATCCTCATTGCCGAACACTGTACTGTGTGAAATAAGCTAGTTCGGTTCTAGGTTTCAGTTAGTTTTCTACGAAGATGGTTGAGTTCAGCAAGTTAAAACTTTGCTTGTTTATGTAATCTGAAAAGATGTACAACTTAGTAGATTCACCTCATTTCTGAAGTAGTTTGTTTAGAAAAAAAATATCTTCATTGCTGAACACTGTACTGTGTGAAATAAGCTAGTTCGGTTCTAGGAATCAGTTGCTTTCCTATGAAGAAAGTTGAGTGCAGCAAGTTCAAACTGTCCTTGTTTATGTAATATAAAAAGATCTACAACTTAGTAGATTCGGCTCACTTCTAAAGTAGTTTGTTTAGAAAACAAACATCTTAATTGCCGAACACTGTACTGTGTGAAATAAGCTAGTTTGGTTCTAGGAAGTAATTGCTTTCCTATGAAGAACGATGAGTGCAGCAAGTTCAAACGTTCCTTCTTTGTGTAAACTAACAAGATATACAACTTAGTAGATTCGCCTGATTTCTAAAGTAGTTTGTTTAGGAAACAAACATCTTCATTGCCGAACACTGTACTGTGTGAAATATGCTAATTCGGTTCTAGGAATCAGTTGCTTTCCTACGAAGAAGGTTGATTGCAGCAAGTTAATACTTTCCTTGTATGTGTAATCTGAAATGATATACAACTTAGTAGATTTGCCTCATTTCTAAAGTATTTTGTTTGGAAAAAAACATCTTCACTGCCATAAATTTTACTGTGAGAAATAAGCTAGTTCGGTTCTAGGTATCAGTCGCTTCCTACGAAGAAGGTTGAGTGCAGCAAGTTCAAAGTTTCCTTGTTTGTGTAATGTAACAAGATGTACAACTTACAAGTTTCCCTTCATTTCTACACTACTTTGTTTAGAAAACAAACATCTTCATTGCCAAATATGGTACTGTGTGAAATAAGCTAGTTTGGTTGTAGGAATCAGTTGCTTTTCTATGAAGAAGGTTGAGTGCAGCAAGTTCTAACTTTCCTTGTTTCTTTAATGTTAGAAGATGTACAATTTAGTAGATTCTCCTCATATTCTAAAGTAGTTTGTTTCGAAAACAAACATCATCATTGCTGAACATTGTAATGTGTGAAATAAGCTCTTTCAGTTCTAAGAATCAATTTCTTTCCTATGAAGAAGGTTGAGTGCAGCAATTGCAAACTTTCCTTTTTTGTGTAATCTAACAAGATGCACAAGTTAGTAGATTCAAGTCATTTCTAAAGTAGTTTGTTTAGAACAAAACATCCTCATTGCCAAACACCGTACTGTGTGAAATAAGTTAGTTCGGTTCTAGGAATCAGTTGCTATCCTATAAAGAAAGTTGAGTGCAGAAAGTTCAAACTTTCCTTGTTTGTGTAATCTAACAAGATGTACAACTTACAAGTTTCCCTTCATTTCTAAATTACTTTGTTTAGAAAATAAACATCTTCATTGCCAAATACTGTACTGTGTAAAACAAGTTAGTTCGGTTGTAGGAATCAGTTGCTTTCCTATGAAGAAGGTTGAGTTCAGCAAGTTCAAACTTTCCTGATTTCTGCAATGTTACAAGATGTGTAATTTAGTAGATTCTCCACATTTCTAAAGTAGTTTGTTTAGAAAACAAACACCTTCATTTCCGAACACTGTACTGTGTGAAATTTGCTAGTTTGGTTGCAGTAATCAGTTGATTTCCTACAAAGAAGGTTAAGTGCAGCAAGTTCAAACTCTCCTTGTTTGTGTAAACTAACAAGATGTACAACTTAGTAGATTCGCCTCATTTCTTAAGTAGTTTGTATAGAAAACAAACATCTTCATTGCCGAACACAGTACTATGTGAAACAAGCTGTTTTGGTTCTAGGATTCTGTTGCTTTCGTAAAAAGACGGTTGAGTGCAGGAAGTTCAAACTTTCCTTGTTTGCGTAATCTAACAATATGTACAAGTTAGTAGATTCGCCTCAATTCTAAAGTAGTTTGTTTAGAAAACAAACATCTTCATTGCAAAACACTGTATTGTGTGAAATAAGGTAGTTCGGTTCTAGGAATCAGTTGCTATCCTACGAAGAAGGTTGAGTGCGGCAAGTTCAAACTTTCCTTGTTTGTGTTATCTTACAAGATGTAGAACTTATTGGATTCACCTCATTTCTAAAGTAGTTTTTTTTAGAAAACAAACATCTTCATATCCGAACAGTGTACTTTGCGAATTAAGCTAATTCGGTTCTAGGAATCAGTTGTTTTCCTACGAATGTTGAGTGCAGCAAGTTCAAACTTTTCTTGTTTGTGTACTCTAACAAGATGTAGAATTTTGTAGATTTGCCTCATTTCTAAAGTAGTTTGTTTAGAAAACAAACATCTTCATTGCCGAACACTGTACTGTGTGAAAAAAGGGAGTTCAGATCTAGGAATCAGTTGCTTTCCTAAGAAGAAGGTGGAATGCAGCAAGTTCAAACGTTCCTTGTCTGTGTAATCTAACAAGGTGTACAACTTAGTAGATTCGCCACATTTATAAAGTAGTTTGTTTAGAAAACAAACATCTTCATTGCAGAACAATCTACTTTGTGAAATAAGCTAATTCGGTGCTAGGAATCATTTGCTTTCCTATGAAGAATGTGGAGTGCAGCAAGTTCAAACTTTCCTTCTATGTCTAATCTAGCAAGATGTATAACTTAGTAGATTCGCCTCATTTCTAAAGTAGTTTGGTCAGAATACAAACATCTTCATTACTGAAGACTGTACTGTGTGAAATAAGCTAGTTCGGTTCTAGGAATCAGTTGCTTTCCTATGGAGAAGGTTGAGTGCAGCAAGTTCAAACTGTCCTTTTTTATGTGATATAAAAAGATCTACAACTTAGTAGATTCTGCTCACTCCTAAAGTAGTTTGTTTAGAAAACAAACATCTTCATTGCCGAACACTGTACTGTGTGAAATAAGCTAGTTCGGTTCTGGGAATCAGTTGCTGTTCTACGAAGATTATTGAGTGCATCAAGTTCAATCTTTCCTTGTTTGTGAAATCTGAGTAGATGTACAACTTAGTAGATTCACCTCTTTTCTAAAGTAGTTTGTTTAGAAAACAAACATCTTCATTGCCGAACACTGTACTGTGTGAAATAAGCTGATTCGGTTCCATGAATCAGTTGCTTTCCTAAGAAGAAGGTTGAGTGCAGCAAGTTCAAACTTTCCTTGTTTGTGTAATCAAACAATATGTAAACCTTACATGTTTCGCTTCATTTCTAAACTACTTTGTTTAGAAAACAAACATCTTCATTGCCAAATACTGTACTCTGTGAAACAAGCCAGTTCAGTTCTAGGAATCAGTTGCTTTCCTACGAATAAGGTTTAATGCAGTAAGTTCCAACTTTCCTTGTTTGTGTAATATCACAAATGGACAACTTAGTAGATTCACCTCATTTCTAAAGTAGTTTGTTTAGAAAAGAAGCATCTTCATTGTGGAACACTGTACTGTATGAAAGAAACTAGTTCGGTTCCAGGAATCAGTTGCTTTCCTATGAAGAAGGTTGAGAACACCAAGATCAAACTTCCCTTGTTTGTGTAATGTAACAAGATGTACAAATTAGTAGATGCACTTCATTTCTAAAGTAATTTGTTTAGAAAACAAACATCTTCATTGCCGAATACTGTACTGTTTGAAATAAGCTAGTTTCGTTCTAGGAATCAGATGCTTTTCTAGGAAGATGGTTGAGTGCAGCAAGTTGAAACTTTCCATGTTTATGTAATGTAAAAAGATATACAACGTAGTAGATTCGCCTCACTTTCAAAGTAGTTGGTTTAGAAAACAAACATCTTCATGGCTGAACACTCTACTGTGTGAAATAAGCTAGTTCGGTTCTAGGAATCAGTTCCTTTACTATGAAGAAGGTTGGGTGCAGCAAATTCAAACTTTCCTTGTATATGTAATCTAACAAGACATACAACATAGTTGTTTCGCCTCATTACTAAAGTAGTTTGTTTAGAAAACAAACATCTTCGTTGCCGAACACTGTACTGTGTGAAATAAGCTAGTTCAGTTCTAGGAATCAGTTGCTTTCCTACGAAGAAGGTTGAGTTCACCAAGTTCAAACTTTCCGTGTTTGTGTATTCTTACAAGAGATACAACTTACAAGTTTTGCTTCATTTTTAACTACTTTTTGTAGAAAACAAACGTCTTCTTTGCCAAATACTGTACTGTGTGAAATAAGCTAGTTCGGTTGTAGGAATCAGTTGCTTTCCTACTAAGAAGTTTGAATGCAGCAAGTTCAAACTTTCCTTGTTCGTGTAATGTTACAAGATGTACAACTTAGTAGATTCACCTCATTTCTACCGTAGTTTGTTTAGGAAACAAACACCTTCATTGCTGAACCCTGTACTGTGTGAGGTAAGCTAGTTCGGTTCTAGGAATCAGTTAGTTTCCTACGAAGAAGGTTGAGTGCAGCTTTTTCAAACTTTCTTGTTTATGCAATGTCAAAAGATGTACAACTTAGTATATTCGCCTCATTTCTAAAGTAGTTTGTTTAGAAAAAAACAGCGTTAATGCCGAACACTGTACTGTGTGAAATAAGCTAGTTTGGTTCTAGGAATCAGTTGCTTTTCTACGAAGATGGTTGAGTGCAGCAAGTTGAAACGTTCCATGTTTATGTAATGTAAAATATATACAATGTAGTAGATTCGCCTCACTTCCAAAGTAGTTGGTTTAGAAAACAAACACCTTCATGGCTGAACACTCTACTGTTTGAAATAACCTAGTTCGGTTCTAGGAATCAGTTCCTTTCCTATGAAGAAGGTTGGGTGAAGCAAATTCGAACTTTCCTTGTATATGTAATCTAACAAGACATAAAACATAGTTGTTTCGCCTCATTACTAAAGTAGTTTGTTTAGAAAACAAACATCTTCATTGCCGAACACTGTACTGTGTGAAATAAGCTAGTTCAGTTCTAGGAATCAGTTGCTTTCCTACGAAGAAGGTTGAGTTCACCAAGTTCAAACTTTCCTTGTTTGTGTAATCTTACAAGAGATACAACTTACAAGTTTTGCTTCATTATTAACTACTATTTTTTGAAAACAAACATCTTCTTTGCCAAATACTGTACTGTGTGAAATAAGCTAGTTCGGTTGTAGGAATCAGTTGCTTTCCTACAAAGAAGGTTGAATGCAGCAAGTTCAAACTTTCCTTGTTTGTGTAATGTTAGAAGATGTACCACTTAGTAGATTAGCCTCATTTCTAGCATAGTTTGTTTAGAAAACAAACACCTTCATTGCCAAACACTGTACAGTGTGAACTAAGCTAGTTCGGTTCTAGGAATCAGTTGGTTTCTTACGAAGAAGGTTGAGTGCAGCTTGTTCAAACTTTGTTGTTTATGCAATGTCAAAAGATGTACAACTTAGTAGATTCGCCTCATTTCTAAAGTAGTTTGTTTAAAAAACAAACATCTTCATTGCCGAACACTGTACTGTGTGAAATAAGCTAGTTTGGTTCTAGGAATCATTTGATTTTCTACGAAGATGGTTGAGTGCAGCAAGTTAACACATTCCTAGTTAGTGTAACCTAACAAGATGTATAACTTACAAGTTTCTCTTAATTTCTAAACGACTTTGTTTCGAAAACAAACATCTTTATTGCCAAATACTGTACAGTGTGAAATAAGTCAGTTCGTTTCTAGGAATCAGTTATTTTCCTACTAAGAAGGTTGAGTGCAGCATGTTCCAACTTTCCTTGTATGTATAATCTGACAAGATGTACAACTTAGTAGATTACCCTCATTTCTAAAGTAGTTTGTTTAGAAAACAAACACCTTCATTGCCGAACATTGTACTGTATGACATATGCTAATTGGTTCTAGGAATTAGTTGCTTTCCTCCTTAGAAGGTTGATTGCAGTACGTTCAAACATTCCTTGTTTGTTTGATCTAACAAGATGTACAACTTAGTAGATTCGCCTCATTTCTAAAGTAGTTTGTTTAGAAAACAAACATCTTCATTGCCGAACACTGTACTGTGTGAAATAAGCTATTTCAGATATAGGAATCAGTTGCTTTCCTACGAAGAAGGTTGAGTGCAGCAAGTTAAAACTTTCCTTGTTTGTGTAATCTAACAAGATGTACAACCAAGTAGATTCGATTCATTTCAAAATTAGTTGGTTTAGAAAACTAACATCTTCATTGACGAACACTGTACTGTGTGAAATAAGCTAGTTTGGTTCTAGGAATCAGTTGCTTTTCTATGAAGGAGGTTGAGTGCAGCAAGTTGAAACTTTCGTTGTTTATGTAATGTAAAAAGATGTACAACTTAGGAGATTCGCCTCATTTCTAAAGTAGCCTTGTTAGAAAACAAACGTCTCCCTTGCCGAACACTGTACTGTGTGAAATAAGCTAGTTCGGTTCTAGGAATCAGTTGATTTCCTATGAAGAAGGTAGAGGGCAGCAAGTTCAAATTTTCCTGGTATGTGTAATCTAACAAGATGTACAACTTCTTACATTTGCCTCATTTCTAAAGTAGTTTGTTTAGAAAACAAACATCTTCATTGCCAAACACTGTACTGTGTGAAATAAGGTAGTTTGGTTCTAGGAATGAGTTGCTTTCCTAGGAAGAAGGTTGAGTGCACCAAGTTCAAACTTTCCTTGTTTATGTAATCTAAGAAGTTGTACAACTTGCAAGTTTTGTTCCATTTCTAAACTACTTTGTTTAGAAAACAAACATCTTCATTGACAAATACTGTACTGTGTAAAATAAGCTAGTTTGGTTCTAGGAATCAGTTGCTTTCCTACGAAGAAGGTTGAGTGCAGTAAGTTCAAACATTCCTTGTTTGTGTAAACTAACAAGATGTACAACTTAGTAGATTCGCCTCATTACAAAAGCAATTTGTTTAGAAAACAAACATCTTCACTGCTGAACACTGTACTGTGTTAAAGAAGCTAGTTCGCTTCTAGGAATAAGTTGCTTTCCTACGAAGAAGACTGAGTGCAACAAGTTCAAACTTTGGTGGTATCTGTAATGTTAGAATAGGTACAACTTAGTAGTTTCGCCTCATTTCTAAAATGGTTTGTTTAGAAAACAAACATCTTCATTGCCGAACACTGTATTGTGTGAAAAAAGCTAGTTCGGTTCTAGGAATAAGTTGCTTTCCTACGAAGAAGGTTGAGGGCAGAAAGTTCAAATTTTCCTTGTATGTGTAACCTAAAATGATGTACAACTTAGTAGAGTCGCCTCATTTCTAAAGTAGTTTGTTTAGAAAACAAATATATCCAATTCCAAACACTGTACTGTGTGAAATAAGCTAGTTTGGTTCTAGGAATCAGTTGCTTTCCCACGAACAAGGTTGAGTGCAGCAAGTTCAAACATTCCTTGTATGTGTAATCTAACAAGATGTACAAGTTATTAGATTCGCCTCATTTCTAAAGTAGTTTGTTTAGAAAACAAACATCTTCACTGATGAACACTGTACTGTGTTGAATAAGGTAGTTTGCTTCTAGGAATCAGTTGCTTTCCTCAGAAGAAAGTTGAGTGAAAGAAGTTCAAACTTTGGTTGTTTCTGTAATGTTAGCAGAGGTACAACTTAGTAGATTCACCTCATTTCTAAAGTAGTTTGTTTAGAAAAGAAATATCTTCATTTCCAAAAACTGCAGTGTGTGAAATAAGCTGTTTTACTTCTAAAAAATCAGTTGCTTTCCTACGAAGAAGGTTGAGTGCAGAAAGTTCAAACTTTCCTTGTTTGTGTAATCTAACAAGATGTACAATTTAGTAGATTGGCCTCATTCCTAAAGTAGTTTGTTTAGAAAACAAACATCTCCATTTCCAAACACTGTAGTGTGTGAAGTAAGGTACTTCAGTGCTAGGAATCAGTTGCTATCCTACGAAGAAGGTTGAGTGCAGCAAGTTCAAACTTTCCTGGTTTGTGTAATCTTACAAGATATACAACTTAGTAGATGCGCCTCATTTCTAAAGTAGTTTGTTTAGGAAACAAACATCTTCATTGGCAAACACTTTACTGTATGAAATAAGCTAGTTCAGATATAGGAATCAGTTGCTTTCCTACAAAAAGTTGAGTGAAGCATGTTCCAACATTCCTTGTTTGTGTTATCTGAGAAGATGTACAACATAGTAGATTCGCTTTATTTCTACAGTAGTTTGTTGAGAAAACAAACATCTTCATTGCCGAACACCGTACTGTGTGTAATAAGCTAGTTGGGTTCTTGGAATCTGTTGCTTTCCTACGTATGAGGTTGAGTGCAGCAAGTTCAAACTTTCCTTGTATGTGTAATCTAACAAGATATACAAGTTATTAGATTCGCCTCATTTCCAAAATAGTTTGTTTAGAAAACAAACATCTTCATTGCCGAACACTGTACTGTGTGAAATAAGCTAGTTCGGTTCTAGGAATCAGTTGCTTTTCTACGAAGATGGTTTTGTGAATCAAGTTGAAACTTTCCTTGTTTATGTAACGGAAAAAAAAGATGTACAAAGGAGGGGATTCACCTCATTTCTAAAGTCGTTTGTTTAGAAAACAAACATATTCACTGCCGAATACTGTACTGTGTGAAATAAGCTAGTTTGGTTCTAGGAATCAGTTGCTTTCCTACGAAAAATGTTGAGTGCCTCAAGTTCAAACTTTCCTTGTTTAATCTAAAAAGATGTACAACTTAGTAGAATCACCTCATTTCTAAAGTAGTTTGTTTAGAAAACAAACATCTTTATTGCCGAACACTGTATTCTGTGAAATAAGCTAGATCGGTTCTAGGAATCAGTTGCTTTTCTTTGAACATGGTTGATTGCAGGATATTCAGTTTCCTTGTTTGTGTAACCTAAGACGATGTACAAGTTAGTAGATTCGCCTCATTTCTAAAGTAGTTTGTTTAGAAAACAAACATCTTCATTGCCGAACAGTGTACTGTGTGAAATAAACCAGTTCGGTGCTAGGAATCAGTTGCTATCCTACGAATAAGGTTGAGTGCAGCAATTTCAAACTCTTGTGTAATGTGACAAGATGTACAACTTAGTTGACTCGCTTCATTTCTAAAGTAGTTTGTTTAGAAAAAAAAAAATCTTCATTGCCGAACACTGTACTGTGTGAAATAAGCTAGTTCGGTTCTAGGAATCAGTTGCTTTTCTACGAAGATGATTGCGTGTAGCAAGTTCAAACATTCCTAGTTAGTGTAATCTAACAAGATGAACAATTTAGTAGATTCGCCTCATTTCTAAAGTAGTTTCCTTTGAAACCAAACATCTTCATTGCGGAACACTATACTGTGTGTAATAAGCTAGTTTGGTTCTAGGAATCAGTTGCTTTTCTAAGGAGATGGTTGAGTGCAGCAAGTTCAAATGTTCCTAGTTAGTGTAATATAAGAAGATGTACAACTTAGTAGATTTGCTTCATTTCTAAAGTAGTTTGTGTAGAAAACAAACATGTTCATTGCCAAATAATGTCCTATGTGAAATAAGCCAGTTCGGTTCTACGAACCAGTTCCTTTCCTATGAAGAAGGTTGAGTGCAGTATGTTCCAAATTTCATTGTTCATGTAATCTTACAAGATATACAAATTAGTAGATTCACCTCATTTCTCAAGTAGTTTGTTTAAAAAACAAACATCTTTATTGCCAAACACTGTACTGTATGAAATAATCTAGTTCGGTTTTAGGAATCAGTTGCTTTCCTACGAAGAAGGTTGAGTGAAGCAAGTTCAAACTTTCCTTGTATGTGGAGTCTAACAAGATGTACAACTTACTAGATTCGCCTCATTTCTAAATTAGTTTGTTTAGAAATCAAATATCTTCATTGCCGAACACTATACTGTGTGAAATAAGCTAGTTTGGTTCTAGGAATCAGTTGCTTTTCTACCGAACATTGTTGAATGCACCAAGTTCACATTCCTGGTTAGTGTAATCTAACAAGATGTACAACACAAAAGTTTCTGCTCCATTTCTAAACTACTTTGTTTAGAAAACAAACATCTTCATTGCCAAATACTGTACTGTGTGAAGTAAAGTAGTTCAGTTGTAGGAATCAGGTGCTTTCCTATGAAGAAGGTTGAGTGCAGCAAGTTCAAACTTTCCTTGTTTGTGTAATCTAACAACATGTAGAACTTATTTTCACCACATTACTAAAGTAGTGTGTATAGAACACAAACATCTTCATTTCTGAACACTGTACTGTGTGAAATAAGCTAGTTCAGTTCTAGGAATCACTTGCTTTCCTACAAAGAAGGTTGTGTGAAGCAAGTTCAAACTTTCCTTGTATGTGTCATCTAACAAGATGTACAACTTAGTCTCATCTAACAAGGTGTACAATTTAGTCGATTCGCCTCATTTCTAACATAATTTGTTTAGAAACCAAACACCTTCATTGCCGAACAGTGTACAGTGTGAAATAAGCTAGTTCGGTTGTATGAATCAGTTGCTTTCCTACGAATAAGGTTGAGTGCAACAAGTTCAAACTTTCCTTGTTTTTGTAATTTAAGATATACAATTTAGTAGATTCGCTTCATTTCTAAAGTAGTGTGTTTAGAAAACAAACATATTCATTGCCAAACACTGTACTGTGTGAAATAAGCTGTTTAAGATCTAGGAATCAGCTGCTTTTCTACGAAGATAGTTGAGTGCAGCAAGTTCAATCATTCCTAGTTAGTGTAAACTAACAAGATGTACAACTTAGTAGATACGCCTCATTTCAAAAGTAGTTTTTTTTACAAAACAAACATCTTCATTGCCGAATACTCTACTGTGTGAAATAAGCTAGATGGCTTCTAGGAATCAGTTGCTCTTCTACTTTACTAGATTCAGCTCATTTCGAAAGTACTTTGTTTAGAAAACAAACATCTTCATTCCCGAACACTGTCCTGTGTGAAATAAGCTAGTTTGGTTCTAGGAATCACTTGCTTTTCTATGAAGATGGTTGAGTGCAGCAAGTTCAAATATTCCTAGTTAGTGTAATCTCGGAAGATATACAACTTACAAGTTTCGATTCATTTCTAAACTACTTTGTTTAGAAAACAAACATCTTGATTGCCAAATAGTGTACTGTGTGAAACAAGCCAGCTCAGTTCTAGGAATCTGTTGCTTTCCTACGAAGACTGAGGGCAGCAAGTTTAAACTTTCCTTGTCTGTGTAATCTAAAAAGATGTAGAACTTAATAGATTGGACTCACTTCTAAAGTAGTTTGTTTAGAAAACAAATATCTTCGTTGCTGAACACTGTACTGGGTGAAATTAGCTATTTTGGTTCTAGGAATCATTTGCTTTCCTACGAAGAAGGTTGAGTACAGTAAATTCAAAAATTCCTAGTTTGTGTAATCTAACAAGATGTACAAGTTAGTAGAATCAACTCATTTCTAAAACAGTTTGTCTAGATAACAACCACCTTCATTGCCGAACACTGTACTCTGTGAAATAAGCTAGTTCGTATCTAGGAATCAGTTGCTTTCCTACGAAGAAGGTTGAGTGCGGGAAGTTCAAACTTTCCTTGTTTGTGTAATCTAACAAGGTGTATAACTTAGTAGATTCGTCTCATTTCTAAAGCAGTTTGTTTAGAAAACAAACATCTTCATTGCCGAACACTGTACTGTGTGAAATAAGCTATTTCGGTTCTAGGAATCAGTTGCATTCCTACGAAGAAGGTTGAGTGCAGGAAGTTCAAACGTTCATTGTTTATGTCATCTAAAAGATGTACAAGTTAGTAGAATCACCTCATTTCTAAAATAGTTTCTTTTAGAAAACAAACTTCTTCATTGCAGAACACTGTACTGTGTGAAATAAGCTAGTTCGGTTCTAAGAATCAGTTGCTTTCCTACGAAAAATATTGAGTGCAGCAAGTTCAAACTTTCCTTGTTTGTGCAATCTAACAAGTTGTACAAGTTAGTAGATTCGCCTCATTCCTACAGTAGTTTGTTTAGAAAACAAACATCTTCATTTGCCAAACACTCTAGTTTGTGAAATAAGCTAGTTCGGTTCTAGGAATCAGTTGCTATCCTACGAAGAAGGTTGAGTGCAGCAAGTTCAAACTTTCCTTGTTTGTGTAATTTAACACGATGTATAACTTAGAGATTTGCCTCATTTCTAAAGTAGTTTCTTTAGAAAAGAAACATCTTCATTACGAACACTGTACTGTGTGAAATAAGCTAGTTCAGTTCTAGGAATCAGTTACTTTCCTACAAAGAATGTTGAGTGCAGCAAATTCAAACTTTCCTTGTTTGTGTAATCTAACAAGATGTACAACTTAGTAGATTCACCTCATTTCTAAAGTAGTTTGTTTAGAAAACAAGCATCTTCCTTTGTGAAAACTGTACTGTGTGAAATAAGGTAGTTCAGTTCTAGGAAACAGTTGCTTTTCTACGAAGACGGTTGAGTGCAGCAAGTTCAAACTTTCCTTGTTTATGTAATGTAAAAGATGTAGAACTTAGGAGATTCGCCTCATTTATAAAGTAGTTTGTTTATAGAACAAACAACCTCATTGCTGAACACCGTACTGTGTGAATTAAGTGAGGTTGGTTCTAGGAATCAGTTTCCTTCCAACGAAGAAGTTTGAGTGCAGCAAGTTCAAACTTTCCCTTGTTTGTGTAATCTAACAAGATGTACAATTTAGAAGATTTGCATCTTTTCTAAAGTAGTATGTTTAGAAAAACAAATATGTTCATTTCCCAACACTGTACTGTGTGAAATAAGCTATTTCAGTTCTAGGAATCAGGTGCTTTACAAACTAAATGTTGAGTGCAGGAAGTTCAAACTTTCCTTGTTTTTGTAATCTAACAAGATGTAGAACTTAGTAGATCGCCTCATTTCTAAAGTAGTTTGTTTAGAAAACAAACATCTTCATTGCCAACACTGTACTGTGTGAAATAAGCTATTTCGGTTCTAGGAATCAGTTGCTTTCCTACGAAGAAGGTTGAGTGCAGGAAGTTCAAACGTTCATTGTTTTGTCATCTAAAAGATGTACAAGTTCATAGAATCACCTCATTTTTAAAGTAGTTTGTTTAGAAAAGAAACTTCTTCATTTCTGAACACTGTACTGTGTGAAATAAGCTAGTTTGGTTCTAGGAATCAGTTGCTATCCTACGAAGAAGGTTGAGTGTTGCAAAGTTCAAATTTTCCTTGTTTATGTAATCTAAAAGATGTACAACTTAGTAGATTCGCCTCATTTCTAAAGTAGTTTGTTTTAGAAAACAAATATCTTCATTACCAAAACTGTAATGTGTTAAATTAGCTAGTTCAGTTCTAGGAATCATTTGCTTTCCTAAAGTAGGTTGAGTGCAGCAAGCTCATACTTTCTTTGTTGTGTAATCTCATTTCTCAAGTAGTTTGTTTAAAAACAAACATCTTTATTTCCAAACACTGTACTGTATGAAATAATCTAGTTCATTTTTAGGAATCAGTTGCTTTCCTAAAGGTTAGTGAAGCAAGTTCAAACTTTCCTTGTATGTGGAGTCTAACAAGATGTACAACTTACTAGATTCGCCTCATTTCTAAATTAGTTTGTTTAGAAATCAAATATCTTCAATGAACACTATACTGTGTGAAATAAGCTAGTTTGGTTCTAGGAATCAGTTGCTTTTCTACGAACATTGTTGAATGCACCAAGTTCACATTCCTGGTTAGTGTAATCTAACAAGATGTACAACTTGCAAGTTTCGCTCCATTTCTAAACTACTTTGTTTAGAAAACAAACATCTTCATTGCCAAATACTGTACTGTGTGAAGTAAAGTAGTTCAGTTGTAGGAATCAGGTGCTTTCCTATGAAGAAGGTTGAGTGCAGCAAGTTCAAACTTTCCTTGTTTGTGTAATCTAACAACATGTAGAACTTATTATTTTCACCACATTACTAAAGTAGTGTGTATAGAACACAAACATCTTCATTTCTGAACACTGTACTGTGTGAAATAAGCTAGTTCAGTTCTAGGAATCACTTGCTTTCCTACAAAGAAGGTTGTGTGAAGCAAGTTCAAACTTTCCTTGTATGTGTCATCTAACAAGATGTACAACTTAGTCTCATCTAACAAGGTGTACAATTTAGTCGATTCGCCTCATTTCTAACATAATTTGTTTAGAAACCAAACACCTTCATTGCCGAACAGTGTACAGTGTGAAATAAGCTAGTTGGTTGTATGAATCAGTTGCTTTCCCTACGAATAAGGTTGAGTGCAACAAGTTCAAACTTTCCTTGTTTTTGTAATTTAAGATATACAATTTAGTAGATTTGCTTCATTTCTAAAGTAGTGTGTTTAGAAAAACAAACATATTCATTGCCAAACACTGTACTGTGTGAAATAAGCTGTTTAAGATCTAGAATCAGCTGCTTTTCTACGAAGATAGTTGAGTGCAGCAAGTTCAATCATTCCTAGTTAGTGTAAACTAACAAGATGTACAACTTAGTAGATACGCCTCATTTCAAAAGTAGTTTTTACAAAACAAACATCTTCATTGCCGAATACTCTACTGTGTGAAATAAGCTAGATGGCTTCTAGGAATCAGTTGCTCTTCTACTTTACTAGATTCAGCTCATTTCGAAAGTACTTTGTTTTAAAAAACAAACATCTTCATTCGAACACTGTCCTGTGTGAAATAAGCTAGTTGGGTTCTAGGAATCACTTGCTTTTCTATGAAGATGGTTGAGTGCAGCAAGTTCAAATATTCCTAGTTAGTGTAATCTCGGAAGATATACAACTTACAAGTTTCGATTCATTTCTAAACTACTTTGTTTAGAAAACAAACATCTTGATTGCCAAATAGTGTACTGTGTGAAACAAGCCAGCTCAGTTCTAGGAATCTGTTGCTTTCCCTACGAAGACTGAGGGCAGCAAGTTTAAACTTTCCTTGTCTGTGTAATCTAAAAAGATGTAGAACTTAATAGATTGGACTCACTTCTAAAGTAGTTTGTTTTAGAAAACAAATATCTTCGTTGCTGAACACTGTACTGGGTGAAATTAGCTATTTTGGTTCTAGGAATCATTTGCTTTCCCTCAGAAGAAGGTTGAGTACAGTAAATTCAAAAAATTCCTAGTTTGTGTAATCTAACAAGATGTACAAGTTAGTAGAATCAACTCATTTCTAAAACAGTTTGTCTAGATAACAACCACCTTCATTGCCAACACTGTACTCTGTGAAATAAGCTAGTTCGTATCTAGGAATCAGTTGCTTTCCTACGAAGAAGGTTGAGTGCGGGAAGTTCAAACTTTCCTTGTTTGTGTAATCTAACAAGGTGTATAACTTAGTAGATTCGTCTCATTTCTAAAGCAGTTTGTTTAGAAAACAAACATCTTCATTGCCGAACACTGTACTGTGTGAAATAAGCTATTTCGGTTCTAGGAATCAGTTGCATTCCCTAAGAAGAAGGTTGAGTGCAGGAAGTTCAAACGTTCATTGTTTATGTCATCTAAAAGATGTACAAGTTAGTAGAATCACCTCATTTCTAAAATAGTTTCTTTAGAAAACAAACTTCTTCATTGCAGAACACTGTACTGTGTGAAATAAGCTAGTTCGGTTCTAAGAATCAGTTGCTTTCCTACGAAAAATATTGAGTGCAGCAAGTTCAAACTTTCCTTGTTTGTGCAATCTAACAAGTTGTACAAGTTAGTAGATTCGCCTCATTCCTACAGTAGTTTGTTTAGAAAACAAACATCTTCATTGCCGAACACTCTAGTTTGTGAAATAAGCTAGTTCGGTTCTAGGAATCAGTTGCTATCCTACGAAGAAGGTTGAGTGCAGCAAGTTCAAACTTTCCTTGTTTGTGTAATTTAACACGATGTATAACTTAGGAGATTTGCCTCATTTCTAAAGTAGTTTCTTTAGAAAAGAAACATCTTCATTACCGAACACTGTACTGTGTGAAATAAGCTAGTTCAGTTCTAGGAATCAGTTACTTTCCTACAAAGAATGTTGAGTGCAGCAAATTCAAACTTTCCTTGTTTGTGTAATCTAACAAGATGTACAACTTAGTAGATTCACCTCATTTCTAAAGTAGTTTGTTTAGAAAACAAGCATCTTCCTTTGTGAAAACTGTACTGTGTGAAATAAGGTAGTTCAGTTCTAGGAAACAGTTGCTTTTCTACGAAGACGGTTGAGTGCAGCAAGTTCAAACTTTCCTTGTTTATGTAATGTAAAAAGATGTAGAACTTAGGAGATTCGCCTCATTTATAAAGTAGTTTGTTTATAGAACAAACAACCTCATTGCTGAACACCGTACTGTGTGAATTAAGTGAGGTTGGTTCTAGGAATCAGTTTCCTTCCAACGAAGAAGTTTGAGTGCAGCAAGTTCAAACTTTCCTTGTTTGTGTAATCTAACAAGATGTACAATTTAGAAGATTTGCATCTTTTCTAAAGTAGTATGTTTAGAAAACAAATATGTTCATTTCCCAACACTGTACTGTGTGAAATAAGCTATTTCAGTTCTAGGAATCAGGTGCTTTACAACGAATGTTGAGTGCAGGAAGTTCAAACTTTCCTTGTTTTTGTAATCTAACAAGATGTAGAACTTAGTAGATTCGCCTCATTTCTAAAGTAGTTTGTTTAGAAAACAAACATCTTCATTGCCGAACACTGTACTGTGTGAAATAAGCTATTTCGGTTCTAGGAATCAGTTGCTTTCCTACGAAGAAGGTTGAGTGCAGGAAGTTCAAACGTTCATTGTTTATGTCATCTAAAAAGATGTACAAGTTCATAGAATCACCTCATTTTTAAAGTAGTTTGTTTAGAAAAGAAACTTCTTCATTTCTGAACACTGTACTGTGTGAAATAAGCTAGTTTGGTTCTAGGAATCAGTTGCTATCCTACGAAGAAGGTTGAGTGTTGCAAGTTCAAATTTTCCTTGTTTATGTAATCTAAAAAGATGTACAACTTAGTAGATTCGCCTCATTTCTAAAGTAGTTTGTTTAGAAAACAAATATCTTCATTGCCGAAAACTGTAATGTGTTAAATTAGCTAGTTCAGTTCTAGGAATCATTTGCTTTCCTACGAAGGTTGAGTGCAGCAAGCTCATACTTTCTTTGTTGTGTAATCTAACAAGATGTAGAAGTCAGTAGATTTGCCTCATTTCTAAAGTAGTTTGTTTAGAAAACAAACATATTCATTTCCTAACAATGTACTGTGTTAAATTAGCTAGTTTGGTTCTAGGAATCAGTTGCTTTCCTACGAAAGTTGAGTCCAGCAAGTTCATACTTAGTAGATTCGCATCATTTCTAAAGTAGTTTGTTTAGAAAACAAACATCTTCATTGCCAAACACTGTACTGTGTGAAATAAGCTAGTTTTGTTCTAGGAATCACTTGCTTTCCTACGAAGAAGGTTGTGTGAAGCAAGTTCAAACTTTCCTTGTATGTGTCATCTAACAAGATGTAAAACTTACAAGTTTCGCTTCATTTCTACACTACTTTGTTCAGAAACCAAACATCTTCATTGCCAAATACTGTACTGTGTGAAACAAGCCAGTTCTGTTCTAGGAATCAGTTGCTTTCCTGCGAAGAAGGTTGAGTGCAGCATGTTCCAACTATCTTTGTTTGTGTAATCTAACAAGATATACAACTAAGTAGATTTGCCTCGTTTCTAAAGTACTTTCTTTAGAAAAGAAACATCTTCATTGCCGAACACTGTACTGTGTGAAATAAGCTAGTTAAGTTCTAGGAATCAGCTGCTTTTCTACGAAGATAGTTGAGTGCAGCAAGTTCAATCATTCCTAGTTAGTGTAATATAACAAGATGTACAACTTAGTAGATTCGCCTCATTTTGAAAGTAGTTTGTTTACAAAACAAACATCTTCATTGCTGAACACTGTACTTTGTGAAATAAGCTAGATGGGTTTTAAGAATCAGTTGCTTTTCTAGGAAGATGGTTGAGTGCAGCATGTTCAAACATTCCTAGGTAGTGTAATCTAACAAGATGACAACTTAGTAGATTTGCTTCATTTCGAAAGTAGTTTGTTTAGAAAACAAACACCTTTTTGCTGAATACAGTATTGTGTGAAATAAGCTAGTTTGGTTCTAGGAATCAGTTGCTTTCCTACGAAGATTCTAAACTATTTTGTTTAGAAAACAAAGATCTTTATTTCCTACGAAGAAGGTTGAGTGCAGTATGTGAAATAAGCTACTTCGGTTCTAGGAATCACGTCCTTTCTTATGAAGAAGGTTCAGTGCAGCAAGTTTAAACGTTCCTTGTTTTTGTAATCTATCAAGATGTACAACATAGTCGATTCATCTCATTGCTAAAATAGTTTGTTTAGAAAACAAACATCTTCATTGCCGAACACTGTACTGTGTGAAATAAGCTAGTTCGCTTCTAGGAATCACTTGCTTTCCTAAGAAAAAGGTGGAGTGCACCAAGTTCAAACGTTCCTTGTTTGTGTAATCTATCAAGATGTACAGCATAGTAGATTCGCCTTATTTCTAATGTAGTTTGAATAGAAAACAAACATCTTCATTGCCAAACACTGTACAGTGTGAAATAAGTGAGTTCGGTTCTAGGAATCATTTTCTTTCCTATGAAGAAGGTTGTTTGCAGTAAGTTCAAATTTTCCTTGTATGTGTCATCTAACAAGATGTACAACTTATGGTCATCTATCAAGATGTACAACATAGTCGATTCATCTCATTGCTAAAGTAGTTTGTTTAGAAAACAAACATTTTCATTGCCCAACGCTGTACTGTGTGAAATAAGCTGGTTCGGTACTAGGAATCAGTTGCTTTCCTACGAAGAAGGTTGAGTGCAGCCAGTTCAAACTTTCCTTGTTTGTGTAATCTAACAAGATATACAACTTAATAGATTCACCTCATTTCTAATGTAGTTTCTTTAGAAAACAAATATCTTCAATGCCTAACAGTGTACTGTGTGAAATAAGTTCGTTCAGTTCTAGGAATCAGTTGCTTTTCTAAGAAGATGGTTGAGTACAACAAGTTCAAGCGTTCCTGGTTAGTGTAATCTAACAAAATGTACAACTTGCAAGTTTTGCTTCATTTCTAAAGTACGTAGTTTAGAAAGCAAACATCTTTATTGCCAAATACTATACTATGTGAAAGAAGCCACTTCGGTTCTAGGAATCACTCGCTTTCCTACGAAGAACTTTGAGTGCAGCAAGTTCAAACTTTCCTTGTCTGTGTAATCTAACAAGATGTACAACTTAGTAGATTCGCTTCATTTCTAAAGTAGTTTGTTTAGAAAACAAACATCCTCATTGCCAAATATGTAGTGTGTGAAATAAGCCAGTTCGGTTCTACGAACCAGTTCCTTTCCTATGAAGAAGGTTGAGTGCAGTATGTTCCAAATTTCATTGTTCATGTAATCTTACAAGATATACAAATTAGTAGATTGGCCTCATTTCACAAGTAGTTTGTTTAGAAAACAAACATCTTTATTGCCGAACACTGTACTCTATGAAATAATCTACTTCGGTTCTAGGAATCAGTTGCTTTCATACGAAGAAGGTTGAGTGAAGCAAGTTCAAACTTTCCTTTTATGTGTAGTCTAACAAGATGTACAACTTAGCAGATTCGACACATTTGTAAAGTAGTTTGTTTAGAAATCAAATATCTTCATTGCTGAACACTATACTGTTTGAAATAAGCTAGTTCGGTTCTAGGAATCAGTTGCTTTTCTACGAGGATGGTTGAGTGCACCAAGTTCACATTCCTGGTTAGAGTAATCTAACAAGATGTACAACTTACAAGTTTCGCTTCATTTCTAAAGTACTTTGTTTAGAAAACAAACATCTTCGTTGCCAAATACTGTACTGTGTGAAATAAGGTAGTTCGGTTGTAGGAATCAGGTGCTTTCCTATGAAGAAGGTTGAGTGCAGCAAGTTCAAACTTTCCTTGTTTGTGTAATCAAACAACATGTAGAACTTATTATTTTCGCCTCGTTTCTAAAGTAGTTTGTATAGAACACAAACATCTTCATTTCCAAACACTGTACTGTGTGAAATAAGCTAGTTCGGTTATAGAAATCACTTGTTTCCTACGAAGAAGGTTGTGTGCAGCAAGTTCAAACTTTCCTTGTCTGTGTCATCTAACAAGATGTATAACTTACTGTCATCTAACAAGGTGTACAACTTAGTAGATTCGCCTCATTTCTAACATAGTTTGTTTAGAAAGCAAACACCTTCATTGCCGAACACTGTACTGTGTGAAATAAGCTAGTTTGGTTCCCAGAATCAGTTGCTTTCCTACCAAGAAGGTTGAGTGCAGCAAGTTCAAACTTTCCTTGTTTGTGTAATCTAACAAGATATACAACCTAGTAGATTTGCCTCATTTCTAAAGTAGTTTGTTTAGAAAACAAACATCTTCATTGCCAAACAGTGTACTGTGTGAAATAAGCTAGTTCGGTTCTAGGAATCAGTTGCTTTCCTAGGAATAACGTTGAGTGCAGCAAGTTCAAACTTTCCTTGTTTGTGTAATTTACGATATACAACTTGGTAGATTCACTTCATTTCTAAAGTAATTTGTTTAGAAAACAAACATCTTCATTGCCGAACACTGTACTGTGTGAAATAAGCTAGATGGCTTCTATGAATCAGTGGCTCTTCTAAGAAGATGGTTGAGTGCAGCAAGTTCAAACATTCCTAGTTAGTGTAATCTAACAGGATGTACAACTTAGTAGATTCACCTCATTTCGAAAGTAGTTTGTTTAGAAAACAAACATCTTCATTCCCGAACACCGTACTGTGTGAAATAAGGTAGCTTGGTTCTAGGAGTCACTTGCTTTTCTACGAAGATGGTTGAGTGCAGCAAGTTCAAATATTCCTAGTTAGTGTAACCTCAGAAGATATACAACTTACAAGTTTTGATTCATTTCTAAACTACTTTGTTTAGAAAACAAACATCTTCATTACCAAATAGTGTACTGTGTGAAACAAGCCAGCTCAGTTCTAGGAATCTGTTGCTTTCCTACGAAGACTGAGGGCAGCAAGTTTAAACTTTCCTTGTTTGTGTAATCTAAAAAGATGTAGAACTTAATAGATTCGCCTTATTTTTAAAGTAGTTTGTTTAGAAAACAAACACCTTCATTGCCAAACACTGCACTGTGTGAAATAAGCTATTTCAGTTCTAGGAATCATTTGCTTTCCTGCGAAGAAGGTTTAGTGCAGCAAGTTCAAACATTCCTAGTTTGTGTAATCTAACAACATGTACAAGTTAGTAGATTCAACGGATATCTAAAATGGTTTGTTTAGAAAACAAACACCTTCATTGCCGAACACTGTACTATGTGAAATAAGCTAGTTCGGATCTAGGAATCAGTTGCACTTCTACGATAAAGGTTGACTGCAGCAAGTTCAAACTTTCCGTGTTTGTGTAATCTAACAAGGTGTATAACTTAGTAGATTCGCCTCATTTCTAAAGCAGTTTGTTTAGAAAACAAACATCTGCATTGCCAAACACTGTACTGTGTTAAATAAGCTATTTTGGTTCTAGGAATCAGTTGCATTCCTACGAAGAGGGTTGAGTGCAGGAAGTTCAAACGTTCATTGTTTATGTCATCTAAAAAGATGTACAAGTTAGTAGAATCGCCTCATTTCTAAAGTAGTTTGTTTAGAAAACAAACTTCTTCATTGCAGAACAGTGTACTGTGTGAAATAAGCTAGTTCGGTTCTAAGAATCAGTTGCTTTCCTAAGAAGAAGGTTCAGTGCAGCAAGTTCAAACTTTCCTTGTTTGTGCAATCTAACAAGTTGTACAAGTTAGTAGATTCGCCTCATTCCTAAAGTAGTTTGTTTAGAAAACAAACATCTTCATTGCCGAACACTCTAGTGTGTGAAATAAGCTAGTTCGGTACTAGGAATCAGTTGCTATCCTATGAAGAAGGTTGAGTGCAGCAAGTTGAAACTTTTCTTGTTTATGTAATCTAAAAAGATGTACAACTTAGTCAATTCGCCTCATTTCTAAAGTAGTTTCTTTAGAAAACAAACATCTTCATTGCCGAACACTCTAGTGTGTGAAATAAGCTAGTTCGCTTCCAGGTATCAGTTCATTTCCTACAAATAAGGTTGAATGCAGTAAGTTCAAATTTTCCTTCTTTATGTAATCTGAAAAGATGTACACTTTAGTAGATTCGCCTCATTTCCATAGTAGTTTGTTTAGAAAACAAACATCTTCATTGCCGCACACAGTACAGTGTGAAATATGCTAGTTCGGTTCTAGGAATCAGTTGCTCTCCTACGAAGAATGTTGAGTGCAGCAAGTTCAAACTTCCCTTGTTTGTGTAATCTAACAAGATGTACAACTTCCAATTTTCGCTTCATTTCTACACTATTTTGCTTAGAAAGCAAACATCTTCATTGCCCAACACTGTGCTGTGTGAAATAAGCTAGTAAGCTTCTCGGAATCATTTCGTTTCCTACAGAGAAAGTTGAGTGCAGCAAGTTCAAATTATCCTTTTTTACGTAATCTGAACAGATGTACAGTTTAGTAGATTTGCCTCATTTCTAGAGTAGTTTGTTTAAAAAAACAAACATCTTCATTGCTGCACACAGTACTGTGTGAAATAAGCTAGTTCAGTTCTAGGAATCAGTTGCTTTCCTACGAAGAAGGTTGAGTGCAGCAATTTCAAACTATCCTTGTTTGTGTAATCTTAAGAGATGTACAATTTACAAGTTTTGTTTCATTTCTAAACTACATTGTTTAGAAAACAAACATCTTCATTACCAAATACTGTAATGTGTGAAATAAGCTGGTTCGGTTGTAGGAATCAGTTGCTTTTCTACGAAGAAGGTTGAGTGCAGCAAGTTCAAACTTTCCTTGTTTCTGTAATGTTACAAGATGGACAACTTAGTAGATTCGTCTCATTTCTAAAGTACTTTGTTTAGGAAACAAACACCTTCATTGCTGGATTGGTAATGTGTGAAATAAGCTATTTCGGTTCTGGTAATCAGTTGCTATCCTACGAAAGTTGAGTGCACCAAGTTCAAACTTTCCTTTTTTGTGTAATCTCAAAAGATGTAGAACTTAGTAGATTCGCCTCATTTCTAAAGTAGTTTGTTTAGAAAACAAACATCTTCATTGCTGAACACTGTACTGTGTGAAATAAGCTATTTCGGTTCTAGGAATCAGTTGCTTTCCTCGGAAGAAGGTTGAGTGAAGCAAGTTCAAACTCTGCCGGTTTATGTAATCTAAAAATATGTACAACTTAGTAGATTTGACTCATTTCTAAAGTAGTTTCTTTAGTAAACAAACATCTTCATTGCCCAACACTGTACTGTGCCAAAAAAGCTAGTTTTGTTCTAGGAATAAGTTGCTTTTCTACGAAGATGGTTGAGTGTAGCAAGTTCAAACATTCCTAGTTAGTCTAATCTAAGAAGATGTACCACTTAGTCAACTCGGTTCATTTCTAAAGCATTTTGTTTAAAAAATAAACATCTTCATTGCTGAACACTGTACTGTGTGAAATAAGCTAGTTCAGTTCTAGGAATCAGTTACTTTACTACAAACATGGTTGAGTGCAGCAAGTTCAGACATTCCTAGTTAGTGTAATCTAACAAGATGTATAACTTACAAGTTTCGCTTCATTTCTAAACTACATTATTTAGAAAACAAACATCTTCATTGCCAAATACTGTACTGTGTGAAATAAGCCAGTTCTGTTCTCAGAATTAGGTGCTTTCCTAAGAAGAAGATTGAGTGCAGCATGTTCCAACTTTCCATGTTTTTGTAATCTGATGTACAACTTAGTAGATTCGCCTCATTTCTACAAGCAGTTCGTTTAGAAAACAAACAGCTTCATTTCCGAACACCGAATTTTGTGAAACAAGCTAATTCGCTTCTAGCAATCAGTTGCGTTCCTATGAATGTTGAGTGCAGAAAGTTCAAACTTCCCTTGTTTGTGTAATCTAATAAGATGTAGAACTTAGTAGATCCGCCTCATTTCTAAAGTAGTTTCTTTAGAAAACAAACATCTTCATTGCCGAACATTGTACTCTGTGAAATAAGCTATTTCATTCTAGAAATCAGTTGCTTTCCTGGGAAGAAGGTTGAGTACAGCAAGTTCAAACTTTCCTTGTTTATGTAATCCAAAAAGATATACACCTTGGTAGATTCACCTCATTTCTAAAGTAGTTTCTTTAGAAAACAAACATTTTCATTGCTAAACACTTTACTCTGTGAAATAAGCTAGTTAGGTTCTAGGAATCAGTTGCTTTCCTACGAAAAAGGTTGAGTGCAGCAAGTTCAAACTTTCCTTGTTTCTGTAATCTAATAAGATGTACAACTTAGTACATTTGCCTAATTTCTAAGGTAGTTTGTATAGAAAACAAACATCTTCATTGCCAAACACAGTACTGTGTGAAATAAGCTAGTTCGGTTCTAGGAATCAGTTGCTTTCCTACGAAGGTGGTTGAGTGCAGCAAGTTCAAACTTTCCTTGTTCGTGTAATCTAACAAGATATAAAACTTACAAGTTTCGCTTAATTTCTAAACTACTTTGTTTAGAATACAAACATCTTCATTTCCAAATACTGTACTGTTTGAAATAAGCTAGTTTGGTTGTAGGAATCAGTTGCTTTCCTACGAAGAAGGTTGAGTGCAGCAAGTTCAAACGTTCCTTGTTTCTGTAATGTTACAAGATATACAACTTAGTACTTTAGCCTCATTTCTAAAGTAGTTTGTTTAGAAAACAAACCCCTTCATTTTCGCACTGTGTAATGTGTGAATTAAGCTAGTTCTTTACTAGGAATGAGCTGCTTTCCTACGAAGAAGGTTGAAGGCAGCAAGTTCAAACTTTCCTTTGTTGTGTAATCTAAAAAGATGTAATAATTAGAAGATTTACCTCTTTTCTAAAGTTGTTTGCTTAGAAAACAAACATCTTCATTTCCGAACAATGCATTTTGTGAAATAGGCTAATTTGGTTCTATGAATCAGTTGCTTTCCAACGAATGTTAAGAGCAGGAAGTTCAAACATTCGTTGTTTTTGTAATCTCACAAGGTGTAGAACTTACTAGATTCGCCTCATTTCTAAAGGGGTTTGTTTAGAAAACAAACATTTTAATTGCCGAACTCTGTACTGTGTGAAATAAGCTATTTCAGTTCTAGGAATCAGTTGCTTTCCTATGAAGAAGGTTGAGTGCAGCAAATTCAAATTTTTCTTGTTTATGTACTCCAAAAGATGTACAACTTAGTAAATTTGCCTCATGTCTAAAGTAGCTTGTTTAGAAAACAAATATCTATATTGCCGAACCCTGTACTCTGTGAAATAAGCTAGTTCGGTTCTAGGAATCAGTTTCTTTCCTAAGAAGAAGGCGAGTGCAGCAAGTTCAAACTTTCCTTGTCCATGTAATCTAAGAAGATGTACACCTTAGCAGATTCAACACATTTCTAAAGTAGTTTGTTTAGAAAACAAACATCTTCATTGCCGAACACTGTACTTTGTGAAATCAGCTAGTTCAGGTCTAGGAATCAGTTGTTTTCCTATGAAGATAGTTGAGTGCAGCAAGTTAAAACTTTCCTTGTTTGTGTAATCTAACCATATGTTGAAATTAGTTGATTCGCATCATTTCTAACCTAGTTTGTTTAGAAAACAAACATCTTCATTGTTGAATACTGTACTGTGTGAAATAAGCTAGTTTGGTTCTGGAAATCAGTTGCTTATCTACGAAGATGGTTGAGTGCAGCAAGTGCAAACATTCCTAGTTAGTGTAATATAAACAGATGTACAACTTAAAAGTTTCCCTTCATTTCTAAACTACTTTGTTTCAAAAACAAACATCTTCATTTCCAAACACTGTACGGTGTGAAATAAGCTAGTTCGATTCTAGGAATCAGTTGCTTTCCTAGGAAGAATGTTGAGTGTACCAAGTTCAAAGTTTCCTTGTTTGTGTAATCTAACAAGATATACAACTTACAAGTTTTGCTTCATTTCTAAACTACTTTGTTTAGAAAACAAACATCTTCATTGCCACATATGGTACTATGTGAAATAAGCTAGTTCGGTTGTAGGAATCAGTTGCTTTCCTATGAAGAAGGTTGAGTGCATCAAGTACAAACTTCCCTTGTTTGTGTTATTTAACAAGAATTACAAGTTAGTAGATTAGCCTCATTTCTAAAGTTGTTTGTTTAGAAAACAAACATCTTTATTGCCGAACACTGTACTGGGTGAAATAAGGTAGTTTGGTTCTAGGAATCAGTTGCTATCCAACGAAGAAGGTTGAGTGCACCAAGTTCAAACTTTCCTTGTTTGTGTAATCTTACAAGATGTACAACTTAGTAGATTTGCCTCATTTCTAAAGTAGTTTGAATAGAAAACAAACATCTTCATGGGAGAACACTGTACTGTGTGAAATAAGCTTGTTGAGTTATAGGAATCAGTTCCTTTCCTACGAAGAAGGTTGAGTCCAGCAAGTTCAAAGTTTCCTTGTTTGTTTAATGTGAAAAGATGTACAACTTAGTAGCTTCACTTCATTTCTAAAGTAGTTTGCTTAGAAAACAAACATCTTCATTGCCGAAAACTATACTGTGTGAAATAAGCTAGTTCAGTTCTAGGAATCAGTTGCTGTTCTACGAAGATGGTTGAGTGCCACAAGTTTAATCATTCCTTGTTAGTGTAATCTTAGAAGCTGTAAAACTTAGTAGATTCGCCTCATTTCTAAAGTAGTTTGTTTAGAAAACAAGCATCTTCATTGCCGAACACTGTATTGTGTGAAATAAACTAGTTCAGTTCTAGGAGTCAGTTGCTTTCCTAGGAAGAATGTTGAGTGTACCAAGTTCAAAGTTTCCTTGTTTGTGTAATCTAACAAGATGTACAACTTACAAGTTTCGCTTCATTTCTAAACTACTTTGTTTAGAAAACAAACATCTTCATTGCCAAATACTGCACTGTGTGAAATAAGCTAGTTCAGTTCTAGGAATCAGGTGCTTTCCTACGAAGAAAGTTCAGCCCAGCAAGTTTGAATTTCCGTTGTTTGTGTAATGTAATAATATGTACAAATTAGTAGATTAGCCTCATTACTAAAGTAGTTTGTTTAGAAAACAAACATCTTCATTGCTGAACACTGTACTGTCTGAAATAAGCTAGTTTGCTTCTAGGAATCAGTTGCTTTTCAACGAAGATGGTTGATTACAGCAAATTCTAACATTCCTAGTTAGTGTAATCTAACAAGATGTACAACGTAGTAGATTCACCTCATTTCTGAAGTAGTTTGTTTAGAAAGCAAACATCTTCATTGCTGAACACTGTACTGTGTGAAATAAGCTAGTTTGGTTCTAGCAATAAGTTGCTTTTCTAAAGTAGTTTGTTTAGAAAACAAACATCTTCATTCCCGAACACTGTACTGTGTGAAATAGTCTATTTCAGTTATAGGAATCAGTTGCTTTCCTACGAAGAAGTTTGAGTGTAGCAAGTTCAAACTTTCCTTGTTTGTGTAAAGTAACAAGATGTACAAATTAGTAGATTCACTTCATTTCTAAAGTAGTTTGTTTAGAAAACAAACATCTTCATTGCCCAACACTGCACTGTATGAGATAAGCTAGTTAGGTTCTAGGAATCAGTTGCTTTTCCATGAAGATGGTTGAGTGCAGCAAGTTGAAACATTCCTAGTTAGTGTCATCTAACAAGATGTACAACTTACAAGTTTTACTTCATTTCTAAACTACTTTGTTTAGAAAACAAACATCTTCATTGCCAAATACTGTACTGTGGGAAAGGAGCCATTTCGGTTCAAGGAATCAGTTGCTTTCCTACGAAGAATGTCTAGTGTAACAAGTTCAAACTTTCCTTGTTTGTGTAATCTAACAAGATGTACAACTTAGTAGATTTGCCTCATTTCTAAAGTAGTTTGTTTAGAAAACAAACATCTTCATTTCTGAACACTGTACTGTGTGAAATAAGCTAGTTCGGTTCTAGGAATGAGTTGTTTTCCTATGAAGAAGGTTGAGTGCAGAAACTTCAAACTTTCCTTGTATGTGTAATCTTAAAAGATGTACAACTTAGTAGATTCACTTCATTTCTAAAGTAGTTTGTTTAGAAAACAAACATCTTCATTGCCGAATACTGTATTGTGTGAAATAAGCTACTTCGGTTTTAAGAATCACTTGCTTTCCTACGCAGAAGGTGGAATGCAGCAAGTTCAGACTTTCCTTGTATGTGTAATCAAACAAGATGTACAACTTAGTAGATTCGCCTCATTTCTAAACTAGTTTGTTTAGAAAACAAACATCTTCATTGCCGAACACTGTACTGGGTGAAATAAGGTAGTTCGGTTCTAGGAATCAGTTCCTTTCCTATGAAGAAGGTTGAGTGTAGCAATTTCACACTTTCTTGTTTTTGTAAAATAACAAGATATACAACTTGCAAGTTTCGCTTCATTGCTAGACTACTTTGTTTAGAAAACAAACATCTTCATTGCCAAATACTGTACTGTGTGAAAGAAGCTAGTTCTTTTCTAGGAATCACTTGCATTCCTACGAAGAATGTTTGCCGGGATTTTTTCCTTCCACCACCCGCAGGTAGAGCAGAAGAGAGAGAGAACCTGGTCAGCCGCTTCTGTCGAGGCTGAGAGAGAAGGCGGGTGTCGGCGACTCAAACCCCTGCCCCCCAAAACACCGGGGAGAAAACCCACATTGAGCCATGGAGACCATATAAGGCGGGAATCTCCCCGTTTATTGTAATGGGAAGGTATTTATATGTTTTGAGAGCGGGTGGGAAAAGGGATGAGATGAGGGTTTAAGGGCCAAAAGTATTTCACCACGTCAGCACAGTTGGGCAGAAGCAGTTTCAGCTTAGGTGCTGAGTCACTTCAAGGACAGGTCACCAAACTCTACTCAGGCTCTGTAAGCTCGACTAGGCTTCACCGGGAGTAGGCCAAGACTGGCTGGGATAACCACTCGGCTTCACACTGGGCAGGGCCCAACATCTCCCCCTTTTGTTTTTGTAAAAACGGTGGACAGCCATGGCCTCTGTCCTAGGTTGTCCCCCTCTGGGAATCTTACCCGTCACTGAGGACCATGCCTCTAGCCCATTGACCACTCCACGCCCTATCTTAGGTTGTCTCAGCCTGTCTGAGATCTTACCCGTCATTGGTTCGATGGAGGGCGGGGGAGGGATGTTAGGTGGATAGCCAGTAAGTGGAAAAGCCATTGCCTTGGAGTCGTGAACCTGTGGTGCCTTGACCTGATGAAGTTTAATTCTGACCTGATGAAGTTTAATTGCCTCAAGCTGTTGGTTAATGAATTGTGTAATCTTATTAATTACACAGGGCCCGAGAGTGAGGATAAGAAGAAGGAGGGGTTCAGGGGGAGGGAGAAGGTAGGGTAAAGAGCAAAAAGAAAGAGGGGTCCAAGGGGAGGGAGAAGGTGGGATAAAAAGCCATGTAAGCTCGTCTACAGCCGGTTGTCTTAGAAGTCCCAACTTCTCTTCTGTAAATCTTTCTGGAGCTTTTCTGGCTTCATTCAGGTCTAGTAGCATCCAAACCTTTAGTTGTTCCTGGGGAGAAAACAGAGGCATAGTTCTCAGGGGTGGGACACTCCCTGGAGAATTGATTATTATCATCCCCTTGTTGGGGTAAATATTTTAAGTCTCTTGCTGGTACCCAAATAGGTCTTTTTTTCTCTTGAGGAAAGACATCCAAATCCTCTCCCTGCTGTGAGGAGGGGGTCTGGTCCCTTCCAGGCCCCAGTTAATGGGTCCCTCCATTTGACCCAGATGGAGCTGTAGGTGACAACTGAGGTCCAAAGTTTTTGAAAAGGGGACAAGTGTCTATCTTCTTTAGAAAAATTTAAAATATTTAGGGTTAATAAAGCCTTTTTTTAGTTGGTCATGTGGGGATAGGGAGTCCCCTTTTGTTTTTGTAATTGAGACTTGAGAGTTTGATGATAACTTTCCACGATGGCCTGGCCCCACGGGTTATATGGGATGCCTGTGGAAAGTGAGATTTTCCAGGTTTGGAGGAAATCTATAAAAGTCCTGCTTACAAAGCAGGGACCATTATCGGTTTTGATTTGATCTGGCAATCCAAGGGTGGCAAAGCATTGAAGCATATGGCTAATAGCATGTTTAGTTTTTTCCCCAGTATGTGTTGATGCCCAGCAAGCATGGGAGAAAGTATCAACTGAGAGAAAAATATATTTAAGTTTTCCAAATGGAGAATAGTGAGAAACGTCAATCTGTCAAAGGTGATTAGGGCGTAGTCCTCAAGGACTGGCCCCTGTAGTTTGACAAGGAGGTACCTGGAGGAAAGGCTGACAGGATTTGCAAGTTGGGCCAATTTTTTTAAGGTCCTTGACTGGCACATAGGGATATTTATGTTTAAGGCCACTCCAATTTATATGAGTTAATAAGTGGAAATGTGTAGCTTCTGAGACTGTATTACATTGAGGCTGAGAGGCCAGTTTGTCAGCCAAATCGTTTCTTTTAGAGAGGAATCCTGGTAAATTTTGATGGCCTCTGAGATGTTGAAGGAAAATGGGGTTAATTCTTTGTTTAAGTAGGGAGCGGGCTTGAATCATCAATGGGGTTATAATATTGGAGTCCAGTCTAACATGGGCCTCAATTAGGTTGGGTAACAGGTTAACAACATAAAGGCTGTCAGAAAATAAGTTAAATGGCCCCTAAATAGTGTCCAAAGCCAAAACGACAGCAAATAGTTCTTTGAATTGTGCTGATCCTGTGACCTCATGGGAGATTGACTTTATGGGCATAGGCTTTTCTCCCCTCCTTAGGGGAGGGTAAACAACTAGGGAAGCTCCCAAACGCCCCCCATCAGTGAATACGGTAAGAAAAGGGTTGGGTTTAGATTAAAAAAGTCTGGGGGGTCTCCATTCCAACCTAGAGAAGGAGCTCAATCATTTATAAGGACCATAGTAACAATCAATTATACCCAGAAACCCCTCGAGGGCCATAGCAACCCTGTTGTTATTTCTCTGTACCCAAGTGAAGTCTGTTACCTTAAAAGGGGTGACAATGACATGAGGCTCTGTGCCAAACAATCGGACAGAGGTGTCCCTGCCCTTCATAATGCAGTCTGCAATCTGGTTAGTTATAGAGTAAACTCTGGGGACTCCACCAAGGGAGAGGTGAATCCATTGGATGGGTTCTCCTTCCTGGGCTAACAGCGCAGTGCATGTTTCCCCAGAGAAAATACAGAGGGAGATAGGTAAGTTAGGATCAAACCTCTTTAGGACAGCAGCATCAATAGCCCGTTGTACCTTATGTAGAATTTGTTCATGACGAGGGGGCAAGGTTATCTGAGAGGAGAGAGTAAGACCCTTTAAGAGGTCAAATAAAGGGGATAGTTCCTCACTAGTTATAGGTATCCAGGGCCTCATCCAATTAACTCCCCCCAGCACCTTTTGGAGTTGAGGCAAAGTATAGAATTTTTCAATATGGAGTTGGGGTTTGACAGGAGAAACAGTATCAAGGAATAACCTGGAGCCCAAAATCTTGAAGGGAGGGGCAGTTTCAATCTTTTCTGGAGACACCTGTAAAATGGCAAGGCATTTAGCAGTGAGGTCTTGGAGATCAGATGGGTTGGAATGACCTAAAATAATAATAATAATAATAAAATATTAGGATGATTAATTAAGGAAGAAAAGATATGAGACATGTATTGTTAGGGTCAATCTAGGGTTGACAGTTAGTAGTTTTTTATGATGTTGAAGCTTATAGATCTAGGGGAAGTTCCATACTGGCAGAAGTTGGCCTGTCTTTGTAGAGCCATGAAAGAGAGAAAAAGAAATTAATTAGTTACATAGTACATACAGCAAAATTATTGCAGTCAAGTCACAGTAAGCTTTAGGAATTTTTGTTAGGTACACTTTGTATATCTTTATAATGGAATTTTAAATCATTATTACACCTTAAAATTGGCCCCCAGTGACATTGTCTCTAGCAAGGTGATTGTAGATGTAAACTATAAATTAATAAAATATTGAATATATTGGGGACATATATTTTTTTAATTTTGTCCCTCTAATTGGGCAGAGTTGTCAGGGAAAACTTTAATCCCAGGCTAACATTGTATTACCGATTGAGTTAGTTGGGCTTAGTATTATATTTTATGAATTGAGTTAGGCGGGCAGAGAGAGAGAGAATGGGCGTGCCAGGCCTCCAGCCACTGTTTACATGGGTACTGGAGAATTGACCCTTGAGTCAGGGTCCTTGGGCTCTACAGGCAAGTGTTTAACAATTAAGCCATCTCTTTATCTTTATGTTAATGGGAAGGCAGTGAAGGGTAGGACAATGGTGTGTAGGATATAGCCATATAGACTTGAAAAACAGGTTTTTTTACCTCTAGCATGGCAATACGAATGTCCCCAGCTGTTTTTTTTTATTTTTAAATACTTTGGGCCCTGCAGGACACTTAGTTAAGAGCATAGAGGGAGCGTCTAGAGGCAAAAGGGGCGGGGATGGCAGGGGCTCGCCTCATGGCCCCATGGCAGACTGCCTGCCTGTTCCTAAGATATTTTTAAAGCAAGTTAGTATCCCGCCCATCTGCCTCCTTGTTGTTTGGCTGGCCTTTTTTTTTTTTGACAAAAGTGACCAAAAGTGACGCCTGGAGGTGCGGGCGAGGCGCAGCCAGTGAGGCTCGGGGCAGTGCTCGGGCCCGGGCTGGTGAGTCCCTTTCGCCGTTCCCCGCAGGGATATCAGCGGAGCCTGGCAGACCAGTGACTTGAGTTCCACGCCTGCGAGGAAAGCTAACCTGGCTTTGGGATGTTTGGGGAACTTGAGCTTGTATTTGATCACAGTTTACATCCACAGAAAGCTACATAGAGTTGTTGTATGAGGAAAGAAGTTTACCGGAGAATGTTAGTGTGGAAGAATTTTGACACACTCGCATTTTTTACCAGGGGTTTGAGCATTTTTGCCTTGGGCAGTAGTTAGGGGCTGAAAAGAGCTGAAAAGATAGTTGCCCGGTGGCGGTTTGGGTGGCAGCCTTGGGAGAAAGGAGATTTTAAAACTTAGTTTTAGTCTTTTTTTTTTTAAGTTTTTAAGGGCAAAAATGAACTTTTCCCTGGAAAAGCCTTTAAGGTTGGCAATTAAGGCAAGGAGGACTGAGTTAATCCATGGGGCTAAAACAAAAGTTTTGTTCCAAGCGCCATGGAGGTTTTTTTGTTTAATAGTAATTTATATGAGTACAACATAAGCATAAAGTCCCAAAAAATAGTTAAGCATGTTGTAGAATTGAGTTTAGATTTAGATTTATGATGGCCAGTGAGCCTGTGTCCTTATGGGATGGCTTGATGAAATTAAATATAGTGTAGCTGGGAGTAGATCTCCCCATTAGGTTTGTTTTGTCTTTTGGGACAGAGTTTTTATTTAAATGAGGAGGCAAAACGTTTAAAGTCTCCTCTAGGTCTACCCACGTGGTGCATCCGCCATGAACTGGCATTTCTAAGATGGCGACCCCACTCAAATGAGGGGGCAGGACAAAAATGGCGGCACCGCAGAAGCTGTCTGTTGGAAACCCGGAAATGAGAGGAAAGAGAAAAGAACAAGAGATGTTGAAGTTTGGGATGGAGTTTTTATTTAAATGAGGAGGCAAAACGTTTAAAGTCTCCTCTAGGTCTGTCCACGTGGTGTGTCCACCATGAACGTACCCATTTAGAAATGGCAGCAAACCGGAAATGGAAGGAAAGAGAAAGGAAGTTGAAGTAAGCACAGATTATAGAAGTAAAGGTTTGAATATTAAACATGAACATTACCTCATAACTTATGAGGATACACCCGTCAGCACTACGATTAGCCCGTCAGCTTAATTTTGAATTGTTTTCTTCGTCACGTCGGCAGTCCGTAGTCCGTTTTGAATCGTCATACGCCTCACATGGGGCAGCAGTTGTTTCGCCCCACGTTGGGTGCCAGATGCCGGGGATTTTTCCCTCCACCACTGGCAGGTAGAGCAGAAGAGAGAGAGAAGCGGGCCAGCTGCTTCTCTTAAGGGTGAGCGAGAAGGCGGGTGTCGGCGACTCAAACCCCTCACCCCCAAAACACCGCGGAGAAAAACCACATTGAGTCGCGGAGACCATCTAAGGTGGGATTCTCTCCGTTTATTGTCAGGGGAGGTATTTATATATTTTGAGGAAGGGGGCGGGAAGAGGGTATGGGAGAAAGGTATAAGGGCCAATAGTATTACATCACGTCAGCAGTAGCTGGGAGGAGGCAGGTTTGGCTTAGGCCTTGATGAGAATTAGGCCAAAGACAGGTCGCCAAACTCAGGAAGTTCCACTAGGCCTCACACCCGGGACTCATAGGGCCCAACAGTTGTCGGAATCAGTTGCTTTCCTACGAAGAAGGTTGAGGGCAGCAAGATCAAACTTTCCTTGTTTCTGTAATGTGAGAAGGTGTACAACTTAGTAGATTCGCCTCATTTCTAAAGTAGTTTGTTTAGAAAACAAACATCTTCATTTCCGAACACTGTACTGTGTGAAATAAGCTAGTTCGGTTCTAGGAATTATTTGTTTTCCTACAAAGAAGATGAAGTGCAGCAAGTTCAAACTTTCCTTGTATGTGTAATCTAACAAGATGTACAACTTAGTAGAATTGTCTCATTTCTAAAGTAGTTTGTTTAGAACGCACACATCTACATTTCGGAACACTGTACTATGAAATAAGCTAGTTCGGTTCTCAGAATCAGTTGCTTTCCTACGAAGAAGGTTGAGTGCAGCAAGTTCAAACTTTCCTTGTTTGTGTAATCTAACAAGATGTACAACTTCAAGATTCGCTTCGTTTCTAAACTACTTTGTTTAGAAAACAAACATCTTCATTGCCAAATACTGTACTGTGTGAAATAAGCTAGTTCGTTTGTAGGAATCAGTTGCTTTCCTACAAAGAAGGTTGAGTGCAGCAAGTTCAAATTTTCCTTCTTTATGTAATGTAAAAAGATGTACAACTTAGTAGTTTCGACTCATTTCTAAAGTAGTTTGTTTAGAAAACAAACATCTTCATTGCTGAACACTGTACTATGTGAAATAAGCCAGTTTGGTTCTAGGAATCAGTTGCTTTCCTACGAAGAAGTATGATTGCAGCAAGTTCAAACTTTCCTTGTTTGGGTAATCTAACAAGATGTACAACTTAGTATATTGGCTTCATTTCTTAAGTAGTTTGTTTAAAAAACAAACATCTTCATTGCCGTACACTGCACTGTGTAAAATAAGCTAGTTCAGTTCTCAGAATCGGGTGCTTTCCAACGAAGAAATTTGAGAAAGCAATTTCAAACTTTCCTTGTTTGTGTAATCTAACAAGATATACAACTTACAAGTTTCTCTTCATTTCTAAACTACATTGTTTAGAAAACAAACATCGTCATTGCCAAATACTGTACTATGTGAAACAAGCTAGTTCAATTGTAGGAATCAGTTCCGTTCCTATGACGAAGGTTGAGTGCAACAAGTTCAAAATTTCCTTGTTTCTATAATGTTACAGGATGTACAACTTAGTAGGTTCACCTCATTTCTAAGGTAGTTTGTTTACAAAACAAACATCTTCATTGCCGTACTCTGTAGTGTGTGATATGAGCTAGTTTGGTGCTAGGAATTAGTTGCTTTCCTACGATGAAGGTTGAGTGCAGCAAGTTCAAACTTTCCTTGTTTCTGTAATGTTAGAAGATTTACAAGTTATTAGATTCGCCTCATTTCTAACTTAGTTTGTTTAGAAAACAAACATCTTCATTGCCGAACACTATACTGTGTGAAAGAAGCTAGTTCGGTTCTAGGATTCAACTGGATTCCTACGAAGAAGGTTGAGTGCAGCAAGTTCACACTTTCCTTGTATGTGTTATCTAAAAAGATGTACAACTTAGTAGATTCGCCTCATTTCTAAAGTAGTTTGTTTAGAAAACAAACATCTTCATTGCCAAACACTGTATTGTGTGAAATAAGCTAGTTCAGTTCTAGGAATCACTTCCTTTCCTACGCAGAATGTTGAGTGCAGCAAGTTCAAACTTTCCTTGTTTGTGTAATGTAACAAGACGTACAACTTAGTAGATTCGCTTCATTTCTAAAGTAGTTTGTTTAGAAAACAAACATCTTCATTGCTGAACACTATACTGGGTGAAGTAAGGTAGTTTGGTTCTAGGAATCAGGTGCTTTCCTACGAAGAAGGTTGAGTGCAGCAACTTCAAACTTTCCTTGTTTGTGAAATTTAACAAGATGTACAACTTGCAAGTTTCGCTTCATTTCTAAACTACTTTGTTTAGAAAACAAGCATCTTCATTGCCAAATACTGTACTGTGTGAAAAAGCTAGTTCTTTTCTAGTAATTAGTTGCGTTCCTAAGAAGAAGGTTGAGTGCAGCAATTTCAAACTTTCCTTGTTTGTGTAAACTAAAAAGGTATACAACTTAGTAGATTCTCCTCATTTCTAAAGTAGTTTGTTTAGAAAACAAACATCTTCATTACCGAACAGTGTACTGTGTGAAATAATCGACTTTGGTTTTCGGATTCAGTTACTATCCTACAAAGAAGGGTGAGTGCACCATGTTCCAACTTTCCTTGTTTGTGTAATCTCCCAAGATGTACAACTTAGTAGATTAGCATCATTTCTAAAGTAGTTTGTTTAGAAAACAAACATCTTCATTGCTGAACACTGTACTGTGTGAAATAAACTAGTTCGGTTCTAAGAATCAGTTGCTTTCCTAGGAAGAAGGTTGAGGGAAGCAAGTTCAAACTTTCCTTGTTTGTGTAATCTAACAATACAAGTTAGTATATTCACCTCTTTTCTGAAGTAGTTTGTTTAGAAAACAAACATATTCATTGCTGAACACTGTACTGTGTGAAATAAGCTAGTTCGGTTCTAGGAATCAGTTGCTATCCTACGAACGAGGTTGAGTGCAGCATGTTTAAACTTTCCTTGTTTGTGTAATCTTACAAGATGTACAACTTAGTAGATTCGATTCATTTCTAAAGTAGTTTGTTTAGAAAACAAGCATCTTCTTTTCCAACAACTGTACAGTGTGAAATAAGCTAGTTCAGTTCTGGACATCAGATGCATTCCTACGAAGAAGGTTGAGTGCAGCAAGTTCAAACTTTCCTGGTTTGTGTAATCTAACAAGATGTACAAGTTAGTGGGTTTGCCTCATTTCTAAAGTAGTTTGTGTAGAAAACAAACATCTTCAGTTCGGAACACTGTACTGTGTGAAATAAGCTTGTTCGGTTCTCGGAATCAGTTGCTATCCTCCGAAGAAAGTTGAGTGCAGCAAGTTCAAACTTTCCTTGTTTGTGTAACCGTACAAGATATACAACTCAGTAGATTTGCCTCATTTCTATAATAGTTTGTTTAGAAAACCAACATCTTCATTTCTGAGCACTGTACTGTGTGAAATAAGCTAGTTCAGATCTAGGAATCAGTTGCTTTCCTACAAAGAAGTTTGAGTGCAGCAAGTTCAAACTTTCCTTGATTGTATAATGTAATAAGATGTACAACTTAGTAGATTCGCTTCATTTCTAAAGTACTGTGTTTAGAAAACAAACATCTTCATTGCCGAACACTGTATTGTGTGAAATAAGCTAGTTCGGTTCTAGGAATCAGTTGCTTTCCTACGAAGAAGGTTGAGTGCAGCAAGTTCAAACTTTCCATGTTTATTTAATCTAATAAGATGTACAACTTAGTGGATTCCCCTCATTTCTTTAGTAGTTTGTTTAGAAAACAAACATCTTCATTGCCGAACACTGTAGTGTGTGAAATAATCTAGTTCGGTTCTAGGAATCAGTTGCTCTCCTACAAAGAAGGTTGAGTGCAGCAAGTTCAAACTTACATTGTTTATGAAATATGAAAAGATGTACAACTTAGTAGATTCTCCTCATTTCTAATGTAGTTTGTGTAGAAAACCAACATCTTCATTGCCGAACACCATAATGTGTGTAATAATCTAGTTCAGTTCTAGGAATCAGTTGCTTTTCTAGGAAGATGGTTGAGTGCAGCAAGTTAAAACATTCCTAGATAGTGTAATCTAACAAGATATACAACTTTCAGGTGTCGCTTCATTTCTAAACTACTTCGTTTAGAAAACAAAGATCTTCATTTCCAAATAGTGTACTGTGTTAAAAAAGCCAGTTCGTTTCTAGGAATCAGTTGCTTTATACGAAGAAGGGTGAGTGCAGCATATTCCAACTTTCCTTGTTTGTGTAATCTGAAAAGATGTACAACTTAGTAGATTTGCCTAATTTCTAAAGCGGTTTGTTTAGAAAACAAACATCTTCATTGCCAAACACTGTACTGTGTGAAATAAGCTAGTTCAGGTCTCGGAATCAGTTGCTTTCCTAAGAAGAAGGTTGAGTACAGCACGTTCAAACTTTCCTTGCGTGTGTAATGTAACAAGATGTACAACTTAGTAGATTTGCTTCATTTCCAAATTAGTTTGTTTAGAAAACAAACATCTTCATTTCCGAACACTGTACTGTGTGAAATAAGCTAGTTTGGTTCGAGCAATTAGTTGCTTTCCTACGAAGAAGGTTGAGCTCAGCAAGTTCAACCTTTCCTTGATTGTGTATTCTTACAAGATGTACAAGTTACAAGTTTCGCTTCATTTCTAATCTACTTTGTTAGGAAACAAACATCTTCATTTCCAAATACTGTAGTGTGTGGAATAAGCTAGTTCGGTTGTAGGATTCAGTTGCTTTCCTACGAAGAAGGCTGAGTGCAGCAAGTTCAAAGTTTCCTTGTTTGTGTAATCTAACAAGAAGTGCAAGTTAGTATATTCACCTCATTTCTAAAGTAGTTTGTTTAGAAAACAAACATCTTCATTTCCCAACATTGTACTGTGTAAAATAAGCTAGTTCGGTTCTAGAAAACAGTTTCTTTTCTACGAAGATGGTTTAGTGCAGCAACTTCAAACATTCCTAGTTAGTGTAATCTAACAATATGTACAACTTACATGTTTCGCTTCATGTCTAAACTACTTTCCTTAGACAACAAACATCTTCATTGTCAAGTACGGTACTGTGTGAAAAAACCAGTTCGGTTCTAGGAATCAATTGCTTTCCTATGGAGAAGGTTGAGTGCAGCATGTTCCAACTTTCCTTGTTTGTGCAATCTGACAAGATGTATAACTTAGTAGATTCACCTCATTTCTAAAGTAGTTTGTTTGGAAAACAAACATCTGCCAAACATTGTACAGTGTGAAATAAGTTAGTTCGGTTCTAGGAATCAGTTGCTTTCCTACTGAAGAAGGTTGAGTGCAGCAAGTTCAAACTTTCCTGGTTTGTGTAATCTAACAAGATGTACAAGTTAGTGGATTTGCCTCATTTCTAAAGTAGTTTGTTTAGAAAACAAACATCTTCATTGCCAAACACTGTACTGTGTGAAATAAGCTTGTTTGGTTCTTGGAATCAGTTGCTTTCCTACAAAGAAGGTTGAGTGCAGCAAGTTCAAACTTTCCTTGTTTGTGTAATCTTACAAGATATACAACTTAGTAGATTTGCCTCATTTCTAAAGTAGTTTGTTTAGAAAACAAACATCTTCATTTCTGAACACTGTACTGTGTGAAATAAGCTAGTTCAGTTCTAGGAATCAGTTGTTTTCCTACAAAGAAGGTTGAGTGCAGCAAGTTCAAACTTTCCTTGTTTGTGTAATCTAACAAGATGTACAACTTAGTAGAGTTTCATTTCTAAAGTAGTGTGTTTAGAAAACAAACATCTTCATTGCCGAACACTGTATTGTGTGAAATAAGCTAGTTAGGTTCTAGGAATCAGTTGCTTTCCTACAAAGAAGGTTGAGTGCAGCAAGTTCAAACTTTCCATGTTTGTTTAATCTAACAAGATGTACAACTTAGTAGAGTTTCCTCATTTCTAAAGTAGTTTGTTTAGAAAACAAACATCTTCATTGCCAAACACTGTACTGTGTGAAATAAGCTAGTTCGGTTCTAGGAATCAGTTGCTTTCCTACAAAGAAGGTTGAGTGCAGCAAGTTCAAACTTTCCATTGTTTGTAAACTGAAAAGATGTACAACTTAGTAGATTCGCCTCATTTCTAAAGTAGTTTGTTAGAAAACAAACATCTTCATTGCAAACATTGTACTGTGTGAAATAAGCTAGTTCAGTTCTAGGAATCAGTTGCTTTTCTATGAAGATGGTTGAGTGCAGCAAGTTCAAACATTCCTAGTTAGTGTAATCTAACAAGATATACAACTAGTAGGTTTCGCCTCATTTCTAAACTAGTTTTTTAGAAAACAAACATCTTCATTGCCAAACACTGTACTGTGTTAAATAAGCTAGTTTGGTTCTAGGAATCAGTTGTTTTATACAAAGAAGGGTTGAGTGCAGCAAGTTCAAACTTTCCTTGTTTGTGTAATCTGAAAAGATGTACAACTTAGTAGATTTGCCTCATTTCTAAAGTAGTTTGTTTAGAAAACAAACATCTTCATTGCCAAACACTGTACTGTGTGAAATAAGCTAGTTCAGGTTCTAGGAATCAGTTGCTTTCCTACAAAGAAGGTTGAGTGCAGCAAGTTCAAACTTTCCTTGTTTGTGTAATCTAACAAGATGTACAACTTAGTAGATTTGTCTCATTTCTAAATTAGTTTGTTTAGAAAACAAACATCTTCATTTCCGAACACTGTACTGTGTGAAATAAGCTAGTTTGGTTCTAGGAATCAGTTGCTTTCCTATGAAGAAGGTTGAGTGCAGCAAGTTCAAACTTTCCTTGTTTGTGTAATCTAACAAGATGTACAACTTACAAGTTTCGCTTCATTTCTAATCTACTTTGTTTAGAAAAACAAACATCTTCATTGCCAAATACTGTACTGTGTGGAATAAGCTAGTTCGGTTGTAGGAATCAGTTGCTTTCCTACAAAGAAGGTTGAGTGCAGCAAGTTCAAACTTTCCTTGTTTGTGTAATCTAACAAGATGTACAAGTTAGTAGATTCGCCTCATTTCTAAAGTAGTTTGTTTAGAAAACAAACATCTTCATTTCCCAACATTGTACTGTGTAAAATAAGCTAGTTCGGTTCTAGAAATCAGTTGCTTTCCTACGAAGATGGTTGAGTGCAGCAAGTTCAAACTTTCCTAGTTGTGTAATCTAACAATATGTACAACTTAGTAGATTCGCTTCATTTCTAAACTAGTTTCTTTAGAAAACAAACATCTTCATTGCCAACACTGTACTGTGTGAAAAACTAGTTCAGTTCTAGGAATCAATTGCTTTCCTATGAAGAAGGTTGAGTGCAGCAAGTTCAAACTTTCCTGTTTTTGTAATCTAACAAGATGTACAACTTAGTAGATTCTCTTCATTTCTAAAGTAGTTTGTTTGGAAAACAAACATCTTCCAAACATTGTACAGTGTGAAATAAGCTAGTTCGGTTCTAGGAATCAGTTGCTTTCTCTGAAGATGGTTGAGTGCAGGCAAGTTCAAATATTCCTTGTTAGTGAAATCTAACAAGATGTACATTTAGTACATTTGCCTCATTTCTAAAGTAGTTTGTTTAGAAAAACAAACATCTTCATTGCCAAACACTGTACTGTGTGAAATAAGCTAGTTTGGTTCTAGGAATCAGTTGCTTTCCTTGAAGAAGGTTAGTGCAGCAAGTTCAAACTTTCCTTGTTTGTGTAATGTAACAAGGTGTACAAGTTTAAAGTTTTGCTTCATTTCTAAAGTAGTTTGTTTAGAAAACAAACATCTTCATTTCCGAACACTATACTGTGTGAAATAAGCTAGTTCAGTTCTAGGAATTAATTGTTTTCCTACAAAGAAGGTGGAGTGCAGCAAGTTCAAACTTTCCTTGTATGTGTAATCTAACAAGATGTACAACTTAGTAGAGTCATCAAGTTCAAACTTTCCTTGTTTGCGTAATCTAACAAGGTTAAGTGCAGTAAGTTCAAACTTTCCTGGTTTGTGTAATCTAACAAGATGTACAAGTTGAAAGTTTCGCTTCATTTCTAAACTACTTTCTTTAGAAAACAAACGTCTTCATTGCCAAATACTGTACTGTGTGAAACAAGCTAGTTCTTTTCTAGGAGTCAGTTGCTTTCCTAAGAAGAAGGTTCAGTGCAGCAAGTTCAAACTTTCCTTGTCTGTGTAAACTGAAAAGGTATACAACTTAGTAGATTCGCCTCATTTCTAAAGTCATTTGCTTAGAAAACAAACATCTTCATTGCCAAACATTGTACTGTGTGAAATAAGCTAGTTCGGTTCGAGGAATCAGTTGCTTTTCTATGAATATGGTTGACTGCAGGCAAGTTCAAATATTCCTAATTAGTGAAATCTAACAAGATGTACTATTTAGTACATTCACGTCTTTTTAGAAAACAAACATCTTCATTGCCAAACACTGCACTGTGTGAAATAAACTAGTTTGGTTGTCGGAAACAGTTGTTTTTCTACGAAGAAGGTTAAGTGCAGCAAGTTCAAACTTTCCTTGTTTAAGTAATGTTGGAAGGTTTACAACTTAGTAGATTCGCCTCATTTCTAAAGTAGTTTGTTTAGAAAACAAACATCTTCATTTCCGAACACTATACTGTGTGAAATAAGCTAGTTCGGTTCTAGGAATTAATTGTTTTCCTACAAAGAAGGTGGAGTGCAGCAAGTTCAAACTTTCCTTGTATGTGTAATCTAACAAGATGTACAACTTAGTAGATTTGTCTCATTTCTAAAGTAGTTTGTTTAGAACGCACACATCTTCATTTCCGAACACTGTACTATGTGAAATAAGGTAGTTCGGTTCTAGGAATCAGTTGCTTTCCTATGAAGAAGGTTGAGTGCAGCAAGTTCGAACTTTCCTTGTTTTTGTAATCTAACAAGATGTACAACTTACAAGTTTCGCTTCATTTCTAAACTACTTCGTTTAGCAAACAAACATCTTCAATGCCAAATTCTGTACTGTGTGACATAAGCTAGTTCGTTTGTAGGAATCAGTTGCTTTCCTACAAAGAAGGTTGAGTGCAGCAAGTTCAAACTTTCCTTCTTTATGTAATCTAAAATGATGTACAACTTAGTAGTTTCGACTCATTTCTAAAGTAGTTTGTTTAGAAAACAAACATCTTCATTGCCGAACACTGTACTATGTGAAATAAGCTAGTTCGGTTCTAGGAATCAGTTGCTTTCCTACGAAGAAGTATGATTGCAACAAGTTCAAACTTTCCTTGTTTTTGTAATCTAATAATATGTACAACTTAGTAGATTCGCTTCATTTCCAAAGTAGTTTCTTTAAAAAACAAACATCTTCATTGCCGTACACTGTACTGTGTAAAATAAGCTAGTTCAGTTCTATGAATTGGGTGCTTTCCAACGAAGAAAGTTGAGTCACCAAGTTCAAACTTTCCTTCTTTCGTAATCTAAAAAGATATACAACTTACAAGTTTCTCTTCATTTCTAAACTACATTGTTTAGAAAACAAACATCTTCATTGCCTAACACTGTACTGTGTGAAATAAGCTAGTTCGTTTCTAGGGATCAGTTGCTTTCCTATGAAGAAAGTTTAGTGCAACAAGTTCAAACTTTCCTTGTATGTGTAATATAACAAGATGTACCACTTAGCAGGCTCACCTTATTTCTAAAGTAGTTTGTTCAGAAAACAAGCATCTTCATTGTTGAACATTGTACTGTGTAAAAAAGCTAGCTCGATTCTAGATATCAGTTGCTTTCCTTCGAAGAAGGTTCTGTGCAATAAATTCAAACATTCCTGGTTTGTGTAATCTAACAAGATGTACAAGTTGAAAGTTTTGCTTCATTTCAAAACTACTTTCTTTAGAAAACAAACGTCTCCATTGCCAAATACTGTACTGTGTGAAACAAGCTAGTTCTTTTCTAGGAGTCAGTTGCTTTCCTACAGAGAAGGTTGAGTGCTGCAAGTTCAAACTTTCCTTGTTTGTGTAAACTAACAAGGTATACAACTTAGTAGATTCACCTAATTTCTAAAGTAATTTGCTTAGAAAACAAACATCTTCATTGCCAAACACTGTTCTGTGTGAAATAAGTGACTTCAGTTTTAGGAATCAGTTGCTTTCCTACGAAGAAGGTTGAGTGCAGCAAGTTGAAACTTTCGTTTTTTCTGTAATGTTAGAAGATGTACAACTTAGAGCCAGGCATTGGTAAAGTAGTTTGTTTAATCCAAACATCTTGGGAGGCAGATACTGGAGGAACCAAGCCAATTTGGTTTGAGGCCACCCTGAGACTACAAGTGAAATCCAGGTCAGCCTGTTCCAGAGTGAAACCCTACCTCTAAAACCAAAAAAAAAAAAAAAAATGTACAACTTAGTAGATTCGCCTTATTTCTAAAGTAGTTTGTTTAGAAAACAAACATCTTCATTGCCGAACAGTGTAGTGTGTGATATGAGCTAGTTCAGTTCTAGGAATTAGTTGCTTTCCTACGAAGAAAGTTTAGTGCAGCAAGTTCAAACGTTCCTTGTTTGTGTAATATAACAAGATATACAACTTAGTAGATTCGCATCATTTCTAAAGTAGTTTGTTTAGAAAACAAATATCTTCATTGCCGAACACTGTACTGTGTGAAATAAGGTAGTTCGCTTCTAGGAATCAGTTGCTTTCCTACGAAGAATGTTGAGTGCAACAAGTTCAAATTTTACTTGTAACTGTAATATAACAAGATGTACAACTCAGTAGATTCACCTCATTTCTAAAGTAGTTTGTTTAGAAAACAAACATCTTCATTGCCAAACACAGTACTGTGTGAAATAAGCTAGATTGGTTCTAGGAATCAGTTGCTTTCCTACGAAGAAGGTTGAGTGCAGCAAGTTCAAAACTTCCTTCTTTGTGTAATCTAACAAGATATAAAACTTACAAGTTTTGCTTCATTTCTAAACTACTTTGTTTAGACAACAAACATCTTCATTGCCAAATATGGTACTGTTTGAAATAAGCTAGTTCGGTTGTTGGAATCAATAGCTTTCCTACGAAGAAGGTTGAGTGCAGCAAGTTCAAACTTTCCTTGTTTCTGTAATGTTACAAGATGTACAACTTAGTAGTTTTGCCTCATTTCTAAAGTAGTTTGTTTAGAAAACAAACACCTTCATTTCTGTTCACTGTAATGTGTGAAATAAGCTAGTTCAGTTCTAGGAATGAGCGGCTCTCCTACAAAGAAGGTTGAGTTCAGCAAGTTCAAAGTTTCCTTGTTTGTGTAATCTAAAAAGATGTAATAATTAGAAGTTTTGCCTCTTTTCTAAAGTAGTTTGTTTAGTAAACAAACATCTTCATTTCTGAACAGTGTACTTTGTGAATTAAGCTCATTCGGTTCTATGAATCAGTTGCTTTCCAACGAATGTTAAGTGCAGCAAGTTCAAATTTTCCTTGTTTGTGTAATCTAACAAGATGTGTAACTTACTAGATTTGCCTCATTTCTAAAGTAGTTTGTTCAGAAAACAAACATCTTCATTGCCAAACACAGTACTGTGTGAAATAAGCTAATTCAGTTCTAGGAATGAGTTGCTTTCCTACGAAGAAAGTTGAGTGCAGCAAGTTCAAACTTTCCTGGTTTATGTAATCCAAAACGATGTGCAACTTAGTAGATTCGCCTCATTTCTAAAGTAGTTTGGTTAGAAAACAAACATCTTCATTGCCGAACACTGTACTGTGTGAAATAAGCTAGTTCGGTTCTAGGAATCTGTTGCTTTCCTTCGAAGAAGGTGGAGTGCAGCAAGTTCAAACTTTCCTTGTATGTGTAATCTAAAAAGATGTACAACTTAGCAGATTCGCCACATTTCTAAAGTAGTTTGTTAAGAAAACAAACATCTTCATTGCCAAACACTGTACTTTGTGAAATAAGCTAGTTCGGTTCTAGGAATCAGGTGCTTTCGTACAAAGAAGGTTGAGTGTAGCAAGTTCAAACGTTCCTTGTTTGTGTAATGTAACAAGATGCACAATTTAGTAGATTCGCTTGATTTCTAAAGTCTTTTGTTTGAAAACAAACATCTTCATTGCAGTACACTGTACTGTCTGAAATAAGCTAGTTCAGTTCTAGGAATTAGTTGCTTTCCTACGAAGAAGATTTAGTGCAGCAAGTTCAAACATTCCTTGTTTCTGCAATCTAAAAAGATGTACAACTTAGTAGATTTGCTTCATTTCTCAAGTAGTTTGTTTAGAAAACAAACATCTTCATTGCCAAATACTGTACTTTGTGAACCAAGCCAATTTGGTTCTAGGAATCGGTTCCTTTCCTGCAAGAAGTTTGAGTTCAGCATGTTCCAACTTACTTTGTTTGTGTAATATTACAAGATGTACAACTTAGTAGATTTGCCTCATTTCTAAAGTAGTTTGTTTAGAATACAAACATCTTCATTCCCGACCGCTGTAATGTGTGAAATAAGCTAGTTAGGTTCTAGGAATTAGTTGCTTTTGTACGAAGATGGTTGAGTGCACCAAGTTCAAACATTCCTAGTTAGTGTAATCTTACAAGATGTACAACTTACAAGTTTCACTTCATTTCTGAATTACTTTGTTTAGAAAACAAATATCTTCATAGCCAAATACAGTACTCTGTGAAATAAGCTAGTGTGGTTCTAGGAATTAGTTGCTTATCTACGAAGATGGTTGAGTGCACCAAGTTCAAACATTCCTAGGTACTGGAATCTAAAAAGATGTACAAGTTACAAGTTTCACTTCATTTCTAAACTACTTTGTTTAGAAAACATTCGTCTTCATTGCCAAATACTGTACTGGGTGTAACAAGCCAGTTCAGTTCTAGGAATCAGTTTCTTTCCTACAAAGAAGGTTGATTCCAGCAGGGTCCAACTTTCCTTGTTTTTGACATCTGACTAGATGTACAGCTTTCCTATGAAGAAGGTTGAGTGCAGCAAGTTCAAACTTTCCTTGTTTGTGTAATCTAACAAGATGTGGACCTTAGTAGATTCGCATCATTTCTAAACTACTTTGTTTAGAAAACGAACATCTTCATTGCTGAACACTGTACAGTGTGAAATAAGGTAGTTCAGTTCTAGGAATCAGTTGCTTTCCTACGAAGAAGGTTGAGTGCAGTAAGTTCAAACTTTCCTTGTTTCTGTAATTTTAGAAGATGTACAACTTAGTAGATTCGCCTCATTTCTAAAGTAGTTTGTTTAGAAAACAAACATCTTCATTGCCCAACACTATACTGTGTGAAATAATCTAGTTCAGTTCTAGGAGTCAGTTGCTGAACAGTATACTGTGTGAAATAAGCAAGTTCAGTTCTAGGAATCAGTTGCTTTCCTACGAAGAAGGTTGAGTGCAGCAAGTTCAAACTTTCCTTGTTTGTGTAAACTAACAAGATGTACAACTTAAAAGTTTCACTTCATTTCTAAACTACTTTGTATAGGAAACAAACATCTTCATTGCCAAACACTATGCTGTGTGAAATAAGCTAGTTTGGTTGTCGGAATCAGTTGCTTTCCTACGAAGAAGGTTAAGTGCAGCAAGTTCAAACTTTCCTTGTTTCTGTAATGTTAGAAGGTGTACAACTTAGTAGATTCGCCTCATTTCTAAAGTAGTTTCTTTAGAAAACAAATATCTTCATTTCCGAACACTGTACTGTGTGAAATAAGCAAGTTCGGTTCTAGGAATTATTTGTTTTTCTGCAAAGAAGATGGAGTGAAGCAAGTTCAAACTTTCCTTGTATGTGTAATCTAACAAGATGTACAACTTAGTAGATTTGTATCATTTGTAAAGTAGTTTGTTTAGAAAGCAAACATCTTCATTACCAAACACTGTACTATGTGGAATAAGCTAGTTCGGTTCTAGGAATCAGTTGCTTTCCTAAGTAGAAGGTTGAGTGCAGCAAGTTCAAACTTTCTTTGTTTGTGTAATCTAACCAGATATACAACTTACAAGTTTCACTTCATTTCTAAACTACTTTGTTTAGAAAACAAACATCTTCATTTCCAAATACTGTACTGTGTGAAATAAGCTAGTTCATTTGTAGGAATCAGTTGCTTTCCTACAAAGAAGGTTGAGTGCAGCAAGTTCAAACTTTCCTTGTTTATGTAACCTAAAAAGGTATACAACTTAGTAGTTACGACTAATTTCTAAAGTAGTTTGTTTAGAAAACAAACATCTTCATTTCCGAACACTGTACTATGTGAAATAAGCCAGTTCGGTTCTAGGAATCAGTTGCTTTCCTACAAAGAAGTATGACTGCAGCAAGTTTAAACTTTCCTTGTTTGGGTAATCTAACAATATGTACAACTTAGTAGATTGGCCTCATTTCTTAAGTAGTTTGTTTAAAAAACAAACATTTTCATTGTCATACACTGCACCGTGTAAAATAAGCTAGTTCAGTTCTAGGAATCGGGTGCTTTCCAACGAAGAATCTTGAGTCAGGAAGTTCAAACTTTCCTTGTTTGTGTAATCTAAAAAGATATACAACTTACAAGTTTCCCATCATTTCTAAACTACTTTCTTTAGAAAACAAACATCTTCATTGTCAAATACTGTACTGGGTGAAAAAGCTAGTTCTTTTCTAGGAATTAGTTGCTTTCCTAAGAAGAAGGTTGAGTGCAGCAAGTTCAAACTTTCCTTGTTTGTGTAAACCAAAAAGATATACAACTTAGTAGATTCCCCTCATTTCTAAAGTAGTTTGTTTAGAAAAGAAACATCTTCATTACCAAACAATGTACTGTGTGAAATAATCGACTTTGGTTCTAGGAATCAGTTGCTATCCTGCGAAGAAAGGTGAGTGTACCATGTTCCAACTTTCCTTGTTTGTGTAATCTCACAAGATGTACAACTTAGTAGATTAGCATCATTTCTGAAGTAGTTTGTTTAGAAACAAACATCTTCATTGCTGAACACTGTACTGTGTGAAATAAACTAGTTCGGTTCTAAGAATCAGTTGCTTTCCTAGGAAGAAAGTTGAGGGCAGCAAGTTCAAACTTTCCTTGTTTGTGTAATCTAACACGATGTACAAGTTAGTATATTCGCCTCTTTTCTTAAGTAGTTTGTTTAGAAAAGAAACATCTTCATTGCCGAACACTGTACTGTGTGAAATAAGCTAGTTCGGTTCTAGGAATCAGTTGCTATCCTACGAAGGAGGTTGAGTGCATCTTGTTCAAACTTTCCTTGTTTGTGTAATCTTACCAGATGTACAACTTAGTAGATTCGACTCATTTCTAAAGTAGTTTGTTTAGAAAACAAGCATCTTCATTCCCGAAAAATGTACAGTGTGAAATAAGCTAGTTCAGTTCTGGACATCGGTTGCATTCCTACGAAGAAGGTTGAGTGCAGCAAGTTCAAACTTTCCTGGTTTGTGTAATCTAACAAGATGTACAAGTTAGTGGGTTTGCCTCATTTCTAAAGTAGTTTGTGTAGAAAACAAACATCTTCAGTTCGGAACACTGTACTGTGTGAAATAAGCTTATTCGGTTCTTGGAATCAGTTGCTATCCTACGAAGAAAGTTGAGTGCAGCAAGTTCAAACTTTCCTTGTTTGTGTAACCGTACACGATATACAACTCAGTAGATTCACCTCATTTCTATAGTAGTTTGTTTAGAAAACAAACATCTTCATTTCTGAGCACTGTACTGTGTGAAATAAGCTAGTTCAGGTCTAGCAATGAGTTGCTTTCCTACGAAGAAGTTTGAGTGCAGCAAGTTCAAACTTTCCTTGATTGTATAATGTAACAAGATGTACAACTTAGTGTATTCGCTTCATTTCTAAAGTACTGTGTTTAGAAAACAAACATCTTCATTGCCAAACACTGTATAGTGTGAAATAAGCTAGTTTGGTTCTAGGAATCAGTTGCTTTCCTACGAAGAAGGTTGAGTGTAGCAAGTTCAAACTTTCCTTGTTTGTGTAATCTAACAGGATGTGCAACTTAGTAGTTTCGACTCATTTCTAAAGTAGTTTGTTTAGAAAACAAACATCTTCATTGCCGAACACTGTACTGTGTGAAATCAGCTAGTTCAGGTCTAGGAATCAGTTGCTTTCCTATGTAGAACGGTGAGTGCAGCAAGTTCACACTTTCCTTGTTTGTGTAATATACCATGATGTACAAGTTAGTAGATTCGCCTCATTTCTAAAGTTGTTTGTTTAGAAAACAAACATCTTTATTGCTGGACACTGTACTGTGTGAAATAAGCTAGTTCGGTTCTAGGAATCAGTTATTTTTCTATGAAGATGGTTGATTACAGTAAGTTCAAACATTCCTAGTTCGCATAATCTAACAAGATGTACAACTTACAAGTTTCGCTTCATTGCTAAACTACTTTGTTTAGAAAACAAACATCTTCATTGCCAAATACTGTACTGTGTGAAAAAATCTGTTCGGTTCTAGGAATCAGTTGCTTTCCTATGAAGAAGATTGAGTGCAGAATGTTCCAACTTTCCTTGTTTGTGTAATCTGACAAGATGTACAACTTAGCAGATTCGCCTCATTTCTTAAGTAGTTTGTTTAGAAAACAAACATCTTCATTTCCGAACGTTGTGCTGTGTGAAATAAGCTAGTTCGGTTCTAGGAATCAGTTGCTTTTGTACGAAGATGTTTGAGTGCAGCATGTTCAAACTTTCCTTGTTTGTGTAATCTGACAACATGTACAATTTAGTAGATTAGCAACATTTCTAAAGCAGTTAGTTTAGAAAACAAACATCTTCTTTGCCGAACACTGTACTATGTGAAATAAGCTGGTTAGGTTCTAGGAATTAGTTGCTTTCCTACAAAGAAGGTTGAGTGCAGCAAGTTCAAACTTTCCTACTTTATTTAAACTGAAAAGATGTACAACTTAGTAGATTCACCTCATTCCTAATGTACTTTGTTTAGAAAACAAACATCTTCATTGCTGAACACTGTACTGTATAAAATAAGCTTGTTCGGTTCTAGGAATCAGTTTCTTTCTACAAAGATGTTTGAGTGCAGCAAGTTCAAACGTTCCTAGTTAATGCAATCTAAGAAGATGAACAACTTAGTAGATTGGCCTCATTTCTCAAGTAGTTTGTTTAGAAAACAAACATCTTTATTGCTGAACACTGTACTGTGTGAAATAAGCTAGTACGGTTCTAGGAATCAGTTGCTATCCTACGAAGAAGGTTGTGGGCATCAAGTTCAAACTTTCCTTGTTTGTATAATCTTACAAGATGTAGAACTTAGTAGATCCGCCTCATTTCTAAAGTAGTTTTTTTAGAAAAGAAACATCTTCATTGCCGAACACTGTACTGTGTGAAATAAGCCAGTTCAATTCTAGGAATCAGTTGCTTTCCTACGAAGAAGGTTGAGTGCAGCAAGTTCAAACTTTTCTTGTTTCTGTAATGTTACAAGATGTACAAGTTAGTAGTTTCGTCTCATTTCTAAAGTAGTTTGTTTAGAAAAAAACTTCATTTTCATACACTGTAATGTGTGAAATAAGCTAGTTCGGTTCTGGGGATGAGCTGCTTTCCTACGAAGAAGGTTGAGTGCAGCAAGTTCAAACTTTCCTTGTTTCTGTAATATGTGAAGATGTACAACTTAGTAGATTCTCCTCATTTCTAAAGTAGATTTTTAGAAAACAAACTCCTTCATTGCAGAACACTGCAATGTGTGAAATAAGCAAGTTTGGTTCTAAGAATTAGTTGCTTTCCTACAAAGAAGGTTGAGTGCAGCAAGTTAAAACTTTCATTGTTTGTGTAATGTAACAAGATGTACAACAGTGTAGATTCGCCTCATTTCTAAAGTAGTTTATTTAGAAAACAAACATCTTCATTGCCATGCACTGTACTGTGTGAATTAAGCTAGTTCGGCTCTAGGAATCAGTGCCTCCCTACAAAGAAGGTTGAGTGCAGTAAGTTCAAACATTCCTTCTTTGTGTAATCTGAAAAGATGTAATACTTAGAAGATTTGCCTCTTATCTAAAGTAGTTTGTTAGAAAACAAACATCTTCATTTCTGAACACTGTACTTTGCGAAAAAAGCTAATTCGGTTCTAGGAATCAGTTGCTTTCCCACGAATGTTGAGTGCAGCAGGTTCAAACTCTCCTTGTTTGTGTAATATTACAAGATGTACAACTTAGTGGATTCGACTCATTTCTAAAGTAGTTTGTTTAGAAAACACACATCTTCATTGCCGAACACTGTCCTGTGTGAAATAAGCTAATTCGGTTCTAGGAATCTGTTGCCTTCCTCGAAAGAAGGTGGAGTGCAGCAAGTTCAAACTTTCCTTTTCTGTGTAATCTAACAAGATGTAATACTTAGAAGATTTGCCTCTTTTCTAAACTTGTTTGTTTACAAAACAAAAATCTTCATTTCCGAACACTGAACTTTGTGAAACAAGCTAATTCGGTTCTAGGAATCAGTTGCTTTCCTACGAATGTTGAGTGGAGCAAGTTCAAACTTTCCTTGTTTGTGAAATGTAGCAAGATGTACAACTTAGTAGATTTGCTTAATTTCTATAGTAGTTTGTTTAGAAAGCATACATCTTCATTGCCGAACACTGTACTGTGTGAAATAAGCTAGTTCGGTTCTAGGAATCACTTGCATTCCTACGAAAAAAGTTGAGTGCAGCAAGTTCAAACTTTCCTTTTTTTGTGTAATCGTACAAGATGTACAACTTAGTAGATTTGCTTCATTTCTAAAGTAGTTTGTTTAGAAAGCATGCATCTTCATTGCCGAACACTGTACTGTGTGAAATAAGCTAGTTTAGTTCTAGGAATCAGTTGCTTTACTACGAAGAAGGTTGAGTGCAGCATGTTCCAACTTTCATTGTTTGTGTAATCTTACAAGATGTACAACTTACTAGATTCGCCTAATTGCTAAAGTAGTTTGTTTAGAAAACAAACATGTTCATTGCCGAACACTGTACTGTGTGAAATAAGCTAGTTTGGTTCTAGTAATCAGTTGCTTTACTACGAAAAAGGTTGAGTGCAGCAAGATCAAACTTTCCTTGTTTGTGTTATCTAAAAAGATATAAAACTTAAAAGTTTCGCTTAATTTCTAAACTGCTTTGTTTAGAAAACATCTTCATTGCCAAATACTGCACTATCTGAAATAAGCTACTTATGTTGTAGGAATCAGTTGCTTTCCTACGAAGAAGGTTGAGTGCAGCAAGTTCAAACTTTCCTTGTTTCTGTAATGTTACAAGATGTACAACTTAGTAGTTTCGCCTCATTTCTAAAGTAGTTTGTTTAGAAATCAAACACCTTCATTTTTGTACACTCTAATAGTGAAATAAGCTAGTTCAGTTCTATGAATGAGCTGCTTTACTACGAAGAAGGTTGAGTGCAGCAAGTTCAACCATTCCTTGTTTGTGTAATCTAAAGAGATGTAATAATTAGAAGATTTGCCTCTTTTCTATAGTAGTTTGTTTAGAAAACAAACATCTTCATTTCCAAACAGTGTACTATGTGAAATAAGCTAATTCGGTTCTACGAATCAGTTGTTTTCCATGGAATGTTAAGTGCAGCAAGTCTAAACTTTCCTTGTTTGTGTAATCTAACAAGATGTAGAACTTACTAGATTCGCCTCATATCTAAAGTAGTTTGTTTAGAAAACAAACATCTTCATTGCCGAACACTGTAATGTGTGAAATAAGCTAGTTCGGTTCTAGGAATTAGTTGCTTTCCTATGAAGAAAGTTGAGTTCAGCAAGTTCAAACTTTCCTTGTTTGTGTAATCTAAAATGATGTAGAACTGAGTAGATTCTCCTCATTTCTAAAGTAGTTTATTTAGAAAACAAACATCTTCATTGCCATGCACTGTACTGTGTGAATTAAGCTAGTTCTGCTCTAGGAATCAGTGCCTTTCCTACGAATAAGGTTGAGTGCAGTAAGTTCAAACATTCCTTGTTTGTGTAATCTGAAAAGATGTAATACTTAGAAGATTTGCCTCTTATCTAAAGTAGTTTGTTTAGAAAACAAACATCTTCATTTCCGAACACTGTACTTTGTAAAAAAAGCTAATTAGTTTCTAGGAATCAGTTGCTTTCCTACGAATGTTGAGTGCAGCAAGTTCAAACTCTCCTTGTTTGTTTAATATTACAAGATGTGCAACTGAGTGGATTCGCCTCATTTCTAAAGTAGTTTGTTTAGAAAACACACATCTTCATTGCCGAACAATGTCCTGTGTGAAATAAGCTAGTTCGGTTCTAGGAATCAGTTGCTTTCCTCGAAAGAAGGTGGAGTGCAACAAATTCAAACTTTCCTTCTCTGTGTAATCTAACAAGATGTAATAGTTAGAAGACTTTCCTCTTTTCTAAAGTTGTTTGTTTAGAAAACAAAAATCTTCATTTCCGAACACTGAACTTTGTGAAACAAGCTAATTCGGTTCTAGGAATCAGTTGCTGTACTATGAATGTTGAGTGCAGCAAGTTCAAACTTTCCTTGTTTGTGTAATCTAATAAGATGTAGAACTTAGTAGATTCGCCTCATTTCTAAAGTAGTTTGTTTAGAAAACAAACATCGTCATTGCCGAACAATGTACTGTGTGAAATAAGCTAGTTCGTTTCTAGGAATCAGTTGCTTTACTACGAAGAAGGTTGAGTGAAGCATGTTCCAACTTTCATTGTTTGTTTAATCTGACAAGATGTACAACTTACTAGATTCGCCTAATTGCTAAAGTAGTTTGTTTAGAAAACAAACATGTTCATTGCCGAACACTATACTGTGTGAAATAAGCTACTTCAGTTCTAGGAATCAGTTGCTTTCCTACGAAAAAGGTTGAGTGCAGCAAGTTCAAACTTTCCTTGTTTGTGTAATCTAAAAAGATATAAAACTTACAAGTTTCACTTAATTTCTAAACTACTTTGTTTAGAAAACAAACATCTTCATTGCCAAATACTGTACTGTTTGAAATAAGCTACTTCTGTTGTAGGAATCAGTTGCTTTCCTACGAAGAAGGTTGAGTGCAGCAAGTTCAAACTTTCCTTGTTTCTGTAATGTTACAAGATGTACAACTTAGTAGTTTTGCCTCATTTCTAAAGTAGTTTGTTTAGAAAACAAACACCTTCATTTTCGTACACTCTAATGTGTGAAATAAGCTAGGTCGGTTCTAGGAATGAGCTGCTTTCCTAAGAAGAAGGTTGAGTGCAGCAAGTTCAAACATTCCTTGTTTGTGTAATCTATAAAGATGTAATAATTAGAAGATTTGCCTTTTTTCTATAGTAGTTTGTTTAGAAAACAAACATCTTCATTTCCAAACAGTGTACTGTGTGAAATAAGCTAATGCAGTTCTACGAATCAGTTGCTTTCCAAGGAATGTTAAGTGCAGCAAGTCTAAACTTTCCTTGTTTGTGTAATCTAACAAGATGTACAACTTACTAGATTCACCTAATTTCTAAAGTAGTTTGTTTAGAAAACAAACATCTTCATAGTCAAACACTGTACTGTGTGAAATAAGCTATTTCGCTTGTAGCAATCAGTTGCTTTCCTACGAAGAAGGTTGAGTGCTGCATGTTAAAACTTTTCTTGTTTATCTAATCCAAAAGATGTCCAACTTAGCAGATTTGCCTCATTTCTAAAGTACCTTGTTTATAAAACAAACATCTTCATTGCCGAACACTGTACTGTGTGAAATAAGCTAGTTCGGTTCTAGGAATCAGTTGCTTTCCTATGAAGAAGGTCGAGTGCAGCAAGTTCACACTTTCCTTCTCTGTGTAATCTAACAAGATGTACAACCTACAAGTTATGCTTCATTTCTAAACTACTTTGTTTAGAAAACAAACATCTTCATTGCCAAATACTGTACTGTGTGAAATAAGTATGTTCGGTTGTAGGAATCAGTTGCTTTCCTATGAAGAAGGTTGTGTGCAGCAAGTTCAAACTTCCTTGTTTCTGTAATGTTACAAGATGTATAACTTAGTACATTCGCCTCATTTCTAAAGTAGTTTCTTTGGAAAACAAATACCTTCATTGCTGAACACTGTAATGGGTGAAATAAGCTAGTTTGGTTCTAGGAATAAGTTGCTTTCCTACGTAGTAGGTGGAGTGCAGCAAGTGCAACCTTTCCTTGTTTTTGTAAACTAACAAGTTTACAACTTAGTAGATTCACCTCATTTCTAATGTACTTTGTTTAGAAAACAAACCTCTTTATTTCCGAACACAGTGCTATGTGAAATAAGCTATTTCAGTTCTAGGATTCAGTTGCTTTCCTACGAAGATGGTTGAGGGCAGCAAGTCCAAACTTTCCTTCTTTATGTAATCTAAGAAGATGTACAAGTTAGTAGATTCGCCTCATTTATAAAGTAGTTTGTTTAGAAAACAAACATCTTCATTGCCAAATACTGTACTGTTTGAAATAAGATAGTTCTGTTGTAGGAATCAGTTGCTTTCCTACGAAGAAGGTTGAGTTCAGCAAGTCCAAACTTTCCTTGTTTCTGTAATGTTACAAGATGTACAACTTAGTAGTTTTGCGTCATTTCTGAAATAGTTTGTTTGCAAAAGAAACACCTTCATTTTCGTACACTGTAATGTTTGAAATAAGCTAGTTCGGTTCTAGCAATTAGCTGCTTTCCTACGAAGAATGTTGAGTGCAGCAAGTTCAAACTTTCCTTGTTTGTGTAATCTAAAACGATGTAATAATTAGAAGATTTGTCTCTTTTCTAAAGTAGTTTATTTAGAAAACAAACATCTTCATTTCTGAACAATGTATTTTGTGAAATAAGCTAATTCTGTTCTACGAATCAGTTGCTTTCCAACAAATGTTAAGTGCAGCCAGTTGAAATTTTCCTTGTTTGTATATTCGAATAAGATTTAGAACTTACTAGATTCTCCTCATTTCTAAAGTAGTTTGTTTAGAAAACAAACATCTTCATTGCCGAACACTGTGCTTTGTGAAATAAGCTATTTCAGTTCTAGGAATCAGTTGCTTTCCTAAGAAGAAGGTTGAGTGCAGCAAGTTCAAACTTTTCTTGTTTATGTAATCCAAAAGATGTAAAACTTAGTAGATTCGCCTCAATTCTAAAGTAGCTTGTTTAGAAAACAAACATCTTCATTGCTGAACACTGTACTGTGTGAAATAAGCTAGGTCGGTTCTAGGAATGAGTTGCTTTCCTACGAAGAAGGTGGAGTGTAGCAAGTTCACACTTTCCTTGTCTGTGTAATCTAACAAGATATACAACGTAGTAGATTCGCCACATTTCTAAAATAGTTAATTTAGAAAACAAACATCCTCATTGCCGAACACTGTACTTTGTGAAATGAGCTAGTTCAGTTCTAGGAATCTGTTGCTTCCTACGAAGATGGTTGAGTGCAGCAAGTTCAAACTTTCCTTGTTGGTGGAATCTAACAAGATGTACAACTTAAAAGTTATGCTTCATTTCTAAAATACTTTGTTTAGAAAACACACATCTACATTGCCGAACAATGTACTATGCAAAATAAGCTAGTTCGGTTCTCAGAATCAGTTGCTTTCCTAGAAAGAAGGTGGAGTGCAGCAAGTTCAATCTTTCCTTGTCTGTGTAATCTAACAAGATGTAATACTTAAAAGATTTTACTCTTTTCTAAAGTAGTTTTTTTGAAAACAAACATCTTCATTTCCAAACACTGAACTGTGTGAAATAAGCTAGTTCAGTTCTAGGAATCACTTGCTGTTCTACGAAGACGGTTGACTGCAGCAAATTCAAACATTCCTTGTTTCTGTAATGTTAGAAGATGTACAACATAGTAGATTCGCCTCATTTCTAACGTAGTTTGTTTAGAAAACAAACATCTTCATTTCCGAACCCTGAACTGTGTGAAATAAGCTAGTTCAGTTCTAGGAATCACTTGCTGTTCTACGAAGATGGTTGACTGCAGCAAATTCAAACATTCCTTGTTTCTGTAATGATAGAAGATGTACAACATAGTAGATTCGCCTCATTTCTAACGTAGTTTGTTTAGAAAACAAACATCTTCATTGCCAAGCACTGTACTGTGTGAAATAAGCTAGTTCGGGTCTAGGAATCAGTTGCTTTCCTACGAAGAAGGTGGAGTGCAGCAAGTTCAAACTTTCCTTGTTTATGTAATCTAAAAAGATATACAACTTAGTAAATTCGCCTCATTTCTAAAGAAGTTTGTTTAGAAAGCAAACACCTTCATTGCTGAACAGTGTAGTCTTTGAAATAAGGTAGTTTTGTTCTAGAAATTAGTTGCTTTCCTACGAAGATGGTTGAGTTCAGCAAGTTCAACCATTCCTTGTTAGTGTAAGCTAACACGATGTACAAGTTAGTAGATTCACCTCATATCTAAAGTAGTTTCTTTAGAAAACAAACATCTTCATTGCCGAACACTGTACTGTGTGAAATAAGCTAGTTTGGTTCTAGGAATTAGTTGCTTATCTATGAAGATGGTTGAGTGCAGCAAGTTCAAACATTCCTAGTTAGTGTAATCTAAAAAGATGTACAACTTACAAGTTTCGCTTCATTTCTAAACTACTTAGTTCAGAAAACAAACATCTTCATTGCCAAATACTGTACTGTGTGAAACAAGCCAGTTGGGTTCTAGGAATCAGTTGGTTTCCTACGAAGAAGGTTGAGTGCAGCATGTTCCAACTTTCCTTGTTTGTGTAATGGGACTAGATGTACAACATAGTAGATTCACTTCATTTCTCAAGTAGTTTGCTTAGAGAACAAACATCTGCATTGCCGAACACTGTACTGTGTCAAATAAACGAGTTCGGTTCTAGGAATTAATTGCTTTCCTATGAAGAAGGTTGAGTGCAGGAAGTTCAAACTTTGCTTGTTTGTGTAATCTCACAAGATGTATAAATTAGTATATTCCCCTCATTTCTAAAGCAGTTTGTTTTGTAACAAACATCTTCATTGCTGAACACTGTACTGTGTGAAATATGCTAGTTCCGGTCTATGAAGCAGTTGCATTTGTACGAAGATGTTTGTGTGCAGCATGTTCAAACATTCCTCGAAAGTGTGATCTAAAAAGATGTACAATATAGCAAATTCGCCTCATATGTACAGTTGTTTGTTTAGAAAACAAATATGTTCATTGCCGAACACTGTACTGTGTGAAATAAGCTAGTTCGGTTCTAGGAGTCAGTTGTGTTTCTAAGAAGATGGTTGAGTGCAGCAAGTTGAAACATTCCTAGTTAGTGTAATCTAACAAGATATACAACTTAGTAGATTCGCCTCATTTGTAAAGTATTTTGTTTAGAAAACAGACATCTTCATTGCCGAACACTGTACTGTGTGAAATAAGCTAGTTCTGTTCTACAAATCAGTTGTGTCTCTACGAAAATGGTTGAGTGCAGCAAGTTCGAACATTCCTAGTTAGTGTAATCTAACAAGATGCACAACTTAAAAGTTTTGCTTCATTTCTAAACCACTTTGTTTAGAAAACAAACATCTTCATTGCAAATACTGTAATGTGTTTAAAAAGCTAGTTCAGTTCTAGGAATCAGTTGCTTTCCTAGGAAGTAGGTTGAGTGCAGGAAGTTCAAATTTTCCTTGTTTGTGTATTGTGACAAGATGTACAACTTAGTAGATTCGCCTCATTTCTAAAGTAGTTTGTTAGGAAAACAAACATGTTCATTGCCAAACACCGTACTGTGTGAAATAAGCTATTTCGGTTCTAGGAATCACTTGCTTTCCTACGAAGAAGGTTGAGTCCAGGAAGTTCAAACGTTCTTTGTTTTCCTAATCTTACAAGACGTACAACTTACAATTTTCACTTCATTTCTAAACTACTTTGTTTAGAAAACAAACATCTTCATTGCAAAATACTATACTTTGTGAAATAAGCTAGTTCAGTTCTAGGAATCAGTTGCTTTCCTATGAAGAAGGTTGAGTGCAGCAAGTTCAAACATTTCTTTTTTGTGTAATGTGACAAGATGTACAACTTCGTAGATTCGCCTCATTTCTAAAGTAGTTTGTTTAGAAAGAAAACATCTTCATTGCCAAACACTGTTCTGTGTGAAAGAAGATAGTTCGGTTCTAGGAATCAGTTGCTTTTCTACGAAGATGGTTGAGTGCAGCCAGTTCAAACTTTACTTGTTTGTGTAATGTGACAAGATGTACAATTTCATAGATTCGCCTAATTTCTAAAGTAGTTCATTTCGAAAACAAACACCTTCATTGCCGTACACTGTACTTTGTGAAATAAGCTATTTCAGTTCTAGGAATCAGTTGCTTTCCTACGAAGAAGGAAAACATTCCTAGTTAATGTAGTCTAAGAAGATGTACAACATACAAGTTTCAATTCATTTCTAAACTACTTTGTTTAGAAAACAAATATCTTCATTGCCTAATACTGTACTGTGGGACAAAAGCCAGTTCTGTTCTATGAATCAGTTGCTTTCCTACGAAGAAGGTTGAGTGCAGCATGTTCCAAATTTCCTTCTTTGTGTAATCTGACAAGGTGTACAACTTAGTAGATTCGTCTAATTTCTAAAGTAGTTTGTTTAGAAAACAAACATCTTCATTGCTGAACACTGTACTGTGTGAAATAAGCTGGTTTGGTTCTAGGAATCAGTTGCTTTCCTACGAAGAAGGTTGACTGCAGCAAGTTCAAACTTTCCTTGTTTGTGTAATCTACCAAGATGCACAACTTAGTATATTCACCTCATTTCTAAAGTAGTTTGGTTATAAAACAAACACCCTCATTGATGAACACTGTACTGTGTGGAGTAAGCTAGTTCGGTTCTAGGAATCAGTTGCTTTCCTACGAAGATGTTTGAGTGCAGCAAGTTCAATCTTTCCTTGTTTGTGTAATCTAACGTGTGTAATTTAATAATATGTAGAACTTAGTAGATTCGCTTTGTCCTAAGGTAGTTTGTTTAGAAAACAAACATCTTCATTGCTGAACACTATGCTGTGTAAAATAAGCTATTTCGGTTCTAGGTATCAGTTGCTTTCCTACCGAGTAGGTTGAGTGCAGCAAGTTCAAACTTTCCTTGTTTATGTAATCTAAAAAGATGTACAACTTAGTAGATTCGCCTCATTTGTAAAGTAGTTTGTTTAGAAAACAAACATCTTCATTGCTGAACATTGTACTGTGTGAAATAAGCTAGTTCGGTTCTAAGTATCAGTTGCTTTCCTATGAAGAAGGTTGAGTGCAGCAAGTTCAAACTTTCCTTGTATATGTAATATAACAAGATGTATAAGTTAGTAGGTTCGCCTCATTTCTAATGTAGTTCGTTTAGAAAAAAAAAAAAACATCTTCATTGCCAAACATTGTACTGTATGAAATAAGATAGTTTGGTTCTAGGAATCAGTTGCTTTCCTACGAAGAAGGTTGAGTGCAGCAAGTTCAAACATTCCGAGTTAGTGTAATCTAACAAGATGTACAACATAGTAGGTTCACCTCATTTCTAAAGTAGTTTGTTTAGAAAACAAACATCTTCATTGTAGAACACTGTACTGTGTGAAGTTCTAGGAATCAGTTGCTTTTCTATGAAGATGGTTGAGTGCAGCAACTTCAAACATTCCTACTTAGTGTAGTCTAACAAGAAGTACAACTTACAAGTTTCGCTTTGTTTATAAAATACTCTATTTAGAAAAAAAAACATCTTCCTTACCAAATATTGTACTGTCGGAAATAAGCCAGTTCGGTTCTAGGAGTCAGTTGCTTTCCTATGAAGAAGGTTCAGTGCAGCATGTTCCAACTTTCCTTGTTTGTGTAATCCGACAAGATGTACAATTTCGTAGATTCTCCTCATTTCTAAAGTAGTTTTTTTAGAAAACAAACATCTTCATTGCCCAACACTGTAGTGTGTGAAGTAAGCTAGTTCGGTTGTAGGAATCAGGTACTTTCCTGCGAAGAAGGTTGAGTGCAGCAAGTTCAAACTTTCCTTGTTTTTATAATCTTACAAGATGTACAACTTAGTAGATTTGCCTCGTTTTTAAAGTTGTTTGTTTAGAAAACAAAAATCCTCATTGCTGAAGACTGTACTGTGTATAATAAGCTACTTCGGTTCTAGTGATCAGTTGCTTTCCTTACGAATAAGGTTGAGTGCAGCAAGTTCAAACTTTCCTTGTTTCTGTAATCTAACAATATGTACAACTTAGTAGATTCGCCTCATTTCTAAAGTAGTTTGTGTAGAAAACAAACATCTTCATTGCTGAACACTGTACTGTGTGAAATAAACTAATTCGGTTCTTGGAATCAGTTGCTTTTCTATGAAGATGGTTGAGTGCAGCTAGTTCAAACATTCCAAGTTAGTGTAATATAACAAGATGTACAACTAAGTAGATTCGCCTCATTTCTAAAGTAGTTTGTTTAGACAACAAACATCTTCTTGGCCAAACACTGTACTGTGTGATATGAGCTAGATCGGTTCTAGGAATCAATTGCTCTCCTACGAAGAAGGTTGAGTGCTGCAAGTTCAAACTTTCCTTGTTTGTGTCATCTAACAAGATGTACAACTTAGTAGGTTCGCTTGATTTCTGAAGTAGTTTAGACAACAAACATCTTCCTTACTGAACACTGTACTGTGTGAAATAAGCTAGTTCGGTTCTAGGAATCAGTTTCTTTTTTATGAAGATGGTTGAGTACAGAAAGTTCAAACATTCCTAGTTAGTGTAATCTAACAAGAGGTACATGTTGCAGACAGCTTCAGGTTCGCTGAGATGAACTTCCAGACCAGGCACAGTTATGGAGGAAGGGATATTATTTATTGAAACTTACAGATTCAGGGGAAGTTCCATAAAGGCTAGAGAAGCAGCCTGCTCTCCACAGGGCCAAGCAGAGAGAGAAACCAACCAGCCACCACAGCACACAGAACAAAACTACAGCCAAAAGATCACATAGCACACTTCAGGAACTCCTGCTAGGCACATTTGCATATCTTTACAATGGACTCTCAAACCATCACCACACCTTAAGACCGGGGGCCCCCAGTGACCTTGCCTCTAGCAAGGTGATTGCATGTGCAAACTATAAGTAATAAACCACTGAATATATTGGGGGACATATATTCAAACTACCACAGTACATCTTAGTAGATTCACCTCATTTCTAAAGTAGTTGGTTTAGAAAACAAACGTCTTCATTGCCGAACACTGTACTGTGTGAAATAAGCTAGTTCGGTTCTAGGAATCAGTTGCTTTCCTACGAAGAAGATTGAGTGCTGCAAGTTCAAACTTTCCTTGTTTGTGTAATCTGACAAGGTGTACAACTCGTGTAGTTCACCTCATTTCTAAAGTAGTTTGTTTAGAAAACAAACATCTTCATTGCCTAACACATACTGTGTGAAATAAGCTAGATTTGTTGTAGGAATCAGTTGCTTCCCTACAAAGAAGGTTGAGTGCAGCAAGTTCAAACGTTCCTTGTTTCTGTAATGTTACAAATATACAAATTAGTAGATTTGCCTCATTTCTAAAGTAGTCTGTTTAGAAAAAAAAACACCTTCATTGCCAAACAATGTAATGAGTGAAATAAGCTAGTTCGGTTCTAGGAATCAGTGGCTTTGCTATGAAGAATGTTGAGTGCAGTACGTTCAAACGTTCCTTGTTTGTGTAATCTAACAAGATGTACAACTTAGTAGATTCGCCTCATTTCTAAAGTAGTTTGTTTAGACAACCAACATCTTCATTTCCGAACAGTGTACTGTGTGATATAAGCTACTTCGCTTCTAGGAATCAGTTGCTTTCCTACGAAGAAGGTTGAGTGAAGCAAGTTCAAACTTTCCTTGTTTTGCATTCTAACAAAGGGTACAACTTACAAGTTTTGCTTCATTTCTAAACTACTTTGTTTAGAAAACAAACATCTTCATTGCCAAATACTGTACTGTGTGAAATAAGCTAGTTCGGTTGTAGGAATCACTTGCTTTCCTACAAAGCACGTTCAGTGCAGCAAGTTCAAACTTTCCTTGTTTCTGTGTTGTTACAAGATGTACAACTTAGTAGATTCGCCTCATTTCTAAAGGAGTTTGTTTAGAAAACAAACAACATCATTGCTGAACACTAATGTGTGAAATAAGCTATTTTGGTTCTAGGAATCAGTTGCTTCCCTATGAAGAAGGTTGAGTGCAGCAAGTTCAAACGTTCCTTGTTTCTGTAATGTTACAAATGTACAAATTAGTAGATTTGCCTCATTTCTAAAGTAGTCTGTTTAGAAAAAAACACCTTCATTGGCGAACAATGTAATGAGTGAAACAAGCTAGTTGGGTTCTAGGAATCAGTGGCTTTCCTACAAAGAACGTTGAGTGCAGTAAGTTCAAACTTTCCTTGTTTGTGTAATCTAACAAGATGTACAACTTAGTAGATTCGCCTCATTTCTAAAGTAGTTTGTTTAGACAACCAACATCTTCATTTCGAACAGTGTACTGTGTGATATAAGCTATTTCACTTCTAGGAATCAGTTGCTTTCCCTACAAAGAAGGTTGAGTGAAGCAAGTTCAAACTTTCCTTGTTTGTGTATTCTAACAAAATGTACAACTTCCAACTTTTGCTTCATTTCTAAACTACTTTGTTTAGAAAACAAACATCTTCATTGCCAAATACTGTACTGTGTGAAATAAGCTAGTTCGGTTGTAGGCATCACTTGCTTTCCTACAAAGCACGTTGAGTGCAGCAAGTTCAAACTTTCCTTGTTTCTGTATTGTTACAAGGTGTACAACTTAGTAGATTCGCCTCATTTCTAAAGTAGTTTGTTTGAGAAAACAAACATCTTCATTGCTGAACACTGTAATGTGTGAAATAAGCTATTTTGGTTCTAGGAATCAGTTGCTTTCCTACAAAGAAAGTTGAGTGCATTAAGTTCAAACTTGCCTTGTTTGTGTAAACTGACAAGATGTACAACTTCTTAGATTCGCCTCATTTCTAAAGTAGTTTTTTAGAAAACAAACATCTTCATTGCCGAACATTGTAGTTTGTGAAATAAGCTATTTTCGGTTCTAGGAATCAGTTGATTTCCTACAAAGAAGGTTGAGTGCAGCAAGTTCAAACTTTCCTTGTTTGTGTAATCTAACAAGATGTACAACTTAGTAGTTTCGCCTCCTTTCAAAGTAGTTTCTTAGAGAAAAAAAACATCTTCATTTCCGAACATTGTACTGTGTGAAATAAGCTAGTTCGGTTCTAGGAATCATTAGCTTTCCTACAAAGAAAGTTGAGTGCAGCAAGTTCAAACTTTCCTTGTTTGTGTAATCAAACAAGATGTACAACTTAGTAGATTCGCCTCATTTCTAAAGGAGTTTTTTTGAGAAAACAAACATCTTCATTGCCAAACATTATACTGTGTGAAATAAGTTAATTCAGTTCTAGGATTCAGTTGCTTTTCTACTAAGATGGTTGAGTGCAGCAAGTTCAAATTTTCCTTGTTTATGTAATCTAACAAGATGTACAAGTTAGTAGATTTGCCTCATTTCTAAAGTAGTTTTTTTAGAAAAAAACATCTTTATTGCTGAAAACTGTACTTTGTGAAATAAGCAATTTTTGTTCTATGGATCAGTTGCTTTCCTACAAAGAAGGTTGAGTGCAGAAAGTTCAAACTTTCCTTAGTTTGTGTAATCTAACAAGATGTACAAGTTAGTAGATTCGTCTCATTTCTAAATCAGTTTCTTTATAAAACAAACATCTTCATTGCTGAACAAATACTGTGTGAAATAAGCTCATTCAGTTCTAGGAATCAGTTGTTTTCCTACAAAGATGGTTGAGTGCAGCAAGTTCAAACTTTCCTTGTTTATGTAATCTAACAAGATGTACAAGTTACAAGTTCCCTCATTTCTAAAACAGTTTCTTTAGAAAACAAATATCTTCATTGCCAAATACTGTACTGTGAAATAAGCTAATTCTGTTCTAAGAAACAATTGCTTTCCTACAAGGATGGTTGAGTGCAGCAAGTTCAAACTTTCCTTGTTTGTGTAATCTAACAAGATGTACAAGTTAGTAGATTCTCCTCATTTCTAAAGTAGTTTGTTTAGAAAACAAACATCTTCATTGTCGAACACTGTACTGTGTGAAATAAGCTAGTTCAGTTCTAGGAATCACTTGCTTTCCTACAAAGAAGGTTGAGTGCAGCAAGTTCAAACTTCCCTTGTTTGTGTAATCTAACAAGATGTACAAGTTACAAGTTTTGACTCATTTCTAAAGTATCTTGTTGAGAAATAGAACATCTTCATTGCCGAACATTGTACTGTGTGAAATAAGCTAATTCAGTTCTAAGAATCAATTGCTTTCCTACAAAAGAAGGTTGAGTGCAGTAAGTTCAAACTTTCCTTGTTTGTGTAATGTAACAAGATGTACAACTTAGTAGATTCGCCTCATTTCTAAAGTAGTTTGTTTGAAAAACAAACATCTTCATTGCCGAACATTGTACTATGTGAAATAAGCTATTTTAGTTCTAAGAATCAATTTCTTTCCTACAAAGAAGGTTGAGTGCAGCAAGTTCAAACTTTCCTTGTTTGTGTAATCTAACAAGATGTACAAGTTAGTAGATTCGCCTCATTTCTAAAGTAGTTTGTTTGAGAAAGCAAACATCCTCATTGCCAAACACTGTACTGTGTGAAATAAGCTCTAGTTCAGTTCTAGGAATCAGTTCCTTTCCTACAAAGACTGTTGAGTGCAGCAAGTTCAAACTTTCCTGGTTTGTGTAATCTTACAAGAAGTACAACTTAGTAGATGTGGCTCATTTCTGAAGTAGTTTGTTTAGAAAACAAACATCTTCATTGCTGAACATTGTTCTATGTGAAATAAGCTATTTCGGTTCTAAGAATCAATTTCTTTCCTACAAAGAAGGTTGACTGCAGCAAGTTCAAACTTTCCTTGTTTGTATAATGTAACAAGATGTACAACTTAGTAGATTCACCTCATTTCTAAAGTAGTTTCTTAGAAAACAAACATCTTCATTGCTGAACATTGTACTGTGTGAAATAAACTAATTCGGTTCTTGGAATCAGTTGCTTTTCTATGAAGATGGTTGAGTGCAGCTAGTTCAAACATTCCAAGTTAGTGTAATATAACAAGATGTACAAGTTAAGTAGATTCGCCTCATTTCTAAAGTAGTTTGTTTAGACAACAAACATCTTCATTGCCAAACACTGTACTGTGTGATATGAGCTAGATCGGTTCTAGGAATCAATTGCTTTCTACACGAAAAAAGGTTGAGTGCAGCAAGTTCAAACTTTCCTTGTTTGTGTCATCTAACAAGATGTACAAGTTAGTAGATTCGCTTGATTTCTAAAGTAGTTTTGACAACAAACATCTTCCTTACTGAACACTGTACTGTGTGAAATAAGCTAATTCTGGTTCTAGGAATCAGTTTCTTTTTATGAAGATGGTTGAGTACAGAAAGTTCAAACATTCCTAGTTAGTGTAATCTAACAAGATGTACATGTTGCAGACAGCTTCAGGTTCGCTGAGATGAACTTCCAGACCAGGCACAGTTATGGAGGAAGGGATATTATTTATTGAAACTTACAGATTCAGGGGAAGTTCCATAAAGGCTAGAGAAGCAGCCTGCTCTCCACAGGCCAAGCAGAGAGAAAAACCAACCAGCCACCACAGCACACAGAACAAAACTACAGCCAAAAGATCACATAGCACACTTCAGGAACTCCTGCAGGCACATTTGCATAAAAAACAATGGACTCTCAAACCATCACCACACCTTAAGACCGGGCCCCCAGTGACCTTGCCTCTAGCAAAGGTGATTGGGTGCAAACTATAAGTAATAAACCACTGAATATATTTGGGGACATATATTCAAACTAAGACAGTACATCTTAGTAGATTCACCTCATTTCTAAAGTAGTTGGTTTAGAAAACAAACATCTTCATTGCCGAACACTGTACTGTGTGAAATAAGCTAATTGGTTCTAGGAATCAGTTGCTTTCCTACGAAGAAGATTGAGTGCAGCAAGTTCAAACTTTCCTTGTTTGTGTAATCTAACAAGGTGTACAATTAGTAGGTTCACCTCATTTCTAAAGTAGTTTGTTTAGAAAACAAACATCTTCATTGCTAACACATACTGTGTGAAATAAGCTAGATTTGTTGTAGGAATCAGTTGCTTCCCTACAAAGAAGGTTGAGTGCAGCAAGTTCAAACTTCCTTGTTTCTGTAATCTTACAAATATACAAATTAGTAGATTTGCCTCATTTCTAAAGTAGTCTTCTTTAGAAAAACAAAACATCTTCATTGCCAAACAATGTAATGAGTGAAATAAGCTAGTTCGGTTCTAGGAATCAGTGGCTTTCCTACAAAGAACGTTGAGTGCAGCACGTTCAAACGTTCCTTGTTTGTGTAATCTAACAAGATGTACAAGTTAGTAGATTCGCCTCATTTCTAAAGTAGTTTGTTTAGACAAATCAACATCTTCATTTCCGAACAGTGTACTGTGTGAAATAAGCTACGCCGGTTCTAGGAATCACTTGCTTTCCTACAAAAGAAGGTTGAGTGCAGCAAGTTCAAACTTTCCTTGTTTGTATAATAACAAAGATGTACAAGTTAGTAGTTTTTGCTTCATTTCTAAAGTAGTTTCTTGAGAAAACAAACATCTTCATTGCCAAACACTGTACTGTGTGAAATAAGCTAGTTCGGTTCTAGGAATCACTTGCTTTCCTACAAAAGAAGGTTCAGTGCAGCAAGTTCAAACTTTCCTTGTTTCTGTGTTAACAAGATGTACAAGTTAGTAGATTCGCCTCATTTCTAAAGGAGTTTGTTTAGAAAACAAACATCTTCATTGCTGAACACTAATGTGTGAAATAAGCTATTTTAGTTCTAGGAATCAGTTGCTTTCCTATGAAGAAGGTTGAGTGCAGCAAGTTCAAACTTTCCTTGTTTCTGTAATGTTACAAATGTACAAATTAGTAGATTTGCCTCATTTCTAAAGTAGTCTGTTTAGAAAAAAAACACCTTCATTGGCGAACATTGTACTGAGTGAAACAAGCTAGTTGGGTTCTAGGAATCAGTGGCTTTGCTAAAAGAACGTTGAGTGCAGTAAGTTCAAACTTTCCTTGTTTGTGTAATCTAACAAGATGTACAACTTAGTAGATTCGCCTCATTTCTAAAGTAGTTTGTTTAGACAACCAACATCTTCATTTCCAACAGTGTACTGTGATATAAGCTATTTCACTTCTAGGAATCAGTTGCTTTCCTATGAAGAAGGTTGAGTGAAGCAAGTTCAAACTTTCCTTGTTTGTGTATTCTAACAAAATGTACAACTTCCAACTTTTTGCTTCATTTCTAAACTACTTTGTTTAGAAAACAAACATCTTCATTGCCAAATACTGTACTGTGTGAAATAAGCAAATTGGTTGTAGGCATCACTTGCTTTCCTACAAAGCACGTTGAGTGCAGCAAGTTCAAACTTTTCCTTGTTTCTGTATTGTTACAAGGTGTACAACTTAGTAGATTCGCCTCATTTTCTAAAGTAGTTTGTTTAGAAAACAAACAACTTCATTGCTGAACACTGTAATGTGTGAAATAAGCTATTTTGGTTCTAGGAATCAGTTGCTTCCTACAAAGAAAGTTGAGTGCATTAAGTTCAAACTTGCCTTGTTTGTGTAAACTGACAAGACGTACAACTTCTTAGATTCGCCTCATTTCTAAAGTAGTTTTTTTAGAAAACAAACATCTTCATTGCCGAACATTGTAGTTTGTGAAATAAGCTATTTCAGTTCTAGGAATCAGTTGCTTTCCTACAAAGAAGGTTGAAAACATTCAAACTTTCCTTGTTAATGTAATCTAACAAGATGTACAACAGTACAAGTTTCAATTCATTTCAACATAGTTTGTTAGAAAAAAAACATCTTCATTGCCCTAACACTTTACTGTGGGAAATAAGCTAGTTCGGTTCTATGAATCATTAGCTTTCCTAGGAAGAAGGTTGAGTGCAGCATGTTCCAAATTTCCTTGTTTGTGTAATCAAACAAGATGTACAACTTAGTAGATTCGTCTCATTTCTAAAGTAGTTTGTTTAGAAAACAAACATCTTCATTGCCAAACACTGTACTGTGTGAAATAAGCTGGTTCAGTTCTAGGAATCAGTTGCTTTCCTACTAAGAAGGTTGAGTGCAGCAAGTTCAAATTTTCCTTGTTTGTGTAATCTAAAAAGATGTACAAGTTAGTAGATTCACCTCATTTCTAAAAAGTAGTTTTTTTAGAAAAAAAACATCTTCATTGATGAACACTGTACTGTGTGAAATAAGCTAGTTTTGTTCTAGGAATCAGTTGCTTTCCTACGAAGATGTTTTGAGTGCAGCAAGTTCAATCTTTCCTTGTTTGTGTAATCTAAAAGATGTACAACTGTAGAAGATTAGATCTCATTTCTAAATCAGTTTGTTTGAAAACAAACATCTTCATTGCTGAACACTATGCTGTGTGAAATAAGCTATTTCAGTTCTAGGAATCAGTTGCTTTCCTACCGAAGATGGTTGAGTGCAGCAAGTTCAAACTTTCCTTGTTTATGTAATCTAACAAGATGTACAACTTAGTAGATTCGCCTCATTTGTAAAGTAGTTTGTTTAGAAAACAAACATCTTCATTGCTGAACATTGTACTGTGTGAAATAAGCTAGTTCTGTTCTAAGAATCAATTGCTTTCCTATGAAGAAGGTTGAGTGCAGCAAGTTCAAACTTTCCTTGTTTATGTAATATAACAAGATGTACAAGTTAGTAGATTCGCCTCATTTCTAAAGTAGTTTGTTTAAAAAAAAAAAAAACATCTTCATTGCCAAACATTGTACTGTATGAAATAAGATAGTTTGGTTCTAGGAATCAGTTGCTTTCCCTCGAAGAAGGTTGAGTGCAGCAAGTTCAAACATTCCCTTGTTTGTGTAATCTAACAAGATGTACAAGTTAGTAGTTTCACCTCATTTCTAAAGTAGTTTGTTTAGAAAACAAACATCTTCATTGTAAAATTGTACTGTGAAATAAGCTAATTCAGTTCTAAGAATCAATTTATTTCCTATGAAGATGGTTGAGTGCAGCAAGTTCAAACATTCCTTGTTAGTGTAATCTAACAAGATGTACAACTTAGTAGTTTCGCTTTGTTTATTTCTAAAATACTTTATTTAGAAAAAAACATCTTCATTACCAAATACTGTACTATGTGAAATAAGCCAGTTTTAGTTCTAAGAATCAGTTGCTTTCCTATGAAGAAGGTTCAGTGCAGCATGTTCCAACTTTCCTTGTTTGTGTAATCTAACAAGATGTACAATTTAATAGATTCTCCTCATTTCTAAAGTAGTTTTTTTAGAAAACAAACATCTTCATTGCCCAACACTGTAGTGTGTGAAGTAAGCTAGTTCAGTTGTAGGAATCAGGTACAATCCTACGAAGAAGGTTGAGTGCAGCAAGTTCAAACTTTCCTTGTTTTTATAATCTTACAAGATGTACAACTTAGTAGATTTGCCTCGTTTTTAAAGTTGTTTGTTTAGAAAACAAAATCCTCATTGCTGAAGACTGTACTGTGTATAATAAGCTATTTCGGTTCTAGTGATCAGTTGCTTTCCTACAAATAAGGTTGACTGCAGCAAGTTCAAACTTTCCTTGTTTCTGTAATCTAACAATATGTACAACTTAGTAGATTCGCCTCATTTCTAAAGTAGTTTGTGTAGAAAACAAACATCTTCATTGCTGAACACTGTACTGTGTGAAATAAACTAATTCGGTTCTTGGAATCAGTTGCTTTTCTATGAAGATGGTTGAGTGCAGCTAGTTCAAACATTCCAAGTTAGTGTAATATAACAAGATGTACAACTAAGTAGATTCGCCTCATTTCTAAAGTAGTTTGTTTAGACAACAAACATCTTCTTGGCCAAACACTGTACTGTGTGATATGAGCTAGATCGGTTCTAGGAATCAATTGCTCTCCTACGAAGAAGGTTGAGTGCTGCAAGTTCAAACTTTCCTTGTTTGTGTCATCTAACAAGATGTACAACTTAGTAGGTTCGCTTGATTTCTGAAGTAGTTTAGACAACAAACATCTTCCTTACTGAACACTGTACTGTGTGAAATAAGCTAGTTCGGTTCTAGGAATCAGTTTCTTTTTTATGAAGATGGTTGAGTACAGAAAGTTCAAACATTCCTAGTTAGTGTAATCTAACAAGAGGTACATGTTGCAGACAGCTTCAGGTTCGCTGAGATGAACTTCCAGACCAGGCACAGTTATGGAGGAAGGGATATTATTTATTGAAACTTACAGATTCAGGGGAAGTTCCATAAAGGCTAGAGAAGCAGCCTGCTCTCCACAGGGCCAAGCAGAGAGAGAAACCAACCAGCCACCACAGCACACAGAACAAAACTACAGCCAAAAGATCACATAGCACACTTCAGGAACTCCTGCTAGGCACATTTGCATATCTTTACAATGGACTCTCAAACCATCACCACACCTTAAGACCGGGGGCCCCCAGTGACCTTGCCTCTAGCAAGGTGATTGCATGTGCAAACTATAAGTAATAAACCACTGAATATATTGGGGGACATATATTCAAACTACCACAGTACATCTTAGTAGATTCACCTCATTTCTAAAGTAGTTGGTTTAGAAAACAAACGTCTTCATTGCCGAACACTGTACTGTGTGAAATAAGCTAGTTCGGTTCTAGGAATCAGTTGCTTTCCTACGAAGAAGATTGAGTGCTGCAAGTTCAAACTTTCCTTGTTTGTGTAATCTGACAAGGTGTACAACTCGTAGGTTCACCTCATTTCTAAAGTAGTTTGTTTAGAAAACAAACATCTTCATTGCCTAACACATACTGTGTGAAATAAGCTAGATTTGTTGTAGGAATCAGTTGCTTCCCTACAAAGAAGGTTGAGTGCAGCAAGTTCAAACGTTCCTTGTTTCTGTAATGTTACAAATATACAAATTAGTAGATTTGCCTCATTTCTAAAGTAGTCTGTTTAGAAAAAAAAACACCTTCATTGCCAAACAATGTAATGAGTGAAATAAGCTAGTTCGGTTCTAGGAATCAGTGGCTTTGCTATGAAGAATGTTGAGTGCAGTACGTTCAAACGTTCCTTGTTTGTGTAATCTAACAAGATGTACAACTTAGTAGATTCGCCTCATTTCTAAAGTAGTTTGTTTAGACAACCAACATCTTCATTTCGAACAGTGTACTGTGTGATATAAGCTACTTAAGCTTCTAGGAATCAGTTGCTTTCCTACGAAGAAGGTTGAGTGAAGCAAGTTCAAACTTTCCTTGTTTTGCATTCTAACAAAGGGTACAACTTACAAGTTTTGCTTCATTTCTAAACTACTTTGTTTAGAAAACAAACATCTTCATTGCCAAATACTGTACTGTGTGAAATAAGCTAGTTGGTTGTAGGAATCACTTGCTTTCCTACAAAGCACGTTCAGTGCAGCAAGTTCAAACTTTCCTTGTTTCTGTGTTGTTACAAGATGTACAACTTAGTAGATTCGCCTCATTTCTAAAGGAGTTTGTTTAGAAAACAAACAACATCATTGCTGAACACTAATGTGTGAAATAAGCTATTTTGGTTCTAGGAATCAGTTGCTTCCCTATGAAGAAGGTTGAGTGCAGCAAGTTCAAACGTTCCTTGTTTCTGTAATGTTACAAATGTACAAATTAGTAGATTTGCCTCATTTCTAAAGTAGTCTGTTTAGAAAAAAAAACACCTTCATTGGCGAACAATGTAATGAGTGAAACAAGCTAGTTGGGTTCTAGGAATCAGTGGCTTTGCTACGAAGAACGTTGAGTGCAGTAAGTTCAAACTTTCCTTGTTTGTGTAATCTAACAAGATGTACAACTTAGTAGATTCGCCTCATTTCTAAAGTAGTTTGTTTAGACAACCAACATCTTCATTTCCGAACAGTGTACTGTGTGATATAAGCTATTTCACTTCTAGGAATCAGTTGCTTTCCTACGAAGAAGGTTGAGTGAAGCAAGTTCAAACTTTCCTTGTTTGTGTATTCTAACAAAATGTACAACTTCCAACTTTTGCTTCATTTCTAAACTACTTTGTTTAGAAAACAAACATCTTCATTGCCAAATACTGTACTGTGTGAAATAAGCTAGTTCGGTTGTAGGCATCACTTGCTTTCCTACAAAGCACGTTGAGTGCAGCAAGTTCAAACTTTCCTTGTTTCTGTATTGTTACAAGGTGTACAACTTAGTAGATTCGCCTCATTTCTAAAGTAGTTTGTTTAGAAAACAAACAACTTCATTGCTGAACACTGTAATGTGTGAAATAAGCTATTTTGGTTCTAGGAATCAGTTGCTTCCCTACAAAGAAAGTTGAGTGCATTAAGTTCAAACTTGCCTTGTTTGTGTAAACTGACAAGACGTACAACTTCTTAGATTCGCCTCATTTCTAAAGTAGTTTTTTTAGAAAACAAACATCTTCATTGCCGAACATTGTAGTTTGTGAAATAAGCTATTTCGCTTCTAGGATTCAGTTGATTTCCTACAAAGAAGGTTGAGTGCAGCAAGTTCAAACTTTCCTTGTTTGTGTAATCTAACAAGATGTACAACTTAGTAGTTTCGCTTCCTTTCAACATAGTTTGGTTAGAATAAAAACATCTTCATTTCCGAACACTTTACTGTGTGAAATAAGCTAGTTCGGTTCTAGGAATCATTAGCTTTCCTAGGAAGAAAGTTGAGTGCAGCAAGTTCAAACTTTCCTTGTATGTGTAATCAAACAAGATGTACAACTTAGTAGAGTCACATCATTTCTAAAGGAGTTTGTTTAGAAAACAAACATCCTCATTGCCAAACACTATACTGTGTGAAATAAGTTAGTTCAGTTCTAGGATTCAGTTGCTTTTCTACTAAGATGGTTGAGTACAGCAAGTTCAAATTTTCCTTGTTTATGTAATCTAAAAAGAGGTACAACTTAGTAGATTTGCCACATTTCTAAAGTAGTTTTTTTTTAGAAAAAAAAAAACATCTTTATTGCTGAAAACTGTACTTTGTGAAATAAGCAACTTTTGTTCTATGGATCAGTTGCTTTCCTACGAAGAAGGCTGAGTGCAGAAAGTTCAAACTTTCCTTAGTTATGTAATCTAAAAATATGTACAACTGAGTAGATTCGTCTCATTTCTAAATCAGTTTGTTTATAAAACAAACATCTTCATTGCTGAACAAATACTGTGTGAAATAAGGTAGTTCAGTTCTAGGAATCAGTTGTTTTCCTACGAAGATGCTTGAGTGCAGCACGTTCAAACTTCCCTTGTTTATGTAATCTAACAAGATGTACAACTTACAAGTTTCCCCTCATTTCTAAAACATCTTGTTTACAAAACAAATATCTTCATTGCCAAATACTGTACTGTGTGAAATAAGCTAGTTCTGTTCTAAGAAACAATGTCTTTCCTTCGAGGATGGTTGAGTGCAGCAAGTTCAAACTTTCCTTGTTTGTGTAATCTTACGAGATGTACAACTTAGTAGATTCTCCGCATTTCTAAAGTAGTTTGTTTAGAAAACAAACATCTTCATTGTCGAACACTGTACTGTGTGAAATAAGCTAGTTCAGTTCTAGGAATCAGTTGCTTTCCTACGAAGAAGGATGAGTGCAGCACGTTCAAACTTCCCTTGTTTGTGTAATCTAACAAGATGTACAACTTACAAGTTTTGACTCATTTCTAAAGTATCTTGTTTAGAAATAGAATATCTTCATTGCCAAATACTGTACTGTGTGAAATAAGCTAATTCAGTTCTAAGAATCAATTTATTTCCTACGAAGAAGGTTGAGTGCAGTAAGTTCAAACTTTCCTTGTTTCTGTAATGTTAGAAGATGTACAACTTAGTAGATTCGCCTCATTTCTAAAGTACTTTGTTTGAAAAACAAACATCTTCATTGCCGCACACTGTACTATGTGAAATAAGCTATTTTAGTTCTAAGAATCAATTTCTTTCCTACGAAGTAGGTTGAGTGCAGCAAGTTCAAACTTGCCTTGTTTGTGTAATCTAACAAGATGTACGAGTAATAGATTCGCCTCATTTCTAAAGTAGTTTGTTTAGAAAGCAAACATCCTCATTGCCAAACACTGTACTGTGTGAAATAAGCTAGTTCAGTTCTAGGAATCAGTTCCAATCCTACGAAGACTGTTGAGTACAGCAAGTTCAAACTTTCCTGGTTTGTGTAATCTTACAAGAAGTACAACTTAGTAGATGTGGCTCATTTCTGAAGTAGTTTGTTTAGAAAACAAACATCTTCATTGCTGAACACTGTTCTATGTGAAATAAGCTATTTCGGTTCTAAGAATCAATTTCTTTCCTACAAAGAAGCTTGACTGCAGCAAGTTCAAACTTTCCTTGTTTGTATAATGTAACAAGATGTACAACTTAGTAGATTCGCCTCATTTCTAAAGTAGTTTGTGTAGAAAACAAACATCTTCATTGCTGAACACTGTACTGTGTGAAATAAACTAATTCGGTTCTTGGAATCAGTTGCTTTTCTATGAAGATGGTTGAGTGCAGCTAGTTCAAACATTCCAAGTTAGTGTAATATAACAAGATGTACAACTAAGTAGATTCGCCTCATTTCTAAAGTAGTTTGTTTAGACAACAAACATCTTCTTGGCCAAACACTGTACTGTGTGATATGAGCTAGATCGGTTCTAGGAATCAATTGCTCTCCTACGAAGAAGGTTGAGTGCTGCAAGTTCAAACTTTCCTTGTTTGTGTCATCTAACAAGATGTACAACTTAGTAGGTTCGCTTGATTTCTGAAGTAGTTTAGACAACAAACATCTTCCTTACTGAACACTGTACTGTGTGAAATAAGCTAGTTCGGTTCTAGGAATCAGTTTCTTTTTATGAAGATGGTTGAGTACAGAAAGTTCAAACATTCCTAGTTAGTGTAATCTAACAAGAGGTACATGTTGCAGACAGCTTCAGGTTCGCTGAGATGAACTTCCAGACCAGGCACAGTTATGGAGGAAGGGATATTATTTATTGAAACTTACAGATTCAGGGGAAGTTCCATAAAGGCTAGAGAAGCAGCCTGCTCTCCACAGGGCCAAGCAGAGAGAGAAACCAACCAGCCACCACAGCACACAGAACAAAACTACAGCCAAAAGATCACATAGCACACTTCAGGAACTCCTGCTAGGCACATTTGCATATCTTTACAATGGACTCTCAAACCATCACCACACCTTAAGACCGGGGCCCCAGTGACCTTGCCTCTAGCAAGGTGATTGCATGTGCAAACTATAAGTAATAAACCACTGAATATATTGGGGACATATATTCAAACTACCACAGTACATCTTAGTAGATTCACCTCATTTCTAAAGTAGTTGGTTTAGAAAACAAACGTCTTCATTGCCGAACACTGTACTGTGTGAAATAAGCTAGTTCGGTTCTAGGAATCAGTTGCTTTCCTCTGAAGAAGATTGAGTGCTGCAAGTTCAAACTTTCCTTGTTTGTGTAATCTGACAAGGTGTACAACTCGTAGGTTCACCTCATTTCTAAAGTAGTTTGTTTAGAAAACAAACATCTTCATTGCCTAACACATACTGTGTGAAATAAGCTAGATTTGTTGTAGGAATCAGTTGCTTCCCTACAAAGAAGGTTGAGTGCAGCAAGTTCAAACGTTCCTTGTTTCTGTAATGTTACAAATATACAAATTAGTAGATTTGCCTCATTTCTAAAGTAGTCTGTTTAGAAAAAAAACACCTTCATTGCCAAACAATGTAATGAGTGAAATAAGCTAGTTCGGTTCTAGGAATCAGTGGCTTTGCTATGAAGAACGTTGAGTGCAGTACGTTCAAACGTTCCTTGTTTGTGTAATCTAACAAGATGTACAACTTAGTAGATTCGCCTCATTTCTAAAGTAGTTTGTTTAGACAACCAACATCTTCATTTCGAACAGTGTACTGTGTGATATAAGCTACTTAGCTTCTAGGAATCAGTTGCTTTCCTACAGAGAAGGTTGAGTGAAGCAAGTTCAAACTTTCCTTGTTTTGCATTCTAACAAAGGGTACAACTTACAAGTTTTGCTTCATTTCTAAACTACTTTGTTTAGAAAACAAACATCTTCATTGCCAAATACTGTACTGTGTGAAATAAGCTAGTTCGGTTGTAGGAATCACTTGCTTTCCTACAAAGCACGTTCAGTGCAGCAAGTTCAAACTTTCCTTGTTTCTGTGTTGTTACAAGATGTACAACTTAGTAGATTCGCCTCATTTCTAAAGGAGTTTGTTTAGAAAACAAACAACATCATTGCTGAACACTAATGTGTGAAATAAGCTATTTTGGTTCTAGGAATCAGTTGCTTCCCTATGAAGAAGGTTGAGTGCAGCAAGTTCAAACGTTCCTTGTTTCTGTAATGTTACAAATGTACAAATTAGTAGATTTGCCTCATTTCTAAAGTAGTCTGTTTAGAAAAAAAACACCTTCATTGGCGAACAATGTAATGAGTGAAACAAGCTAGTTGGGTTCTAGGAATCAGTGGCTTTGCTACGAAGAACGTTGAGTGCAGTAAGTTCAAACTTTCCTTGTTTGTGTAATCTAACAAGATGTACAACTTAGTAGATTCGCCTCATTTCTAAAGTAGTTTGTTTAGACAACCAACATCTTCATTTCCGAACAGTGTACTGTGTGATATAAGCTATTTCACTTCTAGGAATCAGTTGCTTTCCTATGAAGAAGGTTGAGTGAAGCAAGTTCAAACTTTCCTTGTTTGTGTATTCTAACAAAATGTACAACTTCCAACTTTTGCTTCATTTCTAAACTACTTTGTTTAGAAAACAAACATCTTCATTGCCAAATACTGTACTGTGTGAAATAAGCTAGTTCGGTTGTAGGCATCACTTGCTTTCCTACAAAGCACGTTGAGTGCAGCAAGTTCAAACTTTCCTTGTTTCTGTATTGTTACAAGGTGTACAACTTAGTAGATTCGCCTCATTTCTAAAGTAGTTTGTTTAGAAAACAAACAACTTCATTGCTGAACACTGTAATGTGTGAAATAAGCTATTTTGGTTCTAGGAATCAGTTGCTTCCCTACAAAGAAAGTTGAGTGCATTAAGTTCAAACTTGCCTTGTTTGTGTAAACTGACAAGACGTACAACTTCTTAGATTCGCCTCATTTCTAAAGTAGTTTTTTAGAAAACAAACATCTTCATTGCGAACATTGTAGTTTGTGAAATAAGCTATTTCGGTTCTAGGATTCAGTTGATTTCCTACAAAGAAGGTTGAGTGCAGCAAGTTCAAACTTTCCTTGTTTGTGTAATCTAACAAGATGTACAACTTAGTAGTTTCGCTTCCTTTCAACATAGTTTGGTTAGAATAAAAACATCTTCATTTCCGAACACTTTACTGTGTGAAATAAGCTAGTTCGGTTCTAGGAATCATTAGCTTTCCTAGGAAGAAAGTTGAGTGCAGCAAGTTCAAACTTTCCTTGTATGTGTAATCAAACAAGATGTACAACTTAGTAGAGTCACATCATTTCTAAAGGAGTTTGTTTAGAAAACAAACATCCTCATTGCCAAACACTATACTGTGTGAAATAAGTTAGTTCAGTTCTAGGATTCAGTTGCTTTTCTACTAAGATGGTTGAGTACAGCAAGTTCAAATTTTCCTTGTTTATGTAATCTAAAAAGAGGTACAACTTAGTAGATTTGCCCACATTTCTAAAGTAGTTTTTTTAGAAAAAAAAACATCTTTATTGCTGAAAACTGTACTTTGTGAAATAAGCAACTTTTGTTCTATGGATCAGTTGCTTTCCTACGAAGAAGGCTGAGTGCAGAAAGTTCAAACTTTCCTTAGTTATGTAATCTAAAAATATGTACAACTGAGTAGATTCGTCTCATTTCTAAATCAGTTTGTTTATAAAACAAACATCTTCATTGCTGAACAAATACTGTGTGAAATAAGGTAGTTCAGTTCTAGGAATCAGTTGTTTTCCTACGAAGATGCTTGAGTGCAGCACGTTCAAACTTCCCTTGTTTATGTAATCTAACAAGATGTACAACTTACAAGTTTCCCCTCATTTCTAAAACATCTTGTTTACAAAACAAATATCTTCATTGCCAAATACTGTACTGTGTGAAATAAGCTAGTTCTGTTCTAAGAAACAATGTCTTTCCTTCGAGGATGGTTGAGTGCAGCAAGTTCAAACTTTCCTTGTTTGTGTAATCTTACGAGATGTACAACTTAGTAGATTCTCCGCATTTCTAAAGTAGTTTGTTTAGAAAACAAACATCTTCATTGTCGAACACTGTACTGTGTGAAATAAGCTAGTTCAGTTCTAGGAATCAGTTGCTTTCCTACGAAGAAGGATGAGTGCAGCACGTTCAAACTTCCCTTGTTTGTGTAATCTAACAAGATGTACAACTTACAAGTTTTGACTCATTTCTAAAGTATCTTGTTTAGAAATAGAATATCTTCATTGCCAAATACTGTACTGTGTGAAATAAGCTAATTCAGTTCTAAGAATCAATTTATTTCCTACTGAAGAAGGTTGAGTGCAGTAAGTTCAAACTTTCCTTGTTTCTGTAATGTTAGAAGATGTACAACTTAGTAGATTCGCCTCATTTCTAAAGTACTTTGTTTGAAAAACAAACATCTTCATTGCCGACACTGTACTATGTGAAATAAGCTATTTTAGTTCTAAGAATCAATTTCTTTCCCTACGAAGTAGGTTGAGTGCAGCAAGTTCAAACTTGCCTTGTTTGTGTAATCTAACAAGATGTATGAGTAATAGATTCGCCTCATTTCTAAAGTAGTTTGTTTAGAAAGCAAACATCCTCATTGCCAAACACTGTACTGTGTGAAATAAGCTAGTTCAGTTCTAGGAATCAGTTCCAATCCTACGAAGACTGTTGAGTACAGCAAGTTCAAACTTTCCTGGTTTGTGTAATCTTACAAGAAGTACAACTTAGTAGATGTGGCTCATTTCTGAAGTAGTTTGTTTAGAAAACAAACATCTTCATTGCTGAACACTGTTCTATGTGAAATAAGCTATTTCGGTTCTAAGAATCAATTTCTTTCCTACAAAGAAGCTTGACTGCAGCAAGTTCAAACTTTCCTTGTTTGTATAATGTAACAAGATGTACAACTTAGTAGATTCGCCTCATTTCCAAAGTAGTTTCTTTAGAAAACAAACATCTTCATTGCCTAACACTTACTGTGTGAAATAAGCTAGTTCTGTTCTAGAAATCAGTTGCTTTCCTACGATGAATGTTGAGTGCAACAAGTTCAAACGTTCCTTGTTTCTGTAATGTTACAATGTACAAATTAATAGATTTGCCTCATTTCTAAAGTGTTTTTGTTTTGAAAAAAAAAATTCATTGCCAAACACTCTAATGTGTGAAATAAGAGAGTTTGGTTCTAGGAATCAGTTGCTTTCCTACGAAGAATGTTGAGTGCAGTAATTTCAAACTTTCCTTGTCTGTGTAATCTAAAAAATGTACAACTTAGTAGATTCACCTCATTTCTAAAGTAGTTTGTTTAGACAACAATCTTCATTGTCGAACAGTGTACTGTGTGAAATAAGCTAGTTCGGTTCTAGGAATCAGTTGCTTTCCTACGAAGAAGGTTGAGTGCAGCAAGTTCTAACGTTCCTTGTTTTTGTAATCTAAAAAGATGTACAACTTAGTAGATTTGCCTCATTTCTAAAGAAGTTTCTTTAGAAAACAAACATCTTCATTGCCTAACACTGTGAATTAAACTAGTTCGGTTCTAGGAATCAGTTGCTTTCCTATGAAGAAGGTCGAGTGCAGCAAGTTCACACTTTCCTTCTCTGTGTAATCTAACAAGATGTACAACTTACAAGTTTCACTTCATTTCTAAACTACTTTGTTTAGAAAACAAACATCTTCATTGCCAAATACTGTACTGTGTGAAATAAGCTAGTTCAGTTGTAGGAATCATTTGCTTTCATAGAAAGCACGTTGAGTGCAGTAAGTTCAAACTTTCCTTGTTTCTGTAATGTTACAAGATGTACACCTTAGTAGATTCGCCTCATTTCTTATTTTATTTTATTTTATTTTATTTTATTTTATTTTATTTTATTTTATTTTTGGTTTTTCGAGGTAGGGTTTCACTCTAGTCCAGGCTGACCTGGAATTAACTATGTAGTCTCAGGGTGGCCTCGAACTCTCGGCGATCCTCCTACCACTGCCTCCCGAGTGCTGGGATTAAAGGCGTGCGCCACCACGCCCGGCTGATTCGCCTCATTTCTAAAGTAGTTTGTTAAGAAAACAAACACCTTCATAGCCGAAAACTGTAATGTGTGAAATAAGCTATTTCAGTTCTAGGAGTCAGTTGCTTTCCTACAAAAAAGTTGAGTGCAGTAAGTTCAAACTTGCCTTGTTTGTGTAAACTAAGAAGATGTACAACTTAGTAGATTCACCTCATTCTAAATTAGTTTGTTTAGAAAACGAACATCTTCATTGCTGAACACTGTACTGTGGGAAATAAGCTATATCGCATCTAGGAATCAGTTATTTTCCTACGAAGATGGTTGAGTGCAGCAAGTTCAAACGTTCCTTGTTTGTGTAATCTAACAAGATGTACAAGTTAGTAGATTTGCCTCATTTCTAAAGTAGTTTGTTTAGACAACAAACATGTTCATTGCCGAAAACTGTACTCTGTGAAATCAGCTAGTTCTGCTCTAGGAATCAGTAGCTTTTCTATGACGATGGTTGAGTGCACCAAGTTCAAACATTCATAGTTAGTGTAATCTAACAAGATGTACAACTTACAAGTTTTGATTCATTTCTAAACTACTTTGTTTAGAAAACAAACATCTTCATTGCCGAACACTGTAATGTGTGAAATAAGCTAGTTCGGTTCTAGGAATCATTTGCTTTCCTACGAACAAGGTGGAGTGCAGCAAGTTCAAACTTTCCTTGCTTTTGTAATGCAACAAGGTGTACCACTTAGCAGATTCGCTTCATATCAAAAGTGATTTGTTTACAAAACAAACGTCTTCCTTACTGAACACTGTACAGTGTGAAATAAGGTAGTTCGGTCTAGGAATCAGTTGCTTTTCTACGAAGATCATGGAGTGCAGTCACGTTCAAACGTTCCTAGTTAGTGTAATCGAACAAGATGTACAATCCATTAGATTTGCCTCATTTCTAAAGCAGTTTGTTTATAAAACAAACATCTTCATTGCCGAAAACAGTACTCTGTGAAATAAGCTAGTTTTGTTCTTGGAATCAATAGCTTTTCTATGACGATGGTTGAGTGCAGCAAGTTCAAACATTCCTAGTTACTGTAATCTAACAAGATGTACAACTTACAAGTTTCGCTTCATTTCTAAATTACTTTGTTTAGAAAACAAACATCTTCATTGCCAAATACTGTACTGTGTGAAAAAAGCCTTATCGGTTCTAGGAATCAGTTGCTTTCTAACGAAGAAGGTTTAGTGCAGCATGATCCAACTTTCCTTGTTTGTGTAAACTGACAAGATGTATAACTTAGTAAATTAGCCTCATTTCTAAAGTAGTTTGTTTAGAAAACAAACATTTTCATTGCCAAACACTATATGTATGAAATGAGCTTGTTCGGTTCTCAGAATCAGTTGCTTTCCTATGAAGAAGGTTGAGTGCAGCAAATTGAAACTCTCCTTGTTTGTGTGATGTAACAAGATATACAACTTAGTAGATTAACCTCATTTCTAAAGTAGTTTGGTTAGAAAACAAACATCTTCAATCACGAACACTGTAATGTGTGAAATAAGATATTTCGGTTCTAGGAATCTATTGATTTCCTCTGAAGAAGGTTGAGTGCAGAAAGTTCAAACTGTCCTATTTTATGTAATCTAAAAAGATGTACAACTTAGTAGATTCGCCTCACTTCTAAACTAGTTTGTTTAGAAAACAAACATCTTCATTTCTAAACACTGTACTATGTGAAATAAGCTAGTTCATTTCTAGGAATCAATAGCTTTTGTACGAAGAAGGTTGAGTGCAGCAAGTTCAAAATTTCGTTTGTTGTGTAATCTAACAAGATGTACAACTTAGTAGATTCGTCTCATTTCTAAAGTAGTTTGTTTAGGAAACAAACATCTTCATTGCCGAACACTGTACTGTGTGAAAGAAGCTAGTTCGGTTCTAGGAATCAGTTGCTTTCCTACGAAGAAGGTTGAGTGCAGCAAGTTCAAACTTTACTTGTTTGTATAACCTAACAAGATGTACAACTTACAAGTTTCGCTTCATTTCTAAACTACTTTCTTAGAAAACAAACATCTTCATTGCCAAATACTGTACTGTATGAAATAAGCTAGTTCGGTTGTAGGAATCAGTTGCTTTCCTACGAAGAAGGTTGAGTGCAGCATGTTCCAACTTTTCTTGTTTATGTAGTCTCACAAGATGTACAACTTAGTAGATTCACCTCATTTCTAAAGTAGTTTGTTTAGAAAATAAACATGTTCATTGCCGAACACTGTACTGTGTGAAATAACCTACTTTGGTTCTAGGAATGAATTGTTTTTCTATGAATATGGTTGAGTGCAGCAAGTTCAAACATTCCTATTTAGGGTAATCTTAAAAGATGTACAACTTACAAGTTTCGCTTCATTTCTAAACTACTTTCTTTAGAAAACAAACATCTTCATTGCCAATACTGTACTGCGTGAAACAAGCCAGTTCCATTCTAGGATTCAGTTGCTTTCCTAGGAAGAAGGTTGATTGCAACATGTTCCAACTTTCCTTGTTTGTGTAATCTGACAAGATGTACAATTTAGTAGATTATCCTCATTACTAAATTAGTTTGTATAGAAAACAAACATCTTCATTGCCGAACACTGTACTGTATTATATAAGCTAGTTGACTTCTAGGAATCAGTTGCTTTCCTATGAAGTAGGTTGAGTACAGGAAGTTCAAACTTTCCTTGTTTGTGTAATGTAAAAAGATGTACAACTTAGTAGAATCGCTTAATTTCTAAAGTAGTTTGTTTAGAAAACAAACATCTTCATTGCTGAACACTGTACTATGTGAAATAAGCTAGTTCGGTTCTAGGAATCAGTTGCTTTTCTACGAAGGTGGTTCAGTGTAGCAAGTTCAAACTTTCATTGTTTATGTAATCTAAAAATATGTACACCTTAGTAGATTCGCCACACTTCTAAAGTAGTTTGTTTAGAAAACAAACATCTTCATTACCGAACTCTGTACTGCGTGAAATAAGCTAGTTCCGTTCTAGGTATCAGTTGCATTCCTACGAAGAAGGTTGAGTGCAGCAAGTTCAAACTTTTCTTCTATGTGTAATCTAAAATGATGTACAACTTAATAGTTTTGCCTCATTTGGAAAGTAATTTGTTTAGAAAACAAACACCTTCATTGACGAACACTGTACTGTGTGAAATAAGCTAGTTCAGTTTTAGGAATCAGTTGCTTTTCTACGAAGATGATTGAGTACAGCAAGTTCAAACTTTCCTTGTTTATGTAATGTAAAAAGATGTACAACTTAGTAGATTCGACTCATTTCAAACTTTGTTTAGAAAACAAACATCTTCATTGTCGAAAACTGTACTGTGTGAAATAAGCTACTTCGGTGCTAGGAACCAGTTGCTTTTCTATGAAGATGGTTGAGTGCAGGCAAGTTCAAACATTTCTAGTTACTCTAATCGAAAAAGATGTACAATTAAGTAGGTTCACCTCATTTCTAAAGTAGTGTGTTTAGAAAACAAACATCTTCATTGCTGAACACTGTACTGTCTGAAATAAGCTAGTTTGGTTCTAGGAATCAGTTGCTTTCCTACGAAGAAGGTTGAGTGCAGCAAGTTCAAACTTTCATTGTTTGTGTAATGTAACAAGATGTACAACTTACTAGATTCGCTTCCTTTCTATAGTAGTTTGTTTATAAAACAAACATCTTCATTTCTGAACACTGTACCGTGTGAAATAAGGTAGTTCGGTTCTAGGAATCAGTTGCTTTCCTACTAAGAAGGTTGAGTGCAGCAAGTTCAACCTTTCCTTCTATGTGTAATCTAAAATGATGTAAAACTTACTAGTTTTACCTCATTTGGAAAGTAGTTTGTTTAGAAAACAAACATCTTCATTGCCGAACACTGTACTGTGTGAAATTAGCTTGTTTAGTTCTAGGAATCAGTTGCTTTTCTACAAAGATGGTTGAGTACAGCGAGTTCAAACTTTCTTTGTTTATGTAATGTAAAAAGATGCACAACTTAGTACATTCGACTCATTTCTAACGCAGTTTGTTTAGAAAACAAACATCTTCATTGTCGAAAACTGTACTGTGCAAAATAAGCTAGTTCGGTTCTAGGAATCACTTGCTTTTCTACAAAAAAGGCTGAGTGCAGCAAGTTCAAACTTTCCTTGTTTATGTAATCTATCAAGATGTACAACTTAGTAGATTCACCTCCTTTCTAAAGTAGTTTCTTTAGAAAACAAACATCTTCATTGCCGAACACTGCACTGTGTGAAGTAAGCTAGCTCGGTTCTAGGAATCAGTTGCTCTCCTATGAAGAAAGTTGAGTGCAGCAAGTTGAAACTTTCCTTGTTTGTGTAATCTAACAAGATGTACAACTTACAAGTTTCGCTTCATTTCTAAACTACTTTGTTTAAAAAACAAACATCTTCATTGTCAAAAACTGTACTGTGTGAAATAAGCTAGTTAGGTGGTAGTAATCAGTTGCTTACCTACGGAAAAGGTTGAGTGCAGCAAGTTCAAACTTTCCTTGTTTCTCTAATCTGAGAAGATGTACAACTTAGTACATTCGCCTCATTTCTAAAGTAGTTTGTTTAGAAAACAAACACCTTCATTGCTGAACACTGTCCTCGGTGAAATAAGCTCGTTTGGTTCTAGGAATCAGTTGCTTTCCTACGAGGAAGGTTGAGTGCAGCAAGTTCAAACTTTTCTTGTTTGTGTAAACTAACAATATGTACAACTTAGTAGATTCGCCTCATTTCCTATGTAGGTTGTTTAGAAAACAAACATCTTCATTGCTGAACACAGTACTATGAGAAATAAGCTATTTTGGTTCTAGGATTCAGTTGCTTTCCTACGAAGAAGGTTGAGTGCAGCAAGTTCAAACTTTCCTTGTTTGCGTAATCCAGCAAGATGTACATGTTAGTAGATTCGCCTCATTTCTAAAGTAGTTTGTTTAGAAAACAAATATCTTCATTGCCGAACACTGTACTGTGTGAAATAAGCCAGTTCGGTTCTAAGAATCAGTTGCTATCCTACGAAGAAGGTTGAGTGCAGCAAGTTCAAAGTCTCCTTGTTTGTTAAATATTACAAGATATACAACTTAGTGGATTCGCCTCATTTCTAAAGTAGTTTCTTTAGAAAACAAACATCTTCTTTGCCGAACACTGTACTGTGTGAAATAAGCTAGTTCAGTTCTAGGAGTCAGTTGCTTTCCTAAGAAGAAAGTGGAGTGCAGCAAGTTCAAACTTTCTTTGTTTGTGTAAAGTAACAATATGTACAACTTAGTAGATTCGATTCCTTTCTAAAGTAGTTTGTTTTGAAAACAAACATCTTCATTGCCGAACACTGTGCTGTGTGAAATAATATTGTTCGGTTCTAGAAATCAGTTGCTTTCCTACAAAGAAGGTTGAGTGCAGCAAGTTCAAATTTTCCTTGTTTGTGTAATCTAACAAGATATAAAACTTACAAGTTTCGCTTAATTTCTATACTACTTTGTTTAGAAAATAACATCTTCATTGCCAAATAGTGTACTGTTTGAAATAAGCTAGTTCGGTTGTAGGAATCAATTGCTTTCCTACGAAGAAGGTTGAGTGCAGCAAGTTCAAACTTTCCTTGTTTCTGTAATGTTACAAGATGTACAACTTAGTAGTTTCACCTCATTTCTACAGTAGTTTGTTTAGAAAAGAAACATCTTCATTTTTGTACACTGTAATGTGTGAAGTAAGCTTGTTCGGTTCTGGGAATGAGCTGCTTTCCTACGAAGAAGGTTGAGTGCAGCAAGTTCAAACTTTCCTTGTTTGTGTAATCTAAAAAGATATAATGAATAGAACTTTGCCTCTTTTCTAAAGTAGTTTGTTTAGAGAACAAACATCCTCATTTCCGAATAGTGTACTTTGTGAAATAAGGTAATTAGGTTCTATGAATCAGTTGCTTTCCAACAAATGTTAAGTGCAGCAAGTTCAAACCTTCCTTGTTTGTGCAATCTAACAAGATGTAGAACTTACTAGATTCGCTTCATTTCTAAAGTAGTTTGTTTGGAAAACAAACATCTTCATTGCCGAACAGTGTACTGTGTGAAATAAGCTATTTCAGTTTTAGGATTCAGTTGCTTTCCTACGAAGAAGGTTGAGTGCAGCAAGTTCAAACTTTTCTTATTTTTGTAATCCAAAAGATGTACAACTTAGTAGATTCACCTCATTTCTAAAGTAGCTTGTTTAGAAAACAAACATCTTCATTGCCGAACAGTGTATTGTGTGAAATAAGCTATTTCAGTTTTAGGATTCAGTTGCTTTCCTACGAAGAAGGTTGAGTGCAGCAAGTTCAAACTTTCCTTGTTTGTGTAAACTAACAAGATGTACAACTTAGTAGAATCGCCTCATTTCTTATGTAGGTTGTTTAGAAAACAAATATCTTCATTGTCGAACACTGTACTGGGAGTTCGGTTCTAAGAATCAGTTGCTATCCTACGAAGAAGGTTTAGTGCAGCAAGTTGAAACTCTCCTTGTTTGTTTAATATTACAAGATGTACAACTTAGTGTATTCGCCTCATTTCTAAAGTAGTTACTTTAGAAAACAAATATCTTCATTTCCGAACACTGTACTGTGTGAAATTAGCTAGTTCGTTTCTAGGAATCAGTTGCTTTCCTATGAAAGTTGAGAGCAGCAAGTTCAAAGTTTCCTTGTTTGTGTAATCTAACAAGGTGTATAACTTAGTAGATTCACCTTTTTTCTAAAGTAGTTTGTTTAGAAAACCAACATCATCATTGCCAAACACTGTACTGTGTGAAATAAGGTAGTTCGGTTCTAGGAATCAGTTGCATTCCTACGAAGAAGGTTCAGTGCAGCAAGTTCAAACTTTCCTTGTGTGTGTAATCTAACAAGATGTACCAGTCAGTAGATTCGCCTCATTTCTAAAGTAGTTTGTTTAGAAAACAAACATCTTCATTGCCGATCACTGTACTGTGTGAAATAAGCTAGTTCGGTTCTAGGTATCAGTTGCTTTTCTAGGAAGATGGTTGAGTGCAGCAAGTTCAAACATTCCTAGTTAGTGTAATCTAAGAAGATGTACAACTTACAACTTTCGCTTAACTTCTAAACTACTTTGTTTAGAAAACAAAGATCTTCATTTCCAAATACTGTACTGTGTTAAACAAGCCAGTAGACTAAGTGAAATAAGCTAGTTCGGCTGTAGGAATCAGTTGCCTTTCTATGAAGATGGTTGAGTGCAGGAAGTTCAAAAATTCCTAGTTAGTGTAATCTAAAAAGATGTACAACTTCCAAGTTTCCCTTCATTTCTAAACTACTTTGTTTAGAAAACAAACATCTTCATTGCCAAATGCTGTACTGTGTGAAGCATGCCAATTCGGTTGTAGGAATCAGTTGCTTTCCTCCAAAGAAGGTGGAGTGCAGAATGTTCCAACATTCCTTCTTTGTATAATCTAACAAAAAGTACAAGTTAGTAGATTCACCTCATTTCTAAAGTAGTTTGTTTAGAAAACAAACATCTTCATTGCCAAACACTGTGCAGTGTCAAATAAACTATTTCGTTTCTAGGAATCACTTGCTATCCAACGAAGAAGGATGTGTGCAGCAAGTTCAAACTTTCCTTGTTTGTGTAATCTTACAGGATATACAACTTAGTAGATTCGCCTCATTTCTAAAGTAGTTTGAATAGAAAACAAACTTCTTCATTGGCGAACACTGTAGCGTGTGAAGTAAGCTACTTCGGTTCTAAGAATCAGTTGCTTTCATACGAAGAAGGTTGAGTGTACCAAGTTCAAACTTTCCTTGTATGTGTAATCTGAAAAGATGTACAACTTATTAGATTCGCTTCATTTTTAAAGTAGTTTCTTTAGAAAACAAACATCTGCCTTGCCAAACAATGAACTGTGTGAAATCAGCTAGTCCGGTTCTAGGAATTATTTGCTTTCCTACGAAGATAGTTGAGTGCAGCAAGTTCAAACTTTCCTTCTTTGTGTAATCTAAAAAGATATACAACTTTCAAGTTTCGCTTCATTTATAAACTACTTCGTTTAGAAAACTAACATCTTCATTGCCAAATACTGTACTGTGTGAAATAAGCGAGTTCAGTTGTAGGAATCAGTTCATTTCCTACAAAGTAGGTTGAGTGCAGCAAGTTCAAACTTTCCTTGTTTGTGTAATCTAACAAGAAGTACAAGTTATTAGATTCGCCTCATTTCTAAAGTAGTTTGTTTACAAAACAAAAATGTGCATTGCCAAACACTGTACTGCGTGAAATAAGCTAGTTCGGTTCTGGGAATATGTTGCTTTCCTACAAAGAAGGTTGAGTACAGCAAGTTCAAACTTTCCTTGCTTGTGTAATGTGACAAGATGTACAACTTAGTAGATTCCCTTCATTTCTAAAGTAGTTCGGTTCTAGGAATCAGTTGCTTTTCTACGAAGATGGTTGACTGCAGCAAGTTCAAACATTCCCAGTTAGTGTAATCTCAAAAGATGTACAACTTTGTAGGTTTGACTCATTTCTAAAATAGTTTATTTATTAAACAAACATCTTCAATGCCGAACACTGTACTCTGTGAAATAACCTAGTTCGGTTCGGGGAATCAGTTGCTATTCAACCAAGAAGGTTGAGTGCAGCAAGATCAAACATTCCTTATTTCTGTAATGTTACAAGATGTACAACATAGTAGTTTCGCCTCATTTCTAAAGTAGTTTGTTTAGAAAACAAACATCTCCATTGCCAAAAACTGCACTGTGTGAAATAACCTAGTTCAGTTCTGGGAATCAGTTACTATCCAACCAAGAAGGTTGAGTGCAGCAAGTTCAAACTTTCCTTGTTTGTGTAATATAACAAGATGTACAACTTAAAAGTTTCGCTTCATTTCTAAACTACTCTGTTTAGAAAACAAACATCTTCATTGCCAAATACTGTACCATGTGAAATAAGCTAGTTCGATTCGAGGAGTCTGTTGCTTTCCTACTAAGAAGGTTGAGTACAGCAAGTTCAAACTTTCCTTGTTTGTGTAAACTAACAAGATGTACAACTTAGTAGATTCGCCTCATTTCTAATGTAGTTTGTTTAGAAAAGAAAAATCTTCAATGCCGAACACTCTAGTGTGTAAAATAAGCTATTTCGGTTCTAGGAATCAGTTGCTTTCCTATGAAAAAGGTTGAGTGCAGCAAGTTCAAACTTTCCTTGTTTGTGCAATGTAACAAGGTGTACAACTTAGTAGATTCCCTTCATTTCTAAAGTAGTTTGTTTACAAAACAAACATCTTCATTGCCGAACACTGTACTGTGTGAAATAAGCTAGTTCGTTCTAGCAATCAGTTGCTTTCCTACGAAGAAGGTTGAGAGCAGCAAGTTCAAACTGTGCTTGTTTGCGTAATGTAACAAGATGTGCAACTGAGTAGGTGCACTTCATTTCTAAAGTAGTTTGTTTAGAAAACAAACATCTTCATTGCCGAACACTGTACAGTGTGAAATAAGCTAGTTCGGTTCTAGGAATCAGTTGCTTTTCTACGAAGATGGTTGAGTGCAGCAAGTTCAAACAATCCTAGTTAGTGTAATCTCACAAGATGTACAACTTAGGAGATTCGACTCATTTCTAATGTAGTTTGTTTAGAAAACAAACATCTTCATTGCCGAACACTGTACTGTGTGAAATAAGCTAGTTTGTTTCCAGGAATCAGTTGCTTTCCTACGAATAAGGTTCAGTGCAGCAAGTTCAAACTTTCCTTGTTAGTGTAATGTGACAAGATGTACAAGTGATTAGATTCGCCTCATTTCTAAAGTAGTTTCTTTAGAAAACAAACATCTTCATTGCCGAACACTGTACTGTATGAAATGAGCTAGTTCAGTTCTATGAATCAGTTGCTTTTCTACGAAGGTGGTTGAGTACAGCAAGGTCAAACATTCCTAGTTAGTGTAGTCTATACGAAGTACAACTTACAAGTTTCGCTTCATTTCTAAACTACTTTGTGTAGAAAAAAACATCTTAATTGCTGAACACTGTACGGTGTGAAATAAGCTACTTCGGTTCTAGGAATCAGTTGATTTCCTACGAAGAATGTTGAGTGAAGCAAGTTCAAACTTTCCTTCTTTGTGTAATGTAACAACATGTACAACTTATTAGATTCGCTTCATTTCTAAAGTAGTTTGCTTAGAAAACAAACATTTTCATTCCTGAACAATGTACTGTGTGAAATGATCTAGTTCAGTTCTACGAATCTGTTCTGTTCTACGAAGGTGGTTGAGTGCAGCAAGTTCAAACGTTCCTTGTTTATGTAATCTGATTAGATGTACAACTTAGTAGATTTGCCTCATTTCTAAAGTAGTTTAGAAAACAAACATCTTCATTTCCAGACACTGCACTGTGTGGAAGAAGCTACTTCGGTTGTAGGAATCAGTTGCTTTCCTAAGAAGAAAGTTGAGTACAGCAAGTTCAAACTTTTTTGTTTGTGTAATGTAAAAAGATGAACAAGTTAGTAGATTCCCTTGATTTCTAAAGTAGTTTGTTTAGAAAACAAACATCTTCATTGCCGAACACTGTAGTGTCTTAAATAAACTAGTTCAGGTCTAGGAATTAGTTGCTTTCCTACGAAGAAGGTTGAGTGCAGCAAGTTCAAACATTCCTAGTTAGTGTAGTCTAACAAGGTGTACAACTTACAAATTTCACTTCATTTCTAAACTACTTTGTTTAGAAAACAAAGATCTTCATTGCCAAATACTGTACTGTGGGAAATAAGACAGTTCGGTTCATGGAATCAGTTGCTTTCCTATGAAGAAGATTGAGTGGAGCATGTTCCAACTTTCCTTGTTTGTGTAATCTGACAATATGTACAACTTAGCAGAATCGCCTGATTTCTAAAGTAGTTTGTTTAGAAAACAAACATCTTCATTGCCAAACACTGTAATGTGTGAAATATGCTAATTCAGTTCTAGGAATCAGTTGCTTTCCTAGGAAGAAGGTTGAGTGCAGCAAGTTCAAACTATCCTTGTTTGTGTAATCCAACAAGATGTACAACTTAGTATATTCGCCTCATTTCTAAAGTAGTTTCTTTAGAACACAAACATCCTCATTTCCCAACACTGTACTGTGTGAAATAAGCTAGTTCAGTTCTAGGAATCAGTTGCTTTTCTACAAAGATGGTTGAGTCAGCAAATTCAAACATTCCTAGTTAGTGTAATCTAAAAAGATGTACAACTTAATAGGTTCGCCTCATTTCTAAAGTAGTTTGTTTAGAAAACAAACATCTTCATTGCCGAACACTTTACTGTGTGAAATAAGCTAGTTCGGTTCTGCGAATCAGTTGCTTTTCTACGAAGTTGGTTGAGTACAGCAAGTTCAAACATTCCTAGTTAGTGTAGTCTAACAAGAAGTACAACTTACCAGTTCCACTTCATTTCTGAACTACTTTGTTTAGAAAACAAACATCTTAATTGCCGAACACTTTACTCTGTGAAATAAGCTGCTTCAGTTCTAGGAATCAATTGATTTCACGTGAAGAAGTTTGAGTGCATCAAGTTCAAACTTTCCTTGTTTGTGTAATGTAACAAGATATGCAACTTACTAGATTCGCTTCATTTCTAAAGTACCTTGCTTAGAAAACAAACATTTTCATTGCCGAACAATGTACTGTGTGAAATGAATTCGTTCAGTTCTACTAATCAGTTGCTGTTCTAAGAAGACAGTTGAGTGCAGCAAGTTCAAGCTTTCCTTGTTTATGTAATCTGATTAGATGTACAACTTAGTAGATTTGCCTCATTTCTAAAGTAGTTTTTTTAGAAAACAAACATCTTTATTTCCAAACACTGCACTTTGTGAAAGAAGCTAGGTCAGTTCTAGGAATCAGTTGCTTTTGTACGAAGAAAGTTGAGTAGAGCAAGTTCAAACTTTCTTTGTTTGTGTAATGTAACAAGATGTACAACTTAGTAGATTCGCTTGATTTCTAAAGTAGTTTCTTTAGAAAACAAACATCTGCATTGCCGAACACTGTCCTGTTTTAAATAAACTGCTGTGGTTCTAGGAATTAGTTGCTGTCCTACAAAGAAGATTGATTGCAGCAAGTTCAAACTTTCCTTGATTGTGTAATCTAACAAGATGTACAACTTCCAAGTTTTGCTTCATTTCTAAACTACTTTGTTTAGAAAATAAACATCTTCATTGCCAAATGCTGTACTGTGTGAAATAAGCTAGTTCAGTTGTAGGAATGAGTTGCTTTCCTACGAAGAAGGTTGAGTCCAGCAAGTTCAAACTTTCCTTGTTTGGGTAATCTAAAAAGATGTACAACTTAGTAGATTCGCTTGATATCTAAAGTAATTTGTTTAGAAAACAAACATTTGCATTGCCTAACACTGTACTGTGTTAAATAAACTAGTTCGGTTCTTGGAATTAGTTGCTCTCCTACGAAGAAGGTTGAGTGCAGCAAGTTCAACCTTTCCTTGTTTGTGTAATCTTACAAGATATACAACTTCCAAGTTTCGCTTCATTTCTAAACTACTTTGTTTAGAAAACAAATATCTTCATTTCCAAATACTGTACTGTGTGAAATAAGGTAGTTTGGTTCTTGGAATCAGTTGCTTTCCTACAAAGAATGTTGAGTGCAGCAAGCTCAAACTTTCCTTGTTTGTGTAATCTAACAAGAAGTACAAGTTAGTAGATTGGCCTCATTTCTAAAGTAGTTTGTTTAGAAAACAAACATCTTTATTTCCGCACACTGTACTGTGTGAAATAAGATAGTTCGGTTATAGGAATTAGTTTCTATCCAACGAAGAACATTGAGTGCAGCAAGTTAAAACATTCCTAGTTAGTGTAATCTAACAAGATGTACAACGTATAGGTTCGCCTCATTTCTAAAGTAGTTAGTTTAGAAAACAAACATCTTCATGTACTGTACTGTGTGAAATAAGCTAGTTCGGTTCTAGGAATCAATTGCTTTTCTATGAAGATCGTTGAGTTCAGCAAGTTCAAACATTCCTAGTTAGTGTAGTCTAACAAGAAGTACAACTTACAAGTTTGGCTTCATTTCTAAACTACTTTGTTTAGAAAACAAAAATCATTGCCAAACACTGTACTGTGTGAAATAAGCTATTTCGGTTCTAGGATTCAGTTGCTTTCCTATGAAGAAGGTTGAGTGAAGCAAGTTCAAACATTCCTTGTTTGTGTAATGTAACAAGATGTACAACTTGGTAGATTTGCTTCATTTCTAAAGTAGTTTGCTTAGAAAACAAACATTTTCATTGCCGAACAATGTATTGTGTGAAATAAGCTAGTTCAGTTCTACGAATCAGTTGCTGTACTATGAAGATGGTTGAGTGCAGCAAGTTCAAACTTTCCTTGTTTATGTAATCTAAAATGATGTACAACTTAGTAAATTCGCCTCATTTATAAAGTAGTTTGTTTAGAAAACAAACATCTCCATTGCCGAACACTGTACTGTGTGAAATAAGCTAGTTCCGTTCTAGGAATCAGTTGCTTTCCTACGAAGAAGGTTGAGTGCAGCAAGTTCAAACTTTCCTTGTTTATGTAATCTAACAAGATGTACAACTTAGTAGATTCGCCTCATTTCTAAAGTAGTTTCTTTAGAACACAAACATCTTCATTGCCGAATACCGTATTGTGTGAATTAAGCTAGTTCGGTTCTTGGAATCAGTTGCTTCTCTATGAAGATGGATGAGTGCAGCAAGTTCAAACAATCCTAGTCAGTGTAATCTAACAAGAGGTACAACTTAGTAGATTCGCCTCATTTCTAAAGTAGTTTGTTTGAGAAAAGAAACATCTTCATTGCCGAACACTGTACTGTCTGAAATAAGCTAGTTTGGTTCTAGGAATCAGAAGATGGTGGAGTGCAGCAAGTTCAAACATTCCTAATTAGTGTCATCTAAAAAGATGTACAACTTTAAAAGTTTCACTTCATTTCAAAACTACTTTGTTTAGAAAACAAACATCTTCATTGCCAAATACTGTACGGTGTGAAACAAGCCAGTTCAGTTCTAGGAATCAGTTGCTTTCCTATGAAGAAGGTTGAGTAAAGCAAGTTTAAACTTTCTTTGTTTGTGTAATGTAACAAGATGTACAACTTAGTAGGTTCGCTTCATTTCTAAAGTGGTTTGCTTAGAAAACAAACATCTTCATGGCCGATCAGTGTACTGTGTGAAATAAGCTAGTTCGCTTTTAGGAATCAGTTGCTTTCCTACAAAGAAGGTTGAGTGCAGCATGTTCCAACTTTCCTTGTTTGTGTAATCTGACTAGATGTACAACTTAGTAGATTTGCCTCATTTTTGAGTAGTTTGTTTAGAAAACAAACATCTTCATTGCCGAACACTGTACTGTGTGAAATAAGCTAGTTTGGTTCTAGAAATCAGTTGCTTTCCTATGAAGAAGGTTGAGTGCAGCAAGTTCAAACTTTCCTTGTATGTGCAATACAAAAGGATGTACAACTTATTAGATTCGCTTCATTTCTAAAGTAGTTTGTTAAGAAAACAAACATCTGCATAGCCGAACATGTACTGTGTTAAATAAACTAGTTCGGTTCTAGGAATTAGTTGCTTTCCTACGAAGAAGGTTGAGTGCAGCAAGTTCAAACTTTCCTTGTTTGTGTAATCTAACAAGATGTACCACTTCCAACTTTCATTTCATTTCTAAACTACTTTGTTTATAAAACAAACATCTTCATTGCCAAATACTGTACTGTGTGAAATAAGCTAGATCGGTTGTAGGAATCACTTGCTTTCCTACAAGAAAGTTTAAGTGCAAAAAGTTCAAACTTTCCTTGTTTGTGTAATCTAACAAGAAGTACAAGTTAGTAGATTCACCTCATTTCTAAAGTAGTTTCTTGAGAAAAGAAACGTCTTCATTGCCCAACACTGTACTGTGTGAAATAAGCTGGTTCGGTTCTAGGAATCAGTTGCTATCCAACGCAGAAGGTTGAGTGTAGAAAATTCAAACTTTCCTTCTTTGTGTAATTTTACAAGATGTACAACTTAGTAGATTCGCCTCATTTCTAAAGCAGTTTGAAAAGAAAACAAACATCTTCGTGGCCCAACACTGTACTGTGTGAAATAAGCTATTTCAGTTAATGGAATCACTTCCTTTCCTTCAAAGAAGGTTGAGTGCAGCCAGTTCAAACTTTCCTTCTTTGTGTAATGTTGCAAGATGTACAACTTAGTAGAATCACTTCATTTTTAAAGTTGTTCGTTTAGAAAACAAACATCTTCATTTCCGAACACTGTACTGTGTGAAATAAGCTAGTTCCATTCAAGGAATCAGTTGCTTTCCTAAGAAGAAGGTTGAGTCCAGCAAGTTCAAAGTTTCGTTGTTTGTGTAATGTAACAAGATGTACAACGTAGTAGATTAGCTTCATTTCTTAAGTACTTTGCTTAGAAAACAAACATCTTCATTGCCGAACACTGTACCGTGTGAAATAAGCTAGCTCAGTTCTAGGAATCAGTTGCTGATCTACGAAGATGGTTGAGTGAAGCAAGTTCAAACTTTCCTTGTTTATGTAATCTATAAAGATGTACAACTTAGTAGATTCGCCTCATTTCTAAAGTAGTTTGTTAGAAAACAAACATCTTCATTGCCGAACACGTTACTATGTGAAATAAGCTAGTTCGCTTATAGGAATCAGTTGCTTTCCTACAAGGAATGTTGAGTGCAGCAAGTTAAAACTTTCCTTGTTTGTGTAATCTAATAAGATGTATAAATTAGTAGATTCGCCTCATTTCTAAAGTATTTTGTTTTTAAAACAAACATCTTCATTGCCGAACACTGTACTGTGTGAAATAAGCTAGTTCGGTTCTAGCAATCAGTTGCTATCCTATGAAGAAGGTTGAGTGCAGCAAGTTCAAACATTCCTTGTTTGTGTAATCTTAAAAGATGTACAATTAGTAGATTCTCCTCATTTTTAAATTAGTTTGTTTAGAAAACAAACATATTCATTGTTGAACACTGTACTTTGTGTAATAAGCTAGATCAGTCCTAGGAATCAGTTGCTTTCCTATGAAGAAGGTTGAGTAAAGCAAGTTTAAACTTTCCTTGTTTGTGTAATGTAACAAGATGTACAACTTAGTAGATACGCTTCATTTCTAAAGTGGTTTGCTTAGAAAACATCTTCATGGCCGATCACTGTACTGTGTGAAATAAGCTAGTTCGCTTTTAGGAATCAGTTGCTTTCCTACAAAGAAGGTTGAGTGCAGCAAGTTCAAACTTTCCTTGTTTGTGTAATCTAACCAGATGTACAACTTACAAGTTTGGCTTCATTTCTAAACTACTTTGTTTCGAAAACAAACATCTTCATTGCCAAATATTGTACTGTGTGAAATAAGCAATTTTGCTTCTAGGAATCAGATGCTTTCCTACGAAGAAGGTTGAGTGCAGCAAGTTAAAACTTTCCTTGCTTGTGTAATCTTACAAGATGTACAACTTAGTAGATTCGCCTCATTTCTACAGTTGTTTGTTTTGAAAACAAACATCTTCATTGCAGAATACTATACTGTGTGAAATAAGCTAGTTCAGTTATAGGAATCACTTCCTTTCCTACGAAGAAAGTTGAGTGGAGCAAGTTCAAACTTTCCTTGTTTGTGTAATATTACAAGATGTACAACTTAGTTGATTCACTTAATTTTTAAAGTAGTTTGTTTAGAAAACAAACATCTTCATTTCTGAACACTGTACTGTGTGAAATAAGCTAGTTCATTTCTAGGAATCAGTTGCTTTCCTAAGAAGAAGGTTGAGTGCAGCAAGTTCAAACTTTCCTTCTTTGTGTAATCTGACAAGATGTATAAATTAGTAGATTCTCCTCATTTCTGAAGTAGTTTGTTTTGAAAACAAACATCTTCATTGCCGAACACTGTACTGTGTGAAATAAGCTAGTTCGGTTCTAGGAATCAATTGCTTTTCTAAGAAGATGGTTGAGTGCAGCAAGTTCAACCATTCCTTCTTAGTGTAATCTAACAAGATGTGCAATTTAGTAAATTCACCTCATTTTTAAAGTAGTTTGTTTAGAAAACAAACATCTTCATTGCCTAACCCTGTAATGTGTGAAATGAGCTAGTTCGGTTCTAGGAATCAGTTGCTTTTCTACGAACATGTTTGAGTGCAGCAAGTTCAAACATTACCAGTTAGTGTAATCTAAAAAGATGTACAACTTACAAGTTTCGCTTCATTTCTAAACTGCATCATTTCTAAAGAAACATCTTCATTGCCAAATCCTGTACTGTGTGAAACAAGCCAGTTCGGTTCTAAAAATCACTTCCTTTCCTATGAAGAAGGTTGAGTGCAGCAGGTTCCAACTTTCTCTGTTTGTGTAATCTGACTAGATGTACAACTTAGTAGATTCGCCTTATTCCTAAATTAGTTTGTTTAGAAAACAAACATCTTCATTTCCGAACACTGCACTCTGTTAAAAAAGCTAGTTCGAATCTAGGAATCATTTGCTTTCCTACGAAGAAGGTTGAGTAGAGCAAGTTCAAACTTTCCTTGTTTGTGTAATATAACAAGATATATAACTTAGTAGATTCGCTTCATTTTTAAAGTAGTTTTTTTAGAAAATTAACATCTGCATTGCCGAACACTGTACTGTGTGAAATTAGCTAGTTCGGTTCTCGGAATCAGTTGCTTTCCTACGAGGAATGTTGAGTGCACCAAGTTCAAACTTTCCTTGTATGTGTAACCTAAAAAGATGTACAACTTGGTAGATTCGCTTCATTTCTAAAGTAGTTTGTTTAGAAAAAAAAAATCTGCATTGCTGAATGCTGTACTGTGTGAAATAAGCTATTTCGGTTCTAGGAATTAGTTGATTTCCTACAAAGAAGGTTGAGTGCAGGAAGTTCAAACTTTCCTTGTTTGTGTAATCTAACAAGATGTACAACTTACAAGTTTTGCTTCATTTCTAAACTACTTTGTTTAGGAAACAAACATCTTCATTTCCAAATAGTGTACTGTGTGAAATAAGTTATTTCAGTTGTAGGAATCAGTTGCTTTCCTACGAAGAAGGTTGTGTGCAGCCAGTTCAAACATTCCTAGTTAGTGTAATCTAACAAGATGTACTACTTATTAGATTCTCCTCATTTCTAAAGTAGTTTCTTTGGAAAACAAACATCTTCATTGCTGAACACTGTACTGTGTGAAATAAGCTAGTTTGGTTCTAGGAATCAGTTGCATTTCAACGAAGATGGTGGAAGGCACCAAGTTCAAACATTCCTAGTTAGTGTAATCTAAACAGCTGTACAACTCACAAATTTCGCTTCATTTCAAAACTACTTTGGAAAACAAACATCGTCATTGGCAAACAGTGTTCTGTGTGAAATAAGCTAGTTCGGTTCTAGAAATCAGTTGCTTTTCTACGAAGATGGTTGAGTGCAGCAAGTTCAAACTTTCCTTGTTTATGTAATGTGAAAAGATGTACAAATTAGGAGACTCGCCTCATTTCTAAAGTAGTTTGTTTAGAAAACAAACATCTTCATTGCCGAACCCTGTACTGTGTGAAATAAGCTAGTTCGGTTCTAGGAATTAGTTGCTTTCCTACGAAGGTTGAGGGCAGGCAAGTTCAAACATACATAGTTTGTAAAATCTAACAAGATGTACAATTTAGTGGATTTGCCTCATTTCTAAAGTAGTTTGTTTAGCAAACAAACATCTTCATTTCCGAACACTGTACTGTGTGAAATAAGCTAGTTCGGTTCTAGGAATCAGTTGCTTTTCTACGAAGATGGTTGAGTCCAGCAAGTTCAAACATTCCCAGTTAGTGTAATCTAACAAGGTGCACAACTTATAAGTTTCACTTCATTTCTAAACTACTTTGTTTAGAAAACAAACATCTTCATTGCCAAATACTGTGCTGCGTGAAAAAACTAGTTCGGTTCTAGGAATCAGTTTCTTTCCTATGTAGAAAGTTGAGTGTAGCATGTTCCAACTTTCCTTGTTTGTGTAATCTGACAAGATATACAACTTAGTAGATTTCCCTCTTTTTAAAAGTAGTTTGTTTAGAAAACAAACATCTTCATTGCTGAACACTGTACTGTGTGAAATAAGCTAGTTCAGTTCTAGGAATTAGTTGCTGTCCTACGAAGAAGGTTGAGTGCAGCAAGTTCAAGCTTTCCTTGTTTGTGTGATCTCAGAAGATGTACAACTTAGTAGGTTCTGCTCATTTCTAAAGTAGTTTGTTTAAAAAACAAACATCTTCATTGCCGAACACTGTACTGTGTGAAATAAGCTAGTTCGGTTCTAGGAATTAGTTGCTTTCCTACGAAGAAGGTTGAGAGCAGGCAAGTTTAAACATTCCTAGTTCGTGAAATCTAACAAGATGTACAATTTAGTAGATTTGCTTCATTTCTAAAGTAGTTTGTTTAGAAAACAAACATCTTCATTGCTGAACACTGTACTGTGTGAAAGAAGCCAGTTCGGTTCTAGGAATCAGTTGCTTTTCTACGAAGATGGTTGAGTGCAGCGAGTTCAAACATTCCTAGTTAGTGTAATATAACAATGTGTACAACTTACATGTTTCACTTCATTTATAAACTACTTTGTTTAGAAAATAAACATCTTCATTGCCAGATACTGTACTGCGTGAAAAAGCAGTTCGGTTCTAGGAATTAGTTGCTTTCCTATGAAGAAAGTTGAGTGCAGCATGTTCCAACTTTCCTTGTTTGTGTAATCTGACAAGATGTACAACTTAGTAGATTTCCCTCTTTTCCAAAGTAGTTTGTTTAGAAGACAAACATCTTCATTGCCAAACACTGTACCGTGTGAAATAAGCTATTCCTTTCTAGGAATTAGTTGCTTTCCTATGAAGAAGGATGAGTGCAGGCAAGTTCAAATATTCCTAGTTCGTGAAATCTAACAAGATATACAATCTAGTATATTTGCCTCATTTCTAAAGTAGTTGGTTTAGAAAACAAACCTCTTCATTGTCAAACACTGTACGGTGTGAAATAAGCTAGTTCGGTTCTAGGAATCAGTTGCTTTCCTACGAAGAAGGTTGAGTGCAGCAAGTTCAAACTTTCCTTTTTTATGTAATCTAACAACATGTACAACTTAGTATATTCCCCTCATTTTGAAAGTAGTTTGTTTAGAAAACAAACATTTTCAATGACGTACACTGTACTGTGTGAAATAAGCTAGTTTGGTTCTAGAAATCAGTTCCTTTTGTATTAAGATGGTTGAGTGCAGCAAGTTCAAACATTCCTAGTTAGTGTAATCTAACAAGATGTACAAATTAGTAGATTCGCCTCATTTCTAAAGTAGTTTGTTTAGAAAACAAGCATCTTCATTGCCGAATACTGTACTGTGTGAAATAAGGTAGTTTGGTTCCAGGAATCAGTCAGTTTTCTATGAAGATGGTTGAGTGCAGCAAGTTCAAATATTCCTAGTTAGTGTAATCTTACAAGATATACAAATTTCAAGTTTAGCTTCATTTCTAAACTACTTTGTTTCTAAAACAAACATCTTGATTGCCAAATACTGTACTGTGTGAAATAAGCCAGTTCAGTTCTAGGAATCAGTTCCTTTCCTATGTAGAAGGTTGAGTGCACCAAGTTCAAACTTTCCTTTTTTGTGTAATTTAACAAGGTGTACAAGTTAGTAGGTTCACCTCATTTCCAAAGTAGTTTGTTTGAGAAAAGAAACATCTTCATTGCCGAACACTGTACTGTCTGAAATAAGCTAGTTTGGTTCTAGGAATCAGGAGATGGTTGAGTGCAGCAAGTTCAAACATTCCTAGTTAATGTAACCTAAAAAGATGTACAATTTACAAGTTTCTCTTCATTTCTGAACTACTTTGTTTAGAAAACAAACATCTTCATTGCCGAACACGGTACTGTGTGAAATCAGCTATTTCGGTTCTAAGAATCAGTTCCTTTCCTACCAAGCAGGTTGACTGCAGCAAGTTCAACCTTTCTTTGTTTGTGTAATCTAAGAAGATGTACAAGTTAGTAGATTCACCTCATTTTGAAAGTAGTTTGTTTAGAAAACAAACATCTTCATTGCTGAACACTGTACTGTGTGAAATAAGCTAGTTTGGTCCTAGCAATCAGTTCCTATCATACGAAGAAGGTTGAGTGCAGCAAGTTCAAAATTTCCTTGTTTGTGTAATCTTAAAAGATGTACAACTTAATAGATTCGTATCATTTCTAAAGTAGTTTGTTTAGAAAACAAATATCTTCATTGCTGAACACTGTACTGTGTGAAATAAGCTAGATCAGTTATAGGAATCAATTGCTTTTCTACGAAGATGGTTGAGTGCAGGTAAGTTCAAACATTCCTAGTTAGTGTAATTGAACAAGATGGACAATTTAGTACATTCGCCTCATTTCTAAAGTAGTTTGTTTAGAAAACAAACATCTTCATTGCCGAACACTGTACTGTGTGAAATAAGCTAGTTCGGTTCTAGGAATCAGTTGCTTTTCTACGAAGATGGTTGAGTGCAGCAAGTTCAAACATTGCTAGTTAGTGAAATCTAACAAGATGTACAACTTACAAGTTTTGCTTCATTTCTAAACTACTTTGTTTAAAAAACAAACATCTTCATTGCCAAATACTGTACTGTGTGAAATAAGCCAGTTCGGTTCTAGGAATCAGTTGCTTTCCTACGAAGAAGGTTGAGTGCAGCATGTTCCAACTTTCCTTGTTTGTGTAATCTGACAAGATGTACAACTTAGTATATTACCCTCATTTCTAAAGTAGTTTGTTTAGAAAACAAACATCTTCATTGCCGAACACTGTACAGTGTGAAATAAGCTAGTTCGGTTCTAGGATCAGTTGATTTCCTATGAAGACCGTTGAGTGCAGCAAGTTCAAACTTTCCTTGTTTGTATGATCTAACAACGTGTACAACTTGGTATATCTGCCTCATTTCTAAAGTAGTTTGTTTAGAAAACAACCATCTTCATTGCCGAACACTGTACTGTGTGAAATAAGGTAGTTCCGTTCTAGGAATCAGTTGCATTTCTACGAATATGGTGGACTGCAGCAAGTTCAAACATTACTAGTTAGTGTAATCTAACAAGATGTACAACTTAGTAGATTCGCCTCATTTCTAAAGTAGTTTGTTCAGAAAACAAACATCTTCATTGCCGAACACTGTACTGTGTGACATAAGTTAGTTTTTTTCTAGGAATTAGTTGCTTTTCTACGAAGATGGTTGACTGCAGCCAGTTCAAACATTCCGGGTTAGTGTCACCTAACAAGATGTACAACTTACAAGTTTCTCTTTCATTTCTGAACTACTTTGTTTGGAAAACAAACATCTTCATTGCCAAATAATGTACTGTGTGAAACAATCCAGTTCGATTCTAGGATTCAGTCGCTATCTTACGAAGAAGGTTGAGTGCTGCATTTTCCAACTTTCCTTGTTCGTGTCATCTGACAAGATGTACAACTTAGTAGATTCGCCTCACTTCTAAAGCAGTTTATTTAAAAAACAAACATCTTCTTTGCCAAACACTGTACTGTGTGTAATAAGCTAGTTTGGGTCTAGCAATCAGTTGCTTTCCTACGAAGAAGGTTGAGTGCAGCAAGTTCAACCTTTCCTTCTTTCTGTAATGTAAGAACATGTCCAAATTCGTAGATTCGCCTCATTTCTAAAGTTGTTTTTTTTTAGAAAACAAACATCTTCATTGCCGAACACTGTACTTTGTAAAATAAGGTATTTCGGTTGTAAGAATCAGTTGGTTTCCTACGAAGAAGGTTGAGTGCAGCAAGTTCAAACTTTCCTTGTTTGTGTAATGTAACAAGATGTACAACTTAGTAGATTCGGCTCACTTCTAAAGTAGTTTGTTTAGACAAAAAACATTTTTATTGCCGAAAACTGTAATGTGTGAAGTAAACTAGTTCAGTTCTCAGAATCAGTTGCTATCCTACGAAGAAGGTTGAGTGCACGAAGTTCAAACTTTCCTTTATTGTGTAACCTTCCAAGATGTACAACTTAGTAGATTCGCCTCATTTCTAAAGTAGTTTGTTTAGAAAACAAACATCTTCATTGCTGAACACTGAACTTTGTGAAATAAGCTAATTTGGTACTAGGAATCATTTGCTTTACTACGAAGAAGGTTGAGTGTAGCAAGTTAAACCTTTCTTTGTTTCTGTAATGTTAGATGATGTCCAACTCTGTAGATTCGCCTCATTTCTTTAGTATTTTGTTTACAAGTTTCGAATCATTTCTGAACTAATTTGTTTAGAAATCATACATCTTCATTGCCAAATACTCTAATGTGTGAAACAAGCCAGTTCAGTTCTAGGAATAGTTGCCTTCCTACAAAGAAGGTTGAGTGCAGTATGTTCCAACTTTCCCTGTTTCTGAAATCTGACAATATGTACAACTTAGTAGATTCTCCTCAATTCTAAATTATTTTGTTTAGAAAAGAAACATCTTCATTGGTGAACACTGTACTGTGTGAAATAAGCCAGTTTGGTTCTAGGAATCAGTTGCTTTCCTACGAAGAAGATTGAATGCAGCAAGTTCAAACTTTCCTTGTTTGTGTAATGTAACAAGATATACAACTTAGTAGATTCGCTTCATTTCTGAAGTAGTTTGTTTAGAAAACAGACATCTTCATTGCCGAACACTGTACTGTGTGAAATAAGTTAGTTCGGTTCTAGGAATCAGTTTCTTTTCTACGAAGATGGTTGAGTGCAGCAAGTTCAAACTTTCCCTGTTTATGTAATGTAAAAAGGTGTACAACTTCGGAGATTCACCTCATTTCTAAAGTAGTTTGTTTAGAAAACAAACATCTTCATTGCCGTACACTAGTTTGGTTGTAGGAATCACTTGCTTTCCTATGTAGAAGGTTGAGTGCACCAAGTTCAAACTTTCCTTGTTTATGTAATCTAAAAAGATGTACAACTTAGTAGATTCGCCTCAATTCTAATGTAGTTTGTTTAGAAAACAAACGTCTTTATTGCCGAACACTGTATTGTGTGAAATAAGCTAGTTAGGTTCTAGGAATCAGTTACTTTCCTACGAAGAAGGTTGAGTGCCGCAAGTTCAAACTTTCCTTGTTTGTGTAATCTAACAAGATATAGAACTTACAAGTTTCGCTTCATTTCCAAACTACTTTGTTTAGAAAACAAACATCTTCTTTGCCAAATACTGTACTGTGTGAATTAAGCTAGTTTGGCTCTCAGAATGAGTGACTTTCCTACAAAGTAAGTTCAAATTTCCTTGTTTCTGTTATGTTACAAGATATACAACTTAGTAGATTCACCTAATTTCTAAAAGTAGTTTGTTTAGAAAACAAACATCTTCATTGCCAAACACTGTAATGTGTGAAATAAGCTCGTTCGGTTGTAGGAATCAGTTGCTTTCCTACAAAGAAGGTTGAGTGCAGAAAGTTCAAACTTTCCTTGTTTGTGTAATCTAACAAGATGTACAACTTATTAGATTCGCTTCATTTCTAAAGTAGTTTGTTTAGAAAACAAACATCTTCATTGCCGAATACTGTAATGTGTGAAGTAAGCTAGTCGTCTTCTCTGAATGAGTTGATGTCTTACGAAAACCATTTGTGAAGTAAGGTCAGACTTTCCTTGTTTGTGTAATCTAACAAGGTGTAATTTAATAGATTCACCTCATTTCTAAATTAGTTTGTTTAGAAAACAAACATCTTCATTGCCAAACACTGTACTGTGTGAAATAAGCTAGTTCTCTTCTCTGAATGAGTTGCTTTCTTATGAAGACCATTGAGTGCAGCAAGTTCAAACTTTCCTTGTTCATGGAATCTAATAAGATGTCCAACTTAGTAGATTTGCCTCATTTCTAAAGTAGTTTGTTTAGAAATCAAACATCTCCATTGCTGAACACTGTACTGTGTGAAATAAGCTATTTCGGTTCTAGGAATCAGTTGCTTTTTTATGAAGAATGTTGAATGCAGCAAGTTCAAACTTTCCCTGTTTGTGTAATGTAAGAAGATGTACAACTTAGTAGATTCGCCTCATTTCTAAAGTAGATTGTTTAGAAAACAAACATCTTCATTGCCGAACACTGTAATGTGTGAAGTAAGCTAGTTCAGTTCTTGGAATCAGTTGCTTTCCTAGGAAGAAGGTTGAGTGCAGCAAGTTCAAACTTTCTTTGTTCGTGGAATCTAACAAGATGTACAACTTAGTATATTTGCCTCATTTCTAAAGTAGTTTGTGTAGAAAACAAACATCTCCATTTCCGAACACTGTACTGTGTGAAATAAGCTATTTCGGTTCTAGGAATCAATTGCTTTCCTATGAAGATGGTTGAGTGTAGTAAGTTCAAACTTTCCTTGTTTGTGTAATCTAAGAAGATGCAATACTTAGTAGATTCGCCTCATTTCTAAATTTGTTTGTTTAGAAAACAAACATCTTCATTTCTGAACATGCTACTGTGTCAAATAAGCTAGTTCGGTTCTTGGAATCATTTGCTTTCCTACTAAGTTTGAGTGCAGCAAGTTCAAACTTTCCTTGTTTATGTAATCTGAAAAGATGTACAACTTAGTAGATTCGCCTGATTTCTAGAATAGTTTGTTTAGAAAACAAACATCTTCATTGCCGAACACTGTACTGTGTCAAATAAGCTAGTTCGGTTCTAGGAATCAGTTGCTCTCCTACGAAGAAGGTTGAGTGCAGCAAGTTCAAACATTCCTAGTTATTGTAATGTAACAAGATTTACAATGTAGTAGATTAGCCTCATTGTTAAAGTAGTTTGTTTACAAAACAAATTTTGGTTCTCAGAATCAGTTGCTTTCTTACGAAGAGCGTTTAGTGAAGCAAGTTCAAACTTTCCTTGTTTGTGTAATCTAACAAGATGTACTACTTAGTAGATTCACCTCATTTCTAAAGTACTTTGTTTAGAAAACAAACATCTTCGTTGCAGATCACTGTACTGTGTGAAATAAGCTAGTTCAGTTCTCGGAACCAGTCGCTTTCTGACGAAGAAGGTTGAGTGCAGCAAGTTCAAACATTCCTAGTTAGTGTAATCTAACAAGATGTACAATTTCCTAGTTTCACATCATTTCTAAAGTAGTTTGTTTAGAAAACAAACATCTTCTTTGCTGAACATGGTACAGTGTACAATAAGATAGTTATCTTCTCGGAATGAGCTGCTTTCGTACGAATAAGGTTGAATGCACCAAGTTCAAACTTTCCTGGTTTCTGTAATCTATCAACATGTACAACTTAGTAGATTTGCTTAATTTCTTAAGTAGTTTCTTTCGAAAACAAACATCTTCATTGCCGAACACCGTACTGTGTGAATTAAGATAGTTCTCTTCTCGGAATGAGTTCCTTTCTTACGAAGAGGGTTGAGTGCAGCAAGTTCAAACTTTCCTTGTTTGTGCATTCTAAAAAGATGTACAACTTAATAGATTCGCTTCATTTTTAATGTAGTTTCTATAGAAGACTGACATCTTCATTGCCCAACAATGTACTGTATGAAGTAAGCTAGTTCTGCTCTTGGAATGAGTTGCTTTCCTGGGAAAAAGGTTGAATGCACCAAGTTCAAACTTTCCTAGTTTGTGTAATCTAACAAGATATACAACTTAGTAGATTCACTTCATTTGCATACTAGTTTCTTTAGAAAACAAACATCTTCATTGCCATACATTGTACTATGTGAAATAAGCTAGTTCTCATCTCAGAAAGAGTTGCTTTCCTACGAAGAAGGTTGAGTGCACGAATTTCAAACTTTCCTGGTTTGTGTAATCTAACAATTTGTGCAACAAAGTAGATTCATTTCATTTCTAATGTAGTTTCTGTAGGAAAGAAACATCTTCATTGCCAAACACTGCACTGTGTGAAATAAGCTAGTTCGTCTCTCTGAATGAGTTGCTTTCTAAGAAGACGGTTGAGTGCAGCCAGTTCAAACTTTCCTCGTTTGTGTAATCTAACAAGATGTGCAACGTAGTAGACTCAATTCATTTCTAAAGTAGTTACTGTAGAAAATAAACATCCTCATTGCCAAACACTGTACTGTGTGAAATGAATTTCTCGGAATGAGTTGCTTTTTGAAGGCGGTTTGCAGAAAATCAAACTTTCCTGGTTTGTGTAATCTAACAAGATGTGCAATTTAGTAGATTAGTTTCATTTCTAATTTAGTTTCTATAGAAAAGAAACATATTCATTGCCAAACACTGTGCTGTGTGAATTAAGCTAATTCGGCTCTCCGAATGAGTTGTTTTCTACGAAGACGGTTGAGTGCAGCCAGTTCAAACTTTCCTTGTTTGTGTAATCCAGCAAGATCAGAACATTAGTAGATTCCATTCATTTGTTATGTAGTTTCTGTAGATAAGAAACATCTTCATTGCCAAACACTGCACTGTGTGAAATAAGCTAGTTCGGCTCTCAGAATGATTTGCTTTCCTAAGAAGAGTGTTGACTGCAGCCAGTTGAAACTTTCCTCGATTTTGTAATCTAACAAAATGTTCAACTTAGTAGACCTGATTCATTTCTAATATAGTTTATGTAGAAAATAAACATCTTCATTGCCAAACACTGTACTGTGTGAAATAAGCTAGCTAGCTTCGGAATGAATTGCTTTCTATGAAGGCGAAGTGCACGAGAAGTTTCCTGGTCTGTAATCTAACAAGATGTGCAACTTAGTAGATTCGTTTCATTTCCAATGTAGTTTTTGTAGAAAAGAAACATCTTCATTGCCAAACACTCTACTGTGTGAAATAAGCTATTTCTGCTCTCAGAATGAGTTGGTTTTACGAAGATGGTTGAGTGCAGCAAGTTCAAACTTTTCTGGTTTGTGTAATCTAACAAGATGTGCAACTTAGTTGATTCCTTTAATTTCTACTGTAGTTTCTTTAGAAAACAAACATCTTCATTGCCAAACACTGTACTGTGTGAAATAAGCTAGGCTCTGGGAATGAGTTGCTTTCCTACAAAGACGGATGAATGCAGCCAGTTCAAACTTTCCTTGTTTGTGTAATCTAACAAGATGTGCAACTTAGTAGAATTCATTTCTAAGATGTCATTGTCAAACACTGTACTGTGTGAAATAAGCTACATCGGCTCTTGAAATGAATTGCTTTTCTTCACCAAGTTCAAATGTAATCTAACAATGTGCAACTGAGCAGAGACAATTCATTTGTTTAGTTTCTGTAGAAAATAAACATCTTCATTGCCAAACACTGTACTGTGTGAAATAAGCTAGTTACAGTTCTCAGAATGAGTTGCTTTTCTACCAAGGTGGTTGATGCACGAAGTTCAAACTTTCCTCTTTTGTGTAATCTATCAAGATGTGCAACTTAGTAGATTGGTTTCATTTCTAATGTAGTTTCTGTAGAAAATAAACATCCTCATTGCTAAATACTGTAATGTGTGAAATAAGCTACTTTGGCTCTCGGAATGAGTTGCTTTAATGTGGTTGAGTGCATGAAGTTCAAACTTTCCTCGTTTGCCTAATCTAAAATGATGTGCAACAAGATTCGTTTCATTTCTAGTGTAGTTTCTGTAGGAAAGAAACATCTTCATTTTCAAACAAAGAAATAAGTTTGTTCGGAATGAAAAGAAACATCCAGTTCAAACTTTCCTTGTTTGTGTAATCTAACAAGGTGTGCAACTAAGCAGATTCAATTCATTTCTAATGTAGTTTCTGTAGAAAATAAACATCCTCATTGCCAAAAATGTACTGTGTGAAATAAGCTATTTCGGCTCTTGGAATGAGTTACTCTACTATGAAGGTGGTTGAGTGCACAAAGTGAAAACTGTCCTGGTTTATGGAATCTCACAAGATGTGCAACTTAGTAGATTTGTTTCATTTCTAATGTAGTTTTGCAGAAAATAAACATCCTCATTACCAAACACTATACTGTGTGAAAAAGCTAGTTTGGCTCTCGGAATGAGGTGTAGATTGAGTGCACGAAGTTCAAACTTTCCTGGTTTGTGAAATCTAATAATATATGCAACTTAGTAGTTTCTTTCTGTAGAAAAGAAACATCTTCATTGCCAAACACCGTACTGTGTGAAATAAGTTCAGCTCTCGAATGAGTTGCTTTCTATGAAGATGGTTGAGTGCAGCCAGTTCAAAGTTTCCTCGTTTGTGTAATCTAACAAGATGTGCAACTTAGTAGATTCAATTCATTTCTAATGTAGTTTCTTAGAAAATAAACTTCCTCATTGCCAAACCCTGTACTGTGTGAAATAAGCTAGTTCGGCTCTGGGAATGAGTTGCTCTCTTACGAAGGTGGTTGAGTGCACAAACTTCAAACTTTCCTGGTTTGTGTAAACTAACAATATGTGCAACTAAGTGGATTGTTTCATTTCTAATGTAGTTACTGTAGAAAGAAACATCTTTTGGCCAAACAGTGTACTGTGTGAAATAAGGGAGTTCGGCTCTCAGAATGAGTTGTTTCCCTACGAGAATAGTTGAGTGCATCAAGTTCAATCTTTCCTCGTTTGTGTAATCTAACAAGATATAAAACTAAGTAGATTGGTTTAATTTCTAAAGTAGATGGGTTAGAAAAGAAACATCTTCATTGCAAACACTGTACTGTGTGAAATAGGCTAGTTCTGCTCACAGAATGAGTTGCCTTCCTACAAAGGCAGTGGAATGCAGCAAGATCACACTTTCCTAGTTTGTGTAATCTAACAAGATATACAACTTAGTAGATTGGTTTCATTTCTAATGTAATTTCTGTAGAAAAGAAACGTCTTCATTGCCAAACACTGTACTGTGTGAAATAACCTTTCGTCTCTCAGAAAAAGAAGACTGTTGAGTGCAGCCAGTTCAAACTTTCCTCCTTTGTGTAATCTAACAAGATGTGCAACATAGTAGATTAGATTAAATTTCTAAAGTTTCTGAAGAAAGTAAACATTCTCATTTCCAAACACTGTACTGTGTGAAATAAGCTAGGTCGTCTCTTAGAATGAGTTGCCTTCCTGTGAAGGCGGTTGAGTGCACGAAGTTCAAACTTTCCTGGTTTGTGTAATCTAAGAAGATGTGCAACTTAGTAGATTTGTTTCATTTCTAATGTAGTTTCTGTAGAAAAGAAACATCTTCATTGCCAAACACTGTACTGTGTGAAATAAGCTAGTTCGTCTCTCGGAATGAGTTGCTTTTCTATGAAGAGGGTTGAGTGCAGCCAGTTCAAACTTTCCTCGTTTGTGTAATCTAACAATATGTGCAACTTAGATTAGATTCATTTCTAATGCAGTTTCTGTAAAAAATAAACATCCTCATTTCCAAACACTGTACTGTGTGAAAGTGCTAACAAGCTCTAGGAATGAGTTGTGAAGCACGAAGTTCAAACTTTCCTGGTTGGTGTAATCTAACAATATGTGTAACTTAGCAGATTCGATTCATTTCTAATGTAGCTTTGTAGAAAACAATCATCTTCATTGCCAAACACTGTACTGTGTGAAATAAGCTAGTTCGGCTCTCGGAATGAGTTGCTTTCCTATGAAGGCGGTTGAGTGCACGAAGTTCAAACTTTCCTGGTTTGTGTAATCTAACAAGATGTGCAACTTAGTAGATTCGTTTCATTTCTAATGTAGTTTCTGTAGAAAAGAAACATCTTCATTGCCAAACACTGTACTGTGTGAAATAAGCTAGTTTGGCTCTCAAAATGAGTTGCCTTTCTACGAAGCTGGTTCATGCAGCAAGTTCAAGCTTTCCTGGTTTGTGTAATCTAACAAGATGTGCAACTTAGTAGATTCAATTCATTTCTAATGTAGTTTCTGTAGAAAATAAACATCCTCATTGCCAAACACTGTACTGTGTGAAATAAGCTAGTTCGGCTCTCGGAATGAGTTGCTTTCCTATGAAGGCGGTTGAGTGCACGAAGTTCAAACTTTCCTGGTTTGTGTAATCTAACAAGATATGCAATTTAGTAGATTAGTTTCATTTCTAATTTAGTTTCTGTAGAAAAGAAACATCTTCATTGCCAAACACTGTGCTGTGTGAATAAGCTAGTTCGGCTCTCGGAATGAGTTGTTTTTCTAAGAAGACGGTTGAGTGCAGCCAGTTCAAACTTTCCTTGTTTGTGTAATCTAACAAGATAGCACATTAGTAGATTCGATTCATTTCTAATGTAGTTTCTGTAGAAAATAAACATCTTCATTGCCAAACACTGCACTGTGTGAAATAAGCTAGTTTGGCTCTCAGAATGATTTGCTTTCCTAAGAAGAGTGTTGACTGCAGCCAGTTCAAACTTTCCTGCTTTTTGTAATCTAACAAAATGGGCAACTTAGTAGATTCTTTTCATTTCTAATATAGTTTATGTAGAAAATAAACATCTTCATTGCCAAACACTGTACTGTGTGAAATAAGCTAGTTCAGCTCTCGGAATGAATTGCTTTCCTATGAAGGCGATTGAGTGCACGAAGTTCAAGCTATCCTGGTCTGTAATCTAACAAGATGTGCAACTTAGTAGATTCGTTTCATTTCCAATGTAGTTTTTGTAGAAAAGAAACATCTTCATTGCCAAACACTCTACTGTGTGAAATAAGCTATTTCTGCTCTCAGAATGAGTTGGTTTCCTACGAAGATGGTTGAGTGCAGCAAGTTCAAACTTTTCTGGTTTGTGTAATCTAACAAGATGTGCAACTTAGTTGATTCCTTTAATTTCTACTGTAGTTTCTGTAGAAAAGAAACATCTTCATTGCCAAACACTGTACTGTGTGAAATAAGCTAGTTCGGCTCTGGGAATGAGTTGCTTTCCTACAAAGACGGATGAATGCAGCCAGTTCAAACTTTCCTCGTTTGTGTAATCTAACAAGATGTGCAACTTAGTAGATTCGATTCATTTCTAATGTAGTTTCTGTAGAAAATAAACATCCTCATTGTCAAACACTGTACTGTGTGAAATAAGCTACATCGGCTCTTGAAATGAATTGCTTTTCTATGCGGGCGGTTGAATGCACGAAGTTCAAACGTTCCCGGTTTGTGTAATCTAACACTATGTGCAACTGAGCAGAGACAATTCATTTCTAATGTAGTTTCTGTAGAAAATAAACATCTTCATTGCCAAACACTGTACTGTGTGTAATAAGCTAGTACAGTTCTCAGAATGAGTTGCTTTTCTACCAAGGTGGTTGATGCACGAAGTTCAAACTTTCCTCTTTTGTGTAATCTATCAAGATGTGCAACTTAGTAGATTGGTTTCATTTCTAATGTAGTTTCTGTAGAAAATAAACATCCTCATTGCTAAATACTGTAATGTGTGAAATAAGCTACTTTGGCTCTCGGAATGAGTTGCTTTCCTACGAATGTGGTTGAGTGCATGAAGTTCAAACTTTCCTCGTTTGCCTAATCTAAAATGATGTGCAACTAAGGAGATTCGTTTCATTTCTAGTGTAGTTTCTGTAGGAAAGAAACATCTTCATTTCCAAACATTGTACTTTGTGAAATAAGCTAGTACGTCTCTCGGAATGAGTGGCTTCCCTAAGAAGACGGTTGAGTGCAGCCAGTTCAAACTTTCCTTGTTTGTGTAATCTAACAAGGTGTGCAACTAAGCAGATTCAATTCATTTCTAATGTAGTTTCTGTAGAAAATAAACATCCTCATTGCCAAAAAATGTACTGTGTGAAATAAGCTATTTCGGCTCTTGGAATGAGTTACTCTACTATGAAGGTGGTTGAGTGCACGAAGTGAAAACTGTCCTGGTTTATGGAATCTCACAAGATGTGCAACTTAGTAGATTTGTTTCATTTCTAATGTAGTTTCTGCAGAAAATAAACATCCTCATTACCAAACACTATACTGTGTGAAAAAAGCTAGTTTGGCTCTCGGAATGAGGTGCTTTCTTATGAAGGCGATTGAGTGCACGAAGTTCAAACTTTCCTGGTTTGTGAAATCTAATAATATATGCAACTTAGTAGATTCGTTTCATTTGTTATGTAGCTTCTGTAGAAAAGAAACATCTTCATTGCCAAACACCGTACTGTGTGAAATAAGTTCAGCTCTCGGAATGAGTTGCTTTCTATGAAGATGGTTGAGTGCAGCCAGTTCAAAGTTTCGTCGTATGTGTAATCTAACAAGATGTGCAACTTAGTAGATTCAATTCATTTCTAATGTAGTTTCTGTAGAAAATAAACTTCCTCATTGCCAAACCCTGTACTGTGTGAAATAAGCTAGTTCGGCTCTGGGAATGAGTTGCTCTCTTACGAAGGTGGTTGAGTGCACAAACTTCAAACTTTCCTGGTTTGTGTAAACTAACAATATGTGCAACTAAGTGGATTCGTTTCATTTCTAATGTAGTTACTGTAGGAAAGAAACATCTTCATGGCCAAACAGTGTACTGTGTGAAATAAGGGAGTTCGGCTCTCAGAATGAGTTGTTTCCCTGCGAGAATAGTTGAGTGCATCAAGTTCAATCTTTCCTCGTTTGTGTAATCTAGCAAGATATAAAACTAAGTAGATTGGTTTAATTTCTAAAGTAGATGGGTTAGAAAAGAAACATCTTCATTGCCGAACACTGTACTGTGTGAAATAGGCCCGTTCTGCTCACAGAATGAGTTGCCTTCCTACAAAGGCAGTGGAATGCAGCAAGATCACACTTTCCTAGTTTGTGTAATCTTACAAGATATACAACTTAGTAGATTGGTTTCATTTCTAATGTAATTTCTGTAGAAAAGAAACGTCTTCATTGCCAAACACTGTACTGTGTGAAATAAGCTAATTCGTCTCTCAGAATGAGTTGCTTTCCGAAGAAGACTGTTGAGTGCAGCCAGTTCAAACTTTCCTCCTTTGTGTAATCTAACAAGATGTGCAACATAGTAGATTAGATTAAATTCTAATCTAGTTTCTGAAGAAAGTAAACATTCTCATTTCCAAACACTGTACTGTGTGAAATAAGCTAGGTCGTCTCTTAGAATGAGTTGCCTTCCTGTGAAGGCGGTTGAGTGCACGAAGTTCAAACTTTCCTGGTTTGTGTAATCTAAGAAGATATGCAACTTAGTGGATTCGTTTTATTTCTAATGTAGTTTCTGTAGAAAAGAAACATCTTCATTGCCAAACACTGTACTGTGTGAAATAAGCTAGTTCGGCTCTCGGAATCAGTTGTTTTCTAAGAAGACGGTTGAGTGCACCCAGTTCAAACTTTCCTCGTTTGTGTAATCTAACAATATGTGCAACTTAGATTAGATTCATTTCTAATGCAGTTTCTGTAAAAAATAAACATCCTCATTTCCAAACACTGTACTGTGTGAAATGTGCTAGTTCGGCTCTAGGGAGGAGTTGCTTTCTGACGAAGGGGGTTGAGTGCACGAAGTTCAAACTTTCCTGGTCTGTGTAATGTAACAATATGTGCAACTAAGTAGATTCGTTTCATTTCTAATGTAGGGTCTGTAGGAAAGAAACATCTTCATTGCCAAACACTGCACTGTGTGAAATAAGCTAGTTCGGCTCTCGGAATGAGTTGCTTTCCTATGAAGGCGGCTGAGTGCATGAAGTTCAAACATTCCTGGTTTGTGTAATCTAACAAGATGTGCAACTTAGTAGATTCGTTTCATTTCTGATGTGTTTTCTGTAGAAAAGAAACATCTTCATTGCCAAACACTGTACTGTGTGTAATAAGCTACTTTGGCTCTCAAAATGAGTTGCCTTCCTACGAAGCTGGTTCAGAGCACCAAGTTCAAACTTTTCTGGTTTGTGTAATCTAACAAAATGTGCAACTTAGTTGATTCGCTTCATTTATCATGTAGTTTCTGTAGAAAATAAACATCCTCATTCCAAACACTGTACTGTGTGAAATAAACTAGTTCAGCTCTCGGAAGGAGTTGCTTTCTGACGAAGGAGGTTAAGTGCACGAAGTTCAAACTTTCCTGGTTTGTGTAATCTAAGAAGATATGCAACTTAGTAGATTCGTTTCATTTCTAATGTAGTTTCTGTAGAAAAGAAACATCTTCATTGCCAAACACTGTACCATGTGAAATAAGCTAGTTCGGCTCTCGGAATCAGTTGTTTTCTAAGAAGACGGTGAGTGCACCCAGTTCGAACTTTCCTCGTTTGTGTGATCTAACAAGATATGCAACTTAGTAGATTCGATTCATTTCTAATGTAGTTTCTGTACAAAATAAACATTCTCATTCCAAACACTGTACCATGTGAAATAAGCTAGTTCGGCTCTTGGAAGTAGTTGCTTTCCAATGAAGGCAGTTAAGTGCACGAAATTCATACTTTCTTGCTTTGTGTAATCTAACAATATGGGCAACTAAGTAGATTCTTTTCATTTCTAATGTAGTTTCTGTAGGAAAGAAACATCTTCATTTCCAAACACGGTACTGGGTGAAATAAGCTATTTCATCTATCGGAATGAGTTGCTTTCTTAAGACAACGGTTGAGTGAAGACAGTTGAAACTTTGCTCATTTGTGTAATCTAACAAGATGTGCAACTTAGTAGATTTGATTCATTTCTAATGTAGTTTCTGTAGAAAATAAACATCCTCATTGCCAAACACTGTACTGGGTGAAATAAGCTAGTTCGACTATTGGAATGAGTTGCTCTCCTACGAAGGCGGTTGAGTGCACGAAGTTCAAACTTTCCTGGTTTGTGTAATCCAACAGGATGTGCAACTAAGTAGATTCATTTCATTTCTAATGTAGTTTCTGTAGAAAAGAAACATCTTCATTGCCAAACGTTGTACTTTGTGAAATAAGCTAGTATGTCTCTCAGAATGAGTTGCTTTCCTAAGAAGACAGTTGAGTTGAGCCAATTCAAACTTTCCTCGTTTGTGTAATCTAACAAGATGTGCAACTTAGTAGATTCGATTCATTTCTAATGTAGTTTCTGTAGAAAATAAACATCCTCATTGCCAAAAAATGTACTGTGTGAAGTAAGCTATTTCGACTCTCGGAATGAGTTGCTTTCCTATGAAGCCGTCTGAGTGCACGAAGTAAAACCTTTCCTGGTTTGTGTAATCTAACAAGATGTGCAACTTAGTAGATTCATTTCATTTATAATGGAGTTTCTGTACAAAAGAAATATATTCATTCACAAACACTGTACTGTGTTAAATAAGCTAGTTCGTCTTTCAGGATGAATTGCTTTTCTACAAAGACGGTTGAGTGCAACCAGTTCAAACTTTCCTCCTTTGTGAAATCTAACAAGATGTGCAACTTGGTAGATTCAAATCATTTCTAATGTAGTTTCTGTAGAAAATATACATCCTCATTGCCAAACACTGTACTGTGTGACATCAGGCTAGTTCGGCTCTCGGAATGAGTGGCTTTCCTACGAAGGCGGTTGAGTGCACGAAGTTCAAACTTTCCTGGTTTGTGTAATCTAACACGATGTGCAACTTAGTAGATTCGTTGCATTTCTAATGTAGTTTCTGTAGGAAAGGAACATCTTCATTGCCAAATACTGTACTATGTGAAATAAGTTAGTTCGTCTCTCGGAATGAGTTGCTTTCCTAAGAAGACAGTTGACTGCAGCCAGTTCAAACTTTCATCGTTTGTGTAATCTAACAAGATGTGCAACTTATTAGATTCGATTCATTTCTAATGTAGTTTCTGTAGAAAATGAACATCCTCATTGCCAAACACTGTACTGTGTGAAATAAGCAAGTTCAGCGCTCGGAATGAGTTGTTTCATACGAAGGCGGTTGAGTGCACGAAGTTCAACTTTCCTGGTTTGTGTAATCTAACAAGATGTGCTACTTTGTAGATATGTATCATTTCTAATGTAATTTCTATACTAAAGAAACATCTTCTTTGCCAAACACTGTACTGTGTGAAATAAGCTAGTTCGTCTCTCGGAATTAGTTGCCTTTCTACAAAGACGGTTGAGTGCAGCCAGTTCAAACTTTCCTCCTTGTGTAATCTAACAAGATGTGCAACTTAGTATATTTGACTTATTTATTATGTAGCTTCTGTAGAAAATAAATATCCTCATTGCCAAACACTGTACTGTGTGAAATAAGCTAGTTCAGCCCTCGGAATGATTTGCTTTCCTAAGAAGGCGAATGAGTGCACGAAGTTCAAATTTCCTGGTTTGTGTAATCTAAAAAGATGTGCACCTTAGTAGATTCGTTTCATTTCTAATGTGGTTTATGTAGAAAAGAAACATCTTCATTGCCAAACACTGTACTGTGTGAAATAAGCTACTTTGGCTCTCTAAATGAGTTGCTTTCTACGAAGATGTTTGAGTTAAGCCAGTTCAAACTTTCCTCATTTGTGTAATATAACAAGATGTGCAACTTACTAGATTTGTTTCATTTTTTATGTAGTTTCTGTAGAAAAGAAACATCCTCATTGCCAAACACTGCACTGTGTGAAATAAGCTAGTACGGCTCTCATAATGAGTTGCTTTCCTACGACGTTGGTTGAGTGCAGCAAGTTCAAACTTTTCAAGTTTGTGTAAACTATCAAGTTGTGCAACTTATTTCATTCATTTCATTTCTAATGTAGTTTCTGTAGAAAATAAACATCCTCATTACCAAACATTGTACTGTGTGAAATAAGCTAGTTCAGCTCTTGGAATGAGTTGCTTTCTTAAGAAGGGTGTTGAATGCACGAAGTTCAAACTTTCCTGGTTTGTGTAATCTAACAAGTTGCGTAACTTGGTACATTCGTTTCATTTCCAATGTAGTTTATGTAGAAAAGAAACATCTTCATTGCCAAACACTGTACTGTGTGAAATAAGCTGGTTCGGCTCTTGGAATGAGTTCCTTTCCTACGAAGATGGTTGCGTGCAGCCAGTTCTAACTTTTCTCATTTGTGTAATCTAACAAGATGTCCAACTTAGTAGATTTGATTCATTTCTAATGTAGTTTCTGTAGAAAATAAACATCCTCATTGCCAAAATCTGTAGTGTGTGAAATAAGCTTGTTTGGCTCTTGGAATGAGTCCCTTTCCTATGAAAACGGTTGAGTGCATCAAGTTCAAACTTTACTCATTTGTGTAATCAAACAAGATTTACAACTAAGTAGATTATTTTCATTTCTAAAGTAGTTGTGTTAGAAAAGAAACATCTTCATTGCCAAACACTGTACTGCGTCAAATAAGCTAGTTAGGCTCCCGGAATGAGTTGCTTTCCTGCGAGAATGGTTGAGTGCAGCAAGTTCAATCTTTCCTCATTTGTGTAATGTAACAAGATATACAACTTAGTAGATTGGTTTCATTTCTAATGTATTTTCTGCAGAAAAGAAACATCTTCATTGCCAAACACTGTACTGCATCAAATAAGCTAGTTCGGCTCTTGGAATGAGTTGCTTTCCTACGAAGGCGGTTGAGTGCACAAAGTTCAAACTTTCCTGGTTTGTGTAATCTAACAAGATGTGCAACTTAGTAGATTCATTTCATATCTAATGTAGTCTCTGTGGAAAAGAAACATCTTCATTGCCAAACACTTTACTGTGTGAAATAAGCTATTTCGGATCTCGGAATGAGTTGCTTTCTACAAAGATGGCTGAATGCAGCCAGTTCAAACTTTCCTCGCTTGTGTAATCTAAGAAGATGTGCAACTTAGTAGATTCGTTTCATTTCTAATGTAGTTTCTGTAGAAAAGAAACATCTTCATTGATAAACACTGTAATGTCTGAAATAAGCTAGTTCGTATTTCAGAATGAGTTGCTTTTCTACAAAGTTGGTTGAGTGCAGCCAGTTCAAGCTTTCCTCATTTGTGTAATCTAAGAAGATGTGCAACTTAGTAGATTCGATTCATTTCTAATACTGTTTCTGTAGAATATTAACATCCTCATTGCCAAACACTGTACTGTGTGAAATAAGCGAGTTCAGCTCTCGGAATGAGTTGCTTTCTACGAATGCGGTTGAGTTCACGAAGTTCAAACTTTCCTGGTTTGTGTAATCTAACAAGATGTGCAACTTGGTAGATTCATTTCATTTCTAATATCCTTTCTGTAGAAAAGAAAGATCTTGATTCCCAAACACTGAACTGTGTGAAATAAGCTAAATCGGCTCTCGGAATTCGTTGCCTTCCTACAAAGACGGTTGAGTGCAGCCAGAAAAAGTTTCCTCATTTGTGTACTCTAACAAGGTGTACAACTAAGTATATTCGTTTCCTTTCTAAAGAAGATGGGTTAGAAAAGAAACATCTTCATTGCCAAACACTGTACTGTGTGAAATAAGCCCGTTCTGCTTGCGGAATGACTTGCACTACTATGAAGATGGTTGAGTGCAACAAGTTCACACTTTCCTAATCCTGTAATCTAACAAGATATACAATTTAGTAGATTGGTTTTATTTGTAATGTAGTTTCTGTAGAAAAGGAACATCTTCATTGCCAAACACTGTACTCTGTGAAGTAAGCTAGTTCTTCTCTCGGAATGCGTTGCTTTCCTAGGAAGATGGTTGAGTGCATCCAGTTCAATATTTCCTCGTTTGTGTAATCTAACAAGGTGTGCAACTTAGTAGACTCGATTCGTTTCTAATATAGTTTCTGTAGAAAAGAAACGTCTTCATTGGCAAACACTGTACTGTGTGAAAAAAGGTAGTTCGTGTCTCAGAATGAGTTGTTTTCCTATGAAGACAGTTGAGTGCAGCCAGTTCAAACTTTTCTCATTTGTGTAATCTAGCAAGATGTGCAACTTAGTAGATTCGATTCATTTCTAATGTAGTTTCTGTACAAAATAAACATCTTCATTGCCAAACACTGTACTGTGTGAAATAAGCTAGTTTGGCTCTTGGAATGAGTTGCTTTCCTATGAACGAGGTTGAGTGCACAAAGTTCAAACTTTCCTGGTTTGTGTAATCTAAAAAGATGTGCAACTTAGTAGATTCGTTTCATTTCTAATGTAGTTTCCGTAATGAAAAAACATCTTCATTGACAAACACTGTACTGTGTGAAATAATCTAGTTAGTATCTCTGAATGAATTGCTTTCCTTCAAGAACGGTTGAGTGCAGCAAGGTCAATCTTTCCTCGTTTGTGTAATCTAACAAGATGTACAACTAAGTAGATTGGTTTCATTTCTAAAGTAGATTGGTGTGAAAAGAAACATCTTCATTGCCGAACACTGTACTATGTGAAATAAGCCTGGTCTGCTCGCGGAATGAGTTGCATTCTTAAGAAGACAGTTGAGTGCAGCAAGTTCACACTTTCCTAGTCTGTGTAATCTAACAAGATATACAACTTAGTATATTGGTTTCATTTCTAATGTAATTTCTTTAGAAAAGAAATGTCTTCATTGCCAAACACTGTACTTTGTGAAATAAGGTAGTTCGGCTCTAGGAATGAGTTGCTTTCCTATGAAGACGGTTTAGTGCAGTAGGTAGACACTTGCTCAGTTTGTGTAATCTAACAAGATATACAACTTAGTAGATTGGTTTCATTTCTAATGTAGTTTCTGTAGAAAATAAACATCTTCATTGCCAAACACTGTACTGTTTGAAATAAGCTAGTTCGGCTCTCGGAATGAGTTGCTTTCCTACAAAGGCAGTTCAGTGCACGAAGCTCAACCTTTCCTGGTTTGTGCAATCTAACAAGATGTGCAACTTAGTAGATTCGTTTCATTTCTGATGTAGTTTCTGTAGAAAATAAACATCTTCATTGCCAAACACTGTACTGTGTGAAATAAGCTAGTTCGGCTCTCGGAATGAGTTGCTTTCTACGAAGTCAGATGAGTGCAGCCAGTTCAAACTTTCCTGGTTAGTGGAATCTAACAAGATGTGCAACTTGGTAGATTCAATTCATTTCTAATGTAGTTTCTGTAGAAAATAAACATCCTCATTTCCAAACGCTGTACTGTGTGAAATAAGCTAGTTCAGCTCTCGGAATTAGTTGCTTTCCTATGAAGATGGTTGAGTGCAGCCAGTTCAAACTTTCCTCGTTTGTGTAATCTAACAAGATGTGCAACTTAGTAGATTCGATTCATTTCTAATGTAGTTTCTGTAGAAAAGAAATATCTTCATTGCCAAACACTCTACTGTGTCAAATAAGCTAGTTCAGATCTTGGAATGAGTTGTTTTCCTATGAGGACGGTAGAGTGCAGCAAGTTCACACTTTCCTAGTTTGTATAATCTAACAAGATATATAACTTAGTAGATTGTTTTCATTTCTAATGTAGTTTCTGTAGAAAAGTAACATCCTCATTTTCTAACATTTCTCATTTTCTAAGCTAATCTGTCTCTCAGAATGAGTTGCTTTCCTAAGAAGATGGGTGAGTGCAGCCAGTTAAAACTTTTATGGTTTGTGTAATCTCAAAAGATGTGCAACTTAGTAGATTCGTTTCATTTCTAATGTAGTTTCTGTAGAAATGAAACATCTTCATTGCCAAACACTGTACTGTGTGAAATAAGCTAGTTCGTCTCTCGGAATGAGTTGCTTTCCTACGAAGACGGTTGAGTGTAGACAGTTCAAACGTTCCTCGTTTCTGTAATCTACAAAGATGTGCAACTTAGTAGATTTGATTCATTTCTAATGTAGTTACTGTAGATAATGAACATCCTCATTGCCAAACACTGTACTATGTGAAATAAGCCAGAACGGCTCTTGGAATTAGTTGCTTTTCTCCGAAGGCGGTTGAGTGCACAAAGTTCAAACTTTCCAGGTTTGTGTAATCTAACAAGATGTGAAACTTAGCAAATTCATATCATTACTAATGTGGTTTCTGTAGGAAAGAAACATCTTCATTGCCAAACACTGTACATTGTAAAATAAGCTGGTTCATCTCTCGGATTGAGTTGCTTTCTACAAAGACGGTTGAGTGCAGCCAGTTCAAACTTCCCTGGTTTATGTACCCTAACAAGGTGTGCAACTTAGTAAATTCGTTTCATTTCTAATGCAGTTTCTATAGAAAATAAACATCCTCATTGCAAAACACTATACTGTGTGAAATAAGCTAGTTCGGCTCTCAGAAGGAGTTGCTTTCCTTCGAAAGTGGTTGAGTGCACGAAGTTCAAACTTTCCTGGTTTGTGTAATCTAAAAAGATGTGCAACTTAGTAGGTTCGTTTCATTTCTAAAGTAGTTTCTGTAGGAAAGAAACATCTTCATTGCCAAACACTGTACTGTGTGAAATAAGCTAGTTCAACTCTTGGAATGAGTTGCTTTCCTAAGAAGACGGTTGACTGCAGCCAGTTCAAACTTTCCTCGTTTGTGTAATCTAACAAGATGTGCAACGTAGTAGATTCGTTTCATTTCTAATGTAGTTTCTGTGGAAAAGAAACATCTTCATTGCCAAACACTGTACTGTGTGAAATAAACTAGATCATCTTTTGGTAGAGTTGCGTTTCTACAAAGACGGTTGAGTGTAGCCAGTTCAAACTTTCCTCGTTTGTGTAATCTAACAAGATGTGCAACAACTAGATTCGTTCATTTCTAAAGTAGTTGGGTTAGAAAAGAAACTTCTTCATTGCCAAACACTGTACTGTGTGAAATAAGCTAGTTCGGCTCTCCGAATGAGTTGCTTTCCTACAAATGTGGTTGAGTGCACCAAGTTCAAACTTTCCTGGTTTGTGTAATCGAAAAAGATGTGCACCTTAGTAGATTCGTTTCATTTCTAATATAGTTTCTGTAGAAAATAAACATCCTCATTGCCAAACACTGTACTGTGTGAAATAAGCTACTTCGTTTCTCGGAATGAGTTGCTTTCCTATGAAAGCGGTTGAGTGCATCAAGTTCAAACTTTCCTTGTTTGGGTAATCTAACAAGCTGTACAACTAAGTAGATTCATTTCATTTCTAAAGTAGTTTTGTCAGAAAAGAAACATCTTCATTGCCCAACACTATACTGTATCAAATAAGCTAGTTCGGCCCTCGGAATGAGTTGCTTTGCTACGAGAACATTTGAGTGCAGGAAATTCAATCTTTACTCATTTGTGTAATCTAACAAGATGTACAACTAAGTATATTCGTTTCATTTCTAAAGTTGATGGGTTAGAAAAGAGACATCTTCATTGCCGAACACTGCACTGTGTGAAATAAGCCCTTTCTGCTCGTGGAATGAGTTGCATTCGTACAAAGACGGTTTAGTGCAGCAAGTTCATACTTTCCTAATTAGTGTAATCTAACAAGATATACAACTTTGTAGATTGGTTTCATTTCTAATGTAGTATCTGTATAAAAGAAATGTCTTCATTGCCAAACGCTGTACTGTTTGAAATCAGCTAGTTCATCTATGGGAATGAGTTGCTTTCCTACAAAGACAGTTAAGTGCAGACAGTTCAACCTTTCCTCGTTTGTGTAATCTAGCAAGATGTGCAAATTAGTAGATAGATTCATTTCTAATGTACTTTCTGTAGAAAATAAACATCCACATTGCCAAACACTGTAGTGTGTGAAATAAGCAAATTCGGCTCTCAGAATGAGTTGCTTTCCTACGAAAACGTTTGCATGCACAAGTTCGAACTTTCCTAGTTTGTGTAATTTAACAAGATGTACAACTAAGTAGATTGGTTTCATTTCTAAGGTAGTTCGCTTAGAAAAGAAATATCTTCATTGCCAAATAATGTACTGTGTCAAATAAGCTAGTTCACATCTTGGAATGAGTTGCTCTACTAGGAGAATGGTTGAGAGCAGCAAGTTCATACTTTCCTAGTTTGTGTAATCTAACAAGATATACAAAGTAGTTTGTTTCATTTCTAATGTAGTTTCTGTAGAAAAGTAACATCTTCATTGCCAAACTCTGTACTGTTTGAAAAAAGCTAGTTCGCCTCTCGGAATGAGTTGCTTTCCTACGAAGATGATTGAGTGCACCCAGTTCAAACGTTCCTGGTTTGTGTAATCTAACAAGATGTGCAACTTGGTAAATTCGTTTCATTTCTAATGTAGTTTCTGTAGAAAATAAACATCCTCATTTCCAAACATGGTACTGTGTGAAATAAGCTAGTTTGTCTCTCAGAATGAGTTTCTTTCCTACGAAGAAGGTTGAGTGCAGCCAGTTCAAACTTTCCTAGTTTCTGTAATCTAAAAATATGTGCAACTTAGTAGGTTCGATTCATTTCTAATGTAGTTTCTGTAAATAATGATCATCCTCATTGCCAAACACTGTACTGTGTGAAATAAGCTCGTTCGTCTCTCGGAATGAGTTGGTATCCTACGAAGGCGGTTGAGTGCACGAAGTTCAAACTTTCCTGGTTTGTGTAATCTAAGAAGATGTGCAACTTGATAGATTCGTTTCAGTTCTAATGTAGTTTGTGTAGAAAAGAAACATCTTCATTGCCAAACACTGTACTGTGTGAAATAAGCTAGTTCGGTTCCCCAAATGATTTGCTTTCCTACGAAAAGGGTTGAGTGCAGTAAGTTCAATCTTTCCTCGTTTCTGTAATTTAACAAGTTGTACAACTAAGTAGATTCATTTCATTTCTAAAGTTGTTGGGTTAGAAAATAAACATATTCATTGCCAAACACTGTACTGTGTGAAATAAGCTAGTTCTGCTCTCAGAATGAGTTGCTTTCCTACGAAGGCGGTTGTGTGCACGAAGTTCAAACTTTCCAGGTTTGTGTAATCTAACAAGGCGTGCAACTTAGTGGATTCGATTCATTTCTAATGTAGTTTCTGTAGAAAAGAAACATCTTCATTGCCAAACACTGTACTTTGTGAAATAAACTAGTTTGTCTCTCGAAATGAGTTGTTTTTTTACAAAGACGGTTGAGTGCAGCCAGTTCAAAGTTTCCTCTTTTGTGTAATCTAACAACATGTGCAACATAGTAGATTCTATTCATTTCCAATGTAGTTTCTGCAGAAAATAAACATCATCATTACCAACAATGTACTGTGTGAAATAAGCTAGTTGGGTTCTCGGAATTAGTTGTTTTCCTATGAAGGCAGTTGAGTGCATGAAGTTCAAACTTTCCTGGTTTGTGTAATCTAACAATGTGAAACTTACTAGGTTCATTTCATTTCTAATGTAGTTTCTGTGGAAAAGAAACATCTTCATTGCTAAACACTGTAATGTGTGAAATAAGCTAGTTCGTCTCTCAGATTCATTTGCTTTTCTACAAAGACGGTTGAGTGCAGCCAGTTCAAACTTTCCTCGTTTGTGTAATCTAACGAGATGTGCAACTTAGTAGATTAGTTTCATTTGTTATGTAGTTTCTTTAGAAAAGAAACATCTTCATTGCCAGGTACTGCACTGTGTGAAATAAGCTAGTTCGTCTCTCGGAATGAGTTGCTTTCCTAAGAAAAAGGATTAGTGCAGCCAGTTCACACTTTCCTCGTTTGAGAAATATAACAAGATGTGCAACTTAGTAGATTCGATTCATTTCTAATGTAGTTTCTGTAGGAAAGAAACATCTTCATTGCCAAACACTGTACTTAGTGACATAAGCTAGTTCGTCTCTCGGAATGAGTTGCTTTACTAAGAAGATGGTTGACTGCAGCCATTTCAAACTTTCCTCGTTTTTGTAATCTAACAAGATGTGCAACATAGTTCATTCGATTCATTTCTAATGTAGTTTCTGTACAAAAGAAACATCTTCTTTGCCAATCACTGTACTGTGTGAAATAAGGTAGTTCGTCTCTCAGGATGAGTTGCTTTTCTACAAAGACGGTTGAGTGAAGCCAGTTCAAACTTTCATCGTTGGTATAATCTAACAAGATATGCAACTTAGAAGATTCAATTCATTGATAATGTAGTTTCTTGAGAAAATAAATATACTCATTGCCAAACACTGTACTGTGTGAAATAAGCTAGTTCGGTTCTCGGAATGAGTTGCTTTCCTACGAAAACAGTTGAGTGCACGAAGTTCAAACTTTCCTGGTTGGTGTAATCTCAGGATATGTGAAACTTAGGAGATTCGTTTCATTTCTAATGTAGTTTCTGTAGGAAGGAAACTTCTTCATTGCCCAACACTGTACTGTGTGAAATAAGCTAATTCGTCTCTTGGAATGTGTTGTTTTCCTAAGAAGACCGTTGATTGCAGCTAGTTCAAACTTTCCTTGTTTCTGTAATCTAACAAGATATGCAACTTAGTAGACTAGATTCACTTCTAACGTAGTTTCTGTACAAAAGAACCAATCTCATTGCCAATCACTGTACTCTGTGAAATAAGCTAGTTCGGCTCTCGGAATGAATTGCTTTCCTATGAAGGCGGTTGAGTGCAAGAAGTTCAAACTTTCCGGGTTTGTGTAATCTAACAAGATGTGCAACTTAGTAGATTCGTTTCATTTCTAATAGAGTTTCTGTAGAAAAGAAACATCTTGATTGCCAAACATTGTACTGTATGAAATTAGCTAGTTCGACTATCGGAATGAGTTGCTTTCCTATGAAGATGGTTGAGTGCAGCCAGTTCAAAGTTTTTTCTTTTGTGTAATCTAGCAAGATGTGCAACTTAGTAGATTCGTTTCATTTCTAATGTAGTTTCTGTAGAAAATAAACATCCTCATTGCCAAACACTGTATTGTGTGAAATAAGCTAGTTTGTCCCTTGGAATGAGTTGTTTTCCTAAGAAGACAGTTGACTGCAGCCAGTTCAAACTTTCCTTGTTTGTGTAATATAACAAGATGTGCAACTTGGTAGATTCGATTCATTTCTAATGTAGTGTCTGTGGGAAAGAAACATCTTTATTGGCAAACACTGTACTGTGTGAAATAAGCTAGTTCGTCTCTGAATGAGTTGCTTTCCTATGAAGACAGTTGACTGCAGGCAGTTCAAACGTTCCTTGTTTGTGTAATCTAACAAGATGTGCAACTTAGTAGATTCAATTCATTTCTAATGTAGTTTCTGTACAAAAGAAACATGTTCATTGCCAATCACTGTACTGTGTGAAATAAACTATTTCATCTCTCAGAATGAGTTGCTTTTCTACAAAGACGCTTGAATGCAGCCAGTTCCAACTTTCTTGGTTTGTGTAATCTAGCATGATGTGCAACTTAGTAGATTCGTTTCATTTCTAATGTAGTTCATATAGAAAAGAAACAGCTTCATTGCCAAACACTGTACTGTTTGAAATAAGCTCTTTCGGTTCTTGGAATGAGTTGCTTTCCTACGAAGATGGTTGAGTGCAGCCACTTCAAACTTTCCTCGTTTGTGTAATTTAACAAGGTGTGCAACATAGTAGATTCGATTCATTTCTAATGTAGTTTCTGTACAAAATAAACATCCTCATTGCCAAACACTGAACTGTGTGAAATAAGCCAGTTCGGCTCTTGGAATGAGTTGCTTTCCTAAGAAGACGGTTGACTGCAGCCAGTTCCAACTTTCCTCGTTTGTGTAATCTAATAAGATGTGCAACTTAGGAGATTCGTTTCCTTTCTAATGTAGTTTCTGTAGAAAAGAAACATCTTGATTGACAAACACTTTACTGTGTGAAATTAGCTAGTTTGGCTCTTGGATTGAGTTGCTTTCTACGAAGACGATTAAGTGCAGCCAGTTCAAACTTTCCTTGTTTATGTAACCTGACAAGAGGTGCAACTTAGTAAATTCGTTTCATTTATAATGTAGTTTCTGTAGAAAATAAACATCCTCATTGCAAAACACTGTACTGTGAGAAATAAGCTAGTTCAGCTCTCGGAATGAGTTGCTTTCCTATGAAGGCGGTGGAGTTCACGAAGTTCAAACTTTCCTGGTTGGTGTAATCTAACAAGATGTGCAACTTAGTAGATTCGTTTCTTTTCTAATGTAGTTTGTGTAGAAAAGAAACATCTTCATTGCCAAACACTGTACTGTCTGAAATAAGCTAGTTCGACTTTTGCGATGAGTTCCTTTTTTTACAAAGACGGTTGAGTGGAGCCAGTTCAAAGTTTCCTCTTTTGTGTAATCTAACAATATGTGAAACTTAGTAGATTCGATTCATTTTTAATGTAGTTTCTGTAGAAAATAAACAATCTCATTGCCAAATACTGTACTGTATGAAATAAGCTAGTTTGGTTCTCGGAATTAGTTGCTTTCCTACGAAGGGGGTTAGGTGCACGAAGTTCAAACTTTCCTGGGTTTTGTAATCTAACAAGATGTGCAACTTAGTAGATTCGTTTCATTTCTAATGTAGTTTATGTAGAAAAGAAACATCTTCATTGCCAAACACCATAGTGTTTGAAATAAGCTAGTTCGGGTCACAGAATGAGTTGCTTTCCTATGAAGCCGTGTGAGTGCACGAAGTAAAAACTTTCCTGGTTTGTGTAATCTAACAAGATGTGCAACTTAGTAGATTCATTTCATTTCTAATGTCGTTTCTGTGGAAAAGAAACACCTTCATTTCCAAACACTGTAAGGTGAGAAAAAAGCTAGTTCATCTCTCAGAATGAGTTGCTTTTCTACAAAGATGGTTGAGTGCAGCCAGTTCCAACTTTCCTCGATTGTGTAATCTAACGAGATGAGCAACTTAGTAGATTCGTGTCATTTGTTATGCAGTTTCTGTAGAAAAGAAACATGCTCATTGCCAAACACTGAACTATGTGAAATAAGCCAGAACAGCTCTTCAAATTAGTTGCTTTCCTAAGAAGATGGTTAACTGCAGCCAGTTCAAACTTTTCTTGTGTGTGTAATCTGACAAGATGTGCAACTTAGTAGATTCGTTTCCTTTCTAATGGAGTTTCTGTAGAAAAGAAACATCTTGATTGCCAAACACTTTACTGTGTGAAATTAACTAGTTCAACTATTGGAATGAGTTGCTTTCTACAAAGACGGTTGAGTGCAGCCAGTTCAAACTTTCCTTGTTTATGTAACCTAACAAGATGTGCAACTTAATAAATTCGTTTAATTTCTAATGTCGATTCTGTAGAAAATAAATATCCACATTGCAAAACACTGTACTGTGTGAAATAAGCTAGTTCGGCTCTCGGATTGAGTTGCTTTCGTATGAAGGCGGATGACTGCACGAAGTTCAAACTTTCCTGGTTTGTGTAATCTAACAAGATGTGCAACTTAGTAGATTCATTTCATTTCTAATGTTGTTTCTGTAGAAAAGAAACATCTTCATTTCCAAACACTGTAATGTGTGAAATGAGCTAGATCGACTTTCGGGATGAGTTGCTTTTTTACAAAGACGGTTGAATGCAGCCAGTTCAGTGTTTCCTCTTTTGTGTAATCAAACAAGATGTGAAACTGAGTAGGTTCGATTCATTTCTAATGTAGTTTCTGTAAGAAATAAACAATCTCATTGCCAAACACTATACTGTGTGAAATAAGCTAGTTCGGTTCTCGGAATTAGTTGCTATCCTATGAAGGCGGTTAGGTGCACGAAGTTCAAACTTTCCTGGTTTGTGTAATCTAACAAGATGTGCAACTTAGTAGATTCATTTCATTTATAATGTACTTTTGGTAGAAAATAAACATCCTCATTGCCAAACACTGTACTGTGTGAAACAAGCTAGTTCAGCTCTCGGAATGAGTTGCTTTCATATGAAAACAGTTGAGTGAATCAAGTTCAAACTTTCCTCATTTGTGCAATCCAACTAGAAGTACAACTAAGTAGATTCATTCCATTTCTAAAGTAGTTGGGTTAGAAAAGAAACATCTTCATTTCCAAACACTGTCCGGGGTCAAATAAGCTAGTTCGGCTCTCGGAATGAGTTGCGTTTCTACAAAGACGGTTGAGTGCAGCCAGTTCAAACTTTCCTCATTTGTGTAATCTAACAAGATGTGCAACTTCATAGATTCGATTCATTTCTAATGTAGTTTCTGTAGAAAATAAACATCCACATTGCCAAACACTGTACTGTGTGAAATAAGCTAGTTCGGCTCTCAGAATGAGTTGCTTTCCTATGAAGGTGGTTGAGTGCACGAAGTTCAAACTTTCCCAGTTGGTATAATCTAACAAGATATGCAACTTAGTAGATTCATTTCATTTCTAATGCAGTTTCTGTAGAAAAGAAAGATCTTCATTGCCAAAAACTGTACTGTGTTAAGTAAGCTACTTCGTCTTTCGGGATGAGTTGCTTTTCTACAAAGACGGTTGAGTGCACCCAGTTCAAACTATCCTCATTTGTGTAATCTAACAAGATGTGCAACTTAATAGATTCGATTTATTTCTAATGTAGTTTATGTACAAAAGAAACATCTTCATTGCCAATCACTGTACTGTGTGAAATAAGCTAGTTCGTCTCTCGAAATGAGTTGCTTTTCTACAAAGATGGTTGACTGCATACAGTTCCAAATTTCCTAGTTTGTGTAATCTAACAAGATGTGCAACCTAGTAGATTCGACTCATTTCTAATGTATTTTCTGTGGAAAATAAATATCCCTATTGAAAAACACTGCAGTGTGTGAAATAAGATAGTTCAGCTCTCGAAATGAGTTTCTTTCCTATGAAGGCGGTTGAGTGCACGAAATTCAAAATTTCCTGGTTTGTGTAATCTAACAAGTTGTGCAACTTAGTAGATTCGGTTCATTTTTAATGTAGTTTCTGTAGGAAAGAAACATCTTCATGGCCAAACACTGAGCTATGTGAAATAAGCTACTTCGTCTTTCAGAATGAGTTGCTTTCCTAAGAAGATTGTTGACTGCAGCCAGTTCAAACTATCCTCGTTTGTGTAATCTAACAAGATGTGCAACTTGGTAGATTTGATTTATTTCTAATATAGTTTCTGTACAAAAGAAACATCTTCATGGCCAATCAGTGTACTGGGTGAAATAAGCCAGTTTGTCTCTCGAAATGAGTTGCTTTTCTACAAAGTCGGTTGAGTGCAGCCAGTTCCAACTTTCCTAGTTTGTGTAATCTAACAATATGTGCAACTTAGTAGATTCGACTCATTTCTAATGTATTTTATGAAGAAAATAAATATCCTCATTGCCAAATACTGTAGTGTGTGAAATAAGATAGTTCGGCTCTCAAAGTGAGTTGCTTTCCTATGAAGGCGGTTGAGTGCACGAAGTTCAAAATTTCCTGGTTTGTGTAATTTAACAAGGTGTGCAACTTAGTAGATTTGGTTCATTTCTAATGTAGTTTCTGTAGGAAAGAAACATCTTCATTGCCTAACACTGTACTATGTTAAATAAGCTAGTTCGTCTCTCGGCATGAGTTGCTTTCCTAAGAAGATGGTTGACTGCAGCCAGTTCAAACTTTCATCATTTGTGTAATCTAACAGATATGCAACTTAGTAGATTCGATACATTTCTAATGTAGTTTCTGTACAAAAGAAACATCTTCATTGCCAATCACTGTACTGTGTGAAATAAGCTAGTTCGTCTCTCGGAATGAGTTGCTTTTCTACAAGGACGGTTGAGTGCAGCCAGTTCCAACTTTCCTCGTTTGTGTAATCTAACAAGATGTGCAACATAGTAGATTCTATTCATTTCCAATGTAGTTTCTGTAGAAAATAAACACCCTCATTGCCAAACATTGTACCCTGTGAAATAAGCTAGTTCGGCTCTCGAAATGAGTTGCTTTCCTACGAAGGCAGTTGAGTGCACGAAGTTCAAACTTTCCTGATTTGTGTAATCTAACACGATGTGCAACTTAGTAGATTCGTTTCATTTCTAATGTAGTTTCTGTGGAAAAGAAACATCTTCATTGCCAAACACTGTAATGTGTGAAATAAGCTAGTTCGTCTCTCGGATTCATTTGCTTTTCTACAAAGATGGTTGAGTGCAGCCAGTTCAAACTTTCCTCGTTTGTGTAATCTAACGAGATGTCCAACTTAGTAGATTCATTTCATTTGTTATGTAGTTTCTATAGAAAAGAAACATCTTCATTGCCAAATACTGCACTGTGAGAAATAAGCTAGTTCGTCTATCGGAATGAGTTGCTTTCCTAAGAAAAAAGGTTTAGCGCAGCCAGTTCACACTTTCCTCGTTTGGGAAATATAACAAGATGTGCAATGTATTAGATTCGATTCATTTCTAATGTAGTTTCTGTAGGAAAGAAACATGTTCATTGCCAAACACTGTACTGTGTGAAATAAGCTAGTTCATCTCTCGGAATGAGTTGCTTTCCTATGAAGACGGTTGAATGCAGCCAGTTCACACTTTCCTCGTTTGTGTAATCTAACAAGATGTACAACTTATTAGATTCAATTCAATTCTAATGGAGTTTCTGTACAAAAGAAACATCTTCATTACCAATCTCTGTACAGTGTGAAATAAGCTAGTTCGTTTCTCGAGATGAGTTGCTTTTCTACAAAGATGGTTGAGTGCAGCCAGTTCAAACTTTCATCATTTGTGTATTCTAACAAGATGTGCAACATAGTAGATTCGATTTATTTCTAATGTAGTTTCTGTACAAAAGAAACATCTTCATTGCCAATCACTGTACTGTGTGAAATAAGCTATTTCGTCTCTTGGAATGAGTTGCTTTTCTACAAAGACGGTTGAGTGCAGCCAGTTCCAACTTTCCTGGTTTGTGTAATCTAAAAAGAGGTGCAACTTAGTAGATTCGTTTCATTTCTAATGTAGTATATATAGAAAAGAAACATCTTAGTTGCCAAACACTGTATTGTTTGAAATAATCTAGTTCGGCTCTTGGAATGAGTTGCATTCCTACGAAGATGGTTGAGTGCAGCCAGTTCCAACTTTCCTGGTTTGTGTAATCTAACAAGAGGTGCAACTTAGTAGATTCGTTTCATTTCTAATGTAGTATATATAGAAAAGAAACATCTTAGTTGCCAAACACTGTATTGTTTGAAATAATCTAGTTCGGCTCTTGGAATGAGTTGCATTCCTACGAAGATGGTTGAGTGCAGCCAGTTCAAACTTTCCTCGTTTGTGTAATCTAACAAGGCGTGCAACTTAGTAGATTCAATTCATTTTTAATGTAGTTTCTTTAGAAAATAAACATCCTCATTGCCAAACACTGTACTGTGTGAAATAAGCTAATTCAGCTCTCGGAATGAGTTGCATTCCACCGAAGATGGTTGAGTGCAGCCAGTTCAAACTTTCCTCATTTGTGTAATCTAACAAGGTGTGCAACTTAGTAGATTCAATTCATTTCTAATGTTGTTTCTTTAGAAAATAAACATCCTCATTGCCAAACACTGTACTGTGTGAAATAAGCTAATTTGGCTCTCAGAATGAGTTGCTTTCCTAAGAAATGGTTGTCTGCAGCCAGTTCAAACTTTCCTCGTTTGTGTAATCTAACAAGATGTGAAACTTAGTAGATTCGTTTCCTTTCTAATGTAGTCTCTGTAGAAAAGAAGCATCTTGATTGATAAACATTTACTCTGTGAAATTAGCTACTTCGGCTCTTGGATTGAGTTGCTTTCTATGAAGACAATTGAGTGCAGCCAGTTCAAACTTGCCTTGTTTATGTAACCTGACAAGAGGTGCAACTTAGTAAATTCATTTCATTTCTAATGTAGTTTCTGTAGAAAATAAACATCCTCATTCAAAACAATGTACTGTGTGAAATAAGCTAGTTCGGCTCTCGGAATGAGTTGCTTTTCTAAGAAGACGGTTGACTGCACCCAGTTCAAACTTTCCTCATTTGTGTAATCTAACAGATATGCAACTTAGTAGATTCGATACATTTCTAATGTAGTTTCTGTACAAAAGAAACATCTTCATTGCCAATCACTGTACTGTGTGAAATAAGCTAGTTCGTCTCTCAGAATGAGTTGTTTTTCTACATGGACGGTTGAGTGCAGCCAGTTCCAACTTTCCTCGTTTGTGTAATCTAAGAAGATGTGCAACATAGTAGATTCGATTCATTTCCAATGTAGTTTCTGTAGACTATAAATACCCTCATTGCCAAACACTGTACCATGTGAAATAAGCTAGTTTGGCTCTCGAAATGAGTTGCTTTCCAAGAAGGCGGTTGAGTGCACGAAGTTCAAACTTTTCTGGTTTGTGTATTCTAACACGATGTGCAACTTAGTAGATTCGTTTCATTTCTAATGTAGTTTCTGTGGAAAAGAAACATCTTCATTGCCAAACACTGTAATGTGTGAAATAAGCTAGTTCCTCTCTCAGATTCAGTTGCTTTTCTACAAAGTCGGTTGAGTGCAGCCAGTTCAAACTTTTCTCGTTTGTGTAATCTAACGAGATGTCCAACTTAGTAGATTCATTTCATTTGTTATGTAGTTTCTTTAGAAAAGAAACATCTTCATTGCCAAACACTGCACTGTGTGAAATAAGTTAGTTCGTCTATTGGAATGAGTTGCTTGCCTAAGAAAAAGGTTTAGTGCAGCCAGTTCATACTTTCCTCGTTTGTGAAATATAACAAGATGTGCAATGTAGTAGTTTTGATTCATTTCTAATGTAGTTTCTGTAGGAAAGAAACATGTTCATTGCCAAACACTGTACTGTGTGAAATAAGCTAGTTCATCTCTCAGAATGAGTTGCTTTCCTATGAAGACGGTTGAATGCAGCCAGTTCAAACTTTCCTCATTTGTCTTATCTAACAAGATGTACAACTTAATAGATTCAATTCATTTCTAATGTAGTTTCTGTACAAAAGAAACATCTTCACTGCCAATCACTGTACTGTGTGAAATAAACTAGTTCATCTCTCGGGATGAATTGCTTTTCTACAAAGACGGTTGAGTACAGCCAGTTCAAACTTTCATAATTTGTGTAATCTAACAAGATGTGCAACATAGTAGATTCAATTCATTTCTAATGTCGTCTTTGTACAAAAGAAACATCTTCACTGACAATCACTCTACTGTGTGAAATAAGCTATTTCGTCTCTCCTTGTGAGTTGCTTTTCTACAAAGACGGTTGAGTGCAGCCAGTTCCAACTTTCCTGGTTTGTGTAATCTAACAAGATTTGCCACTTAGTAGATTCGTTTCATTTCTAATGTAGTTTATATAGAAAAGAAACATCTTCATTGCCAAACACTTTACTGTTTTAAATAAGCTAGTTCGGCTCTCGGAATGAGTTGCTTTCCTACGAAGATGGTTGAGTGCAGCCAATTCAAACTTTCCTCGTTTGTGTTGCTTAACAAGGTGTGCAACTTAGGAGATTTGATTCATTTCTAATGTAGTTTCTGTAGAAAATAAACATCCTCATTGCCAAACACTGTAGTGTGTGAAATAAGCCAGTTTGGCTCTCGGAATGAGTTGCTTTAATAAGAAGACGGTTAACTGCAGCCAGTTCAAACTTTCCTCGTTTGTGTAATCTAACAAGATGTGAAACTTAGTAGATTCATTTCCTTTCTAATGTAGTTTCTGTAGAAACGAAATATCTTGATTGACAAACACTTTACTGTGTGAAATTAGCTAGTACAGCTCTTGGATTGAGTTGCTTTCTACAAAGACGATTGAATGCAGCCAGTTCAAACTTTCCTTGTTTTTGTAACCTGACAAGAGGTGCAACTTAGTAAATTCGTTTCATTTCTAATGTAGTTTCTGTAGAAAATAAACATCCTCATTGCAAAACACTGTACTGTTTGAAATAAGCTAGTTCAGCTCTCGGAATGAGTTGCTTTCCTATGAAGGCGGTTGAGTGCACAAAGTTCAAATTTTCCCAGTTTGTGTAATCTAACAAGATGTGCAACTTAGTAGATTCGTTTCATTTCTAATGTAGTTTCTGTAGAAAAGAAACATCTTCATTGCCAAAAACTGTACTGTTAGAAATAAGCTAGTTCGACTTTCGCAATGAGTTGCTTTTTTACAAAGAAGGTTGAGTGCAGCCAGTTCAAAGTTTCCTCTTTTGCGTATTCTAACAAGATGTGAAACTGAGTTGATTTGATTCATTTCTAATGTAGTTTCTGTAGAAAATAAACAATCTCATTGCCAAACACTGTACTGTGTGAAACAAGCTAGTTCGGTTCTCGGAATTAGTTGCTTTCCTACCAAGGGGGTTAGGTGTACGAAGTTCAAACTTTCATGGTTTGTGTAATCTAACAGGATGTGCAACTTAGTAGATTCGTTTCATTTCTAATGTAGTTTATGTAGAAAAGAAACATCTTCATTGACAAACACTGTAGTGTTTGAAATAAGCTAGTTCAGCTCACAAAATGAGTTGCTTCTCTATGAAGGCATTTGAGTGCACGAAGTTCAAACTTTCCTGGATTGTGTAATCCAGCAAGATGTGCAACTTAGTAGATGCATTTCATTTCTAATGTCGTTTCTGTGGAAAAGAAACACCTTCATTTCCAAACACTGTAATGTGAGAAATAATCTAGTTCGTCACTCAGAATGAGTTGCTTTTCTCCAAAGAAGGCTGAGTGCAGCCAGTTCCAAATTTCTTCGTTTGTGTAATCTAACATGATGTGCAACTTAGTAGATTCGTTTCCTTTGTTATGTAGTTTCTGTAGAAAATAAACATCTTCATTGCCAAACACTGCACTGTGTGAAATAAGCTAGTTCGTCTCTCGGAATGAGTTGCTTTCCTAAGAAAAAGGATTAGTGCAGCCAGTTCACACTTTCCTCGTTTGAGAAATATAACAAGACGTGCAACTTAGTAGATTCGATTCATTTCTAATGTAGTTTCTGTAGGAAAGAAACATCTTCATTGCAAAACACTGTACTGTGTGAAATAAGCTACTTCAGTTCTTGGAATGAGTTGCTTTCCTACGAAAACGGTTGAGTGCATCAAGTTCAAACTTTCCTCTTTTGTGTAATCTAACAAGCTGTACAACTAAGTAGATACATTTCATTTCTAAAGTAATTTTGTCAGAAAAGAAACATCTTCATTGCCAAACACTGTACTGTATCAAATAAGGTAGTTTGGCTCTTGGAATGAGTTGCTTTGCTACGAGAACATTTGAGTGCAGGAAATTCAATCTTTACTCATTTGTGTAATCTAACAAGATGTACAACTAAGTATATTCGTTTCATTTCTAAAGTAGATGGGTTAGAAAAGAGACATCTTCATTGCTGAACACTGTACTGTGTGAAATAAGCCCTATGTGGTTGCGGAATGAGTTGCATTCGTACGAAGACGGTTTAGTGCAGCAAGTTCATACTTTCCTAATTAGTGTAATCTAACAAGATATACAACTTTGTAGATGGGTTTCATTTCTAATGTAGTTTCTGTATGAAAGAAACATCTTCATTGCCAAACACTGTACTGTTTGAAATAAGCTAGTTCATCTATCGGAATGAGTTGCTTTCCTACGAAGATGGTTAAGTGCAGACAGTTCAACCTTTCCTCGTTTGCGTAATCTAGAAAGATGTGCAACGTAGTAGATTGATTCATTTCTAATGTAGTTTCTGTAGAAAATAAACATCCACATTGACAAACACTGTACTTTGTGAAATAAGCAAATTCGGCTCTCGGAATGAGTTGCTTTCCTACGAAAACAGTTGCGTGCACAAGTTCAAAATTTCTTCGTTTGCATAACTTCACAAGATGTACAACTAAGTAGATTGGTTTCATTTCTAAGGTAGTTCGGTTAGAAAAGAAATATCTTCATTGCCAAATACTGTACTGTGTCAAATAAGCTAGTTCAGATCTTGGAATGAGTTGCTTTACTATGAGAACAGTTGAGTGCAGCAAGTTCACACTTTCCTAGTTTGTGTAATCTAACAAGATATACAACTTAGTAGATGGTTTTCATTTCTAATGTAGTTTCTGTAGAAAAGTAACATCTTCATTGCCAAACTCTGTACTGTTTGAAAAAAGCTAGTTCGGCTCTCGGAATGAGTTGCTTTCCTACAAAGACGATTGAGTGCACCCAGTTCAAACATTCCTGGTTTGTGCAATCTAACAAGATGTGCAACTTGGTAGATTAGTTTCATTTCTAATGTACTTTCTGTAGAAAATAAACATCCATATTTCCAAACACGGTACTGTGTTAAATAAGCTAGATTGCCTCTCGGAATGAGTTGCTTTCCTAAGAAGACGGATGAGTGCAGCCAGTTCAAACTTTCCTCATTTCTGTAATCTAAAAATATGTGCAACTTAGTAGATTCTATTCATTTCTAATGTAGTTTCTGTAGATAATGATCATCCTCATTGCCAAAAACTGTACTGTGTGAAATAAGCCAGTTAGTCTCTTGGAATGAGTTCCTATCCTACGAAGGCGGTTGAGTGCATGAAGTTCACACTTAACTGGTTTGTGTAATCTAAGAAGATGTGCAACTTGGTAGATTCGTTTCATTTCTAACGTAGGTTGTGTAGAAAAGAAACATCTTCATTGCCAAACACTGTACTGTGTGAAATAAGTTAGTTCGGTTCACGGAATGATTTGCTTTCCTACAAAAAGGGTTGAGTGCAGCAAATTCAATCTTTCCTCGTTTGTGTAATCTAACAAGATGTATAACCAAGTAGATTCGTTTCATTTCTAAAGTAGTTGGGTTAGAAAAGAAACATCTCCATTGACAAACACTGTACTGTGTGAAATAAGCTAGTTCGGCTCTCGGAATGAGTTGCTTTCCTACGAAGGCGGTTGAGTGCACGAAGGTGAAAATTTCCTGGTTTGTGTAATCTAACAAGATGTGCAACTTAGTTGATTCGTTTCATTTCTAATATTGTTTCTGTAATAAAGAAACATCTTCATTGCCAAACACTGTACTGTGTGGTATGAGCTAGTACAGCTCTCGTAATGAGTTGCTTTCCTAAGGAAACGGTTAAGTGCATCAAGTTCAAACTTTCCTGGTTTGTGTAATCTAACAAGATATACAACTACGTAGATTCATTTCATTTCTAAAGTAGCTTTATTAGGAAAGAAACATCTTCATTGCCAAACACTGTACTCTGTGAATTAAGCTTGTTCGGCTCTCGGAATGAGTTGCTTTCCTACGAAGGTGGTTCAGTGCATGAAGTTCAAACTTTCCTGGTTTGTGTAATCTAACAAGATGTGCAACTTAGTAGATTCGTTTCATTTCTAATGTAGTTTCTGTAGAAAAGAAGCATCCTCATTGCCAAACAGTGTACTATGGGAAATAAGCCAGAACGGTTCTTGAAATTAGTTGCTTTCCTCTGAAGGCAGTTGAGTGTACAAAGTTCAAACTTTTCTGGTTTTTGTAATCTAACAAGATGTGAAACTTAGCAGATTCATTTCATTTCTAATGTAGTTTCTGTAAGAAAGAAACATCTTCATTGCCAAACACTGTACAGTGTAAAATAAGCTATTTCATCTCTCGGAATGAGTTGCTTTCCTAAGAAGATGGTTGACTGAAGCCAGTTCAAACATTCCTCGTTTGTGTAATCTAATAAGGTGTGCAACTTAGTAGATTCGTTTCCTTTCTAATGTAGTTTATGTAGAATAGAAACATCTTGATTGCCAAACACTTTACTGGGTGAAATTAGCTAGTTTGGCTCCGGGATTGAGTTGCTTTCTCTGAAGACGGTTGAGTGCAGCCAGTTCAAACTTTCCTTGATTATGTAACCTAACAAGGTGTGCAACTTAGTAAATTCATTTCATTTCTAATGTAGTTTCTGTAGAAAATAAATATCCTCATTGCCAAACAGTGTACTGTGTGAAATAAGCTAGTTCGGCTCTCAAATTGAGTTGCTCTCCTACGAAATCGGTTGAGTGCACGAAGTTCAAACTTTCCTGGTTTGTGTAATCTCAGAAGATGTGCAACTTAGTAGATTCGTTTCATTTCTAATGTAGTTTCTGTAGGAAAGAAACATCTTCATTGCCAAACACTGTACTATGTGAAATAAGCAAGTTCGTCTCTCGGAATGAGTTGCTTTCCTAAGAAGATGGTTGACTGCAGCCTGTTTAAACTTTCCTCATTTGTGTAATCTAACAAGATGTGCAACTTAGTAGATTCAATTTATTTCTAATGTAGTTTCTGTACAAAAGAAACATCTTCATTGCCAATCACTGTACTGTGTAAAATAAGCTAGTTCGTCTCTCAAAATGAGTGCTTTTCTACAAACACGGTTGAGTGCAGCCAGTTCCAACTTTCCTCGTTTGTGTAATCTAACAAGATGTGCAACTTAGTAGATTTGATTCATTTCTAATGTATTTTCTGTAGAAAATAAATATGCTCGTTGCCAAACACTGTACTGTGTAAAATAAAATAGTTCAGCTCTCAAATTGAGTTGCTCTCCTATGAAGTCGGTTGAGTGCACGAAGTTCAAAATTTCCTGGTTTGTGCAATCTAACAAGGGGTGCAACTTAGTAGATTCAGTTCATTTCTAATGTAGTTTTTGTATGAAACAAACTTCTTCATTGCCAAACACTGTATTATGAGAAATAAGCTAGTTGGTCTCTCAGAATGAGTTGCTTTCCTAAGAAGATGGTTGAGTGCAGCCAGTTCAAACTTTCCTCATTTGTGTAACCTAACAGAAGTGCAACTTAGTAGATTCGATTCATTTCTAATGTAGTTTCTGTACAAAAGAAACATCTTCATTGCCAATCACCGTATTGTGTGAAATAATCTAGTTCATCTCTCAGAATGAGTTGCTTTTCTATAAAGACGGTTGAGTGCAGCCAGTTCCAAATTTCCTCATTTGTGTAATCTAACAAGATGTGCAACTTAGTAGATTCATGTTATTTCTAATGTTGTTTATATAGAAAAGAAACATCTTCATTGCCAAAGACTGTACTGTTTGAAATAATCTAGTTTGGCTCTCGGAATGAGTTGTGTTCCTACGAAGATGGTTGAGTGCAGCCAGTTGAAACTTTCCTCGTTTGTGTAATCTAACACGGTGTGCAACTTAGTAAATTTGATTCATTTCTAATATAGTTTCTGTAGAAAATAAATATCCTCATTGCCAAACACTGTACCATGTGAAATAATCTTGTTCAGCTCTCAAAATGAGTTGCTTTCCTACGAAGGCGGTGGTGTGCACGAAGTTCAAACTTTCCTGGTTTTTGTAATCTAACAAGATATACAACTCAGGCGATTCATTTTATTTCTAAAGTAATTTTATTAGAAAAGAAATATCTTCATTGCCAAACACTGTACTGTGTGACATAAGCTAGTTTGGCTCTTGGAATGAATTAGACGAAGATGGTTTGAGTGCAGCAGTTCAAAGTCACCTGGTTTGTGTAATCTAACAAGATGTGAAAATGTAGCAGATTCCATTTCTAATGTGGTTTATGTAGGAAAGAAACATCTTCATTGCCAATCACTGTATTGTGTGAAATAAGCTAGTTCATCTCTCGGAATGAGTTGCTTTCCTAAGAAGACAATTGACTGCAGCCAGTTTAATTTTTCCTCGTTTGTGTAATCTAACAAGATGTGCAACTTAGTAGATTCGATTCATTTCTAATGTAGTTTCTGTAGAAAATGAACATCCTCATTGCCAAACACTGTACTGTGTGAAATAAGCTAGTTCGGCTCTCGGAATTAGTTGCTTTCCTACAAAGGCGGTTGAGGGCAGCAAGTTCAAACTTTCCTGGTTTGTGTAATCTAACAAACTCTGTAACGTAGTAGATTCGTCTTATTTCTAATGTAGTTTCTGTAGAAAAGAAACATCCGCATTGCCAAACACTATACTATGTGAAATAAGCCAGAACAGCTCTTAGAATTAGTTGCTTTCCTAAGAAGACGGTTGACTGCAGCCAGTTCAAACTTTCCTCGTTTGTGTAATCTGACAAGATGTGCAACTTAGTAGATTGGTTTCCTTTCTAATGTATTTTCTGTAGAAAAGAAACATCTTGATTGCCAAACACTTTACTGTGTGAAATTAGCTAGTTCGGCTCTCGGATTGAGTTGCTTTCTACAAAGACGGTTGAGTGCAGCCAGTTCAAACTTTCCTTGTTTACGTAACCTAACAAGATGTGCAACTTAATAAATTCGTTTCATTTCTAATGTAGTTTCTGTAGAAAATAAACATCCACATTGCAAAACACTGTACTGTGTGAAATAACCTAGTTCGGCTCTGGGAATGAGTTGCTTTCCTATGAAGGCAGTTGAGTGCACGAAGTTCCAACTTTCCTGGTTTGTGTAATCTAACAAAGTGGGCAACTTAGTAGATTCATTTCATTTCTAATGTAGTTTCTGTAGAAAACAAACATCTTCATTGCCGACACTGTTCTTTGAAATAAGCCAGTTTGTTTCTCGGAATGAGTTGCTTTCCTATGAAGACGGTTAAGTGCAGGAAGTTGAAACTTTCCTCGTTTGTGTAATCTTACAAGATATGCAACTTAGTAGATTAGTTTCATTTCTAATGTAGTTTCTGTAGAAAAGAAACATCTTCATTACCAAACACTGTACTGCGGAAATAAGCTAGTTCGGCTCTCAGAATAAGTTGCTTTCCTACCAAGACGGTTGAGTGCAGCCAATTCAAACTTTCCTGGTTTGTGTAATCTAACAAGATGTGCAACTTAGTAGATTCATTTCATTTCTAATGTAGTTTCTGTAGAAAAGAAACATCTTCATTGCCAAACACTGTACTGCGTGAAATAAGCTAGTTTGGCTCTCGGAATGAGTTGCTTTCCTATGAAAACAATTATGTGCATCAAGTTCAAACTTTCCTCATTTGTGGAATCCATCGAGAAGTACAACTAAGTAGATTCGTTCCATTTCTAAAGTAGCTGGGTTAGAAAAGAAACATCTTCATTGCCAAACACTGTCCTGTGTCAAATAAGCTAGTTCGGCTCTCGGAATGACTTGCTTTTCTACAAAGACGGTTGAGTGCAGCCAGTATAAACTTTCCTCATTTGTGTAATCTAACAAGATGTGCAACTTAGTAGATTCGATTCATTTCTAATGTAGTTTCTGTAGAAAATAAATATCCTCATTGCCAAACACTGTACTGTGTGAAATAAGCTAGTTTGGCTCTCAAAATCAGTTGCTCTCCTACGAAGGCGGTTGAGTGCACGAAGTTCAAACTTTCCTGGTTTGTGTAATCTCAGAAGATGTGCAACTTAGTAGATTCGTTTCATTTCTAATGTAGTTTCTGTAGGAAAGAAACATCTTCATTGCCAAACACTGTACTATGTGAAATAAGCTAGTTTGTCTCTCGGAATGAGTTGCTTTCCTAAGAAGACGGTTGACTGCAGCCAGTTTAAACTTTCCTCGTTTGTGTAATCTAACAAGATGTGCAACTTAGTAGATTCAATTTATTTCTAATGTAGTTTCTATACAAAAGAAACATCTTCATTGCCAATCACTGTACTGTGTAAAATAAGCTAGTTTGTCTCTTGAAATGAGTGCCTTTCTACAAACACGGTTGAGTGAAGCCAGTTCCAACTTTCCTCGTTTGTGTAATCTAACAAGATGTGCAACTTAGTAGATTTGATTCATTTCTCATGTATTTCCTGTAGAAAATAAATATCCTCATTCCCAAACACTGTACTGTGTAAAATAAAAATAGTTCGGCTCTCGAAATGAGTTGCTTTCCTACGAAGGTGGTTCCATGCACGAAGTTCAAAATTTCTTGGTTTGTGCAATCTAACAAGGTGTGAAAATGAGTAGATTCGGTTCATTTCTAATGTAGTTTCTGTATGAAACAAACTTCTTCATTGCCAAACACTGTACTATGAGAAATAAGCTAGTTGGTCTCTCAGAATGAGTTGCTTTCCTAAGAAGACGGTTGAGTGCAGCCAGTTCAAACTTTCCTCATTTGTGTAACCTAACAGAAGTGCAACTTAGTAGATTCGATTCATTTCTAATGAAGTTTCTGTACAAAAGAAACATCTTCATTGCCAATCACTGTATTGTGTGAAATAAGCTAGTTCATCTCTCAGAATGAGTTGCTTTTCTACAAAGACGGTTGAGTGCAGCCAGTTCCAACTGTCCTCGTTTGTTTAATCTAACAAGATGTGCAACTTAGTAGATTCATTTTATTTCTAATGTTGTTTATATAGAAAAGAAACATCTTCATTGCCAAAAACTGTTTGAAATAATCTAGTACAGCTTTTGGAATGAGTTGCGTTCCTACGAAGAGGGTTGAGTGCAGCCAGTTTAAACTTTCCTCATTTGTGTAATCTAACACGGTGTGCAACTTAGTAGATTCAATTCAATTCTAATATAGTTTCTGTAGAAAATAAATATCCTCATTGCCAAACACTGTACCATGTGAAGTAAGCCAGTTCGGCTCTCGAAATGAGTTGATTTCCTACAAAGGCGGTTGTGTGCTCGAAGTTCAAACTTTCCTGGTTTGTGTAAACTAACAAGGTGTGCAACTTAGGTTCATTTCATTTCTAATGTAGTTTCTGTACAAAAGAAACATCTTCATTGCCAAAAACTGTACTGTGTTAAGTAAGCTAGTATGTCTTTCGGGATGAGTTGCTTTTCTACAAAGACAGTTGAGTGCAGCCAGTTCAAACTTTCCTCATTTGTGTAATCTAACAAGATGTGCAACTTCATAGATTCGATTCATTTCTACTGCAGTTTCCGTAGAAAATAAATATCCTCATTGCCAAACAGTGTACTGTGTGAAATAAGCTAGTTCGGCTCTCAAAATGAGTTGCTCTCCTACGAAGGCGGTTGAGTTCACGAAGTTCAAACTTTCCTGGTTTGTGTAATCTCAGAAGATGTGCAACTTAGTAGATTCATTTCATTTCTAATGTAGTTTCTGTAGGACAGAAAAAACTTCATTGCCAAACACTGTACTGTGTTAAATAAGCTAGTTCGTTACTCGGAATGAGTTGCTTTCCTAAGAAGACGGTTGACTGCAGCCAGTTCAAACTTTCCTCATTTGTGTAATCTAACAAGATGTGCAACTTAGTAGATTCGATTTATTTCTAATGTAGTTTCTGTACAAAAGAAACATCTTCATTGCCAATCACTGTACTGTGTGAAATAAGCTAGTTCATCTCTCAAAATGAGTTGCTTTTCTACAAACACGGTTGAGTGCAGCCAGTTCAAACTTTCCTCATTTGTGTAATCTAACAAGATGTACAACTTAGTAGATTCGATTCATTTCAAATGTATTTTTTGTAGAAAATAAATATCCTCATTGCCAAACACTGTATTGTGTGAAATAAGATGGTTCGGCTCTCGAAATGAGTTGCTTTCCTACAAAGCCAGTTGAGTACATGAAGTTCAAAATTTCCTGGTTTGTGCAATCTAACAAGGTGTGCAACTTAGTAGATTTGGTTCATTTCTAATGTAGTTTCTGTAGGAAAGAAACATCTTCATTGCCAAACACTGTACTATGTGAAATAAGCTAGTTCGTCTCTCCGAATGAGTTGCTTTCCTAAGAAGATGGTTGACTGCAGCCAGTTCAAACTTTCCTCATTTGTGTAATCTAACAGATGTGCAACTTAGTAGATTCGATTCATTTCTAATTTAGTTTCTGTACAAAAGAAACATCTTCATTGCTAATCACCATACTGTGTGAAATAAGCTAGTTCATCTCTCGGAATGAGTTGCTTTTCTACAAAGACGGTTGATTGAGAAGATGGTTGACTGCAGCCAGTTCAAACTTGCCTCGTTTGTGTAATCTAACAAGATGTGCAACTTAGTAGATTCGATTCATTTCTAATGTAGCTTCTGTACAGAAGAAACATCTTCATTGCCAATCACTGTACAGTGTGAAATAATTTAGTTCGTCTCTCGGGATGAGTTGCATTTCTACAAAGACGGTTGAGTGCAGCCAGTTCAAACTTTCCTGGTTTGTGTAATCTAACAAGATGTGCAAGATAGTAGATTTGATTCATTTCTAATGTAGTTTCTATACAAAAGAAGCATCCTCATTGCCAAACACTGTGCTGTGTGAAATAAGCAAGTTCGGCGCTCGGAATTAGTTGATTTCCTACAAAGGCGGTTGAATGCACGAAGTTCAAACTTTCCAGGTGTGTATAATCTAAGAAGATGTGCAACTTAGAAGTTACATTTCATTTCAAATGTAGTTAATGTAGAAAAGAAACATCTTCATTGCCAATCAGTGTACTGTTTGAAATAAGCTAGTTCAGCTCTTGGATTGAGTTGCTTTCCTACGAAGGCGGTTGAGTGCAGCCAGTTCAAACTTTCCTGGTTTGTGTAATCTAACAAGATGTGCAACTTAGTAGATTCGTTTCATTTCTAATGTAGTTTATGTATAAAAGAAACATCTTCATTGCCAAACACTGTATTGTGTGAAATAACCTAGTTTGGCTCTCGGAATGAGTTGCTTTTCTATAAGGACAGTTGACTGCAGCCAGTTCAAACTTTTCTGGTTTGTGTAATCTAACGAGATGTGCAACTTACTAGATTCGTTTCAGTTGTTAAGTAGTTTGTGTAGAAAAGAAACATCTTCATTGCCAAACACTGCACTTTTTGAAATAAGTTAGTTCGTCTATCGTAATGAGTTCCTTTCATAAGAATACGATTGAGTGCAGCTAGTTCAAACTTACCTCGTTTGTGTAAGCTAACAAGATTTTCAACTTAGTAGATTCGATTCATTTCTGATGTACTTTCTGTAGAAAATAAACATCCTCATTGCCAAACACTGTACTGTGTGAAATAAGGTAGTTCAGGTCTTGGAATGAGTTGCTTTCCTACGAAGACGCTTGAGTGCAGCCAGTTCAGTCTTTCCTCATTTGTGTAATCTAATAAGTTATACAACTTTGTAGATTCGTTTCTTTTCTAGTGTAGTTTCTGTACAAAAGAAACATCTTCATTGCCAAACACTGTACTGTGTGAAATAAGCTAGTTCGTCTCTCGGAATGAGTTGCCTTTCTACAAAGACGGTTGAGTGCAGCCAGTTCAAACTTTCCTCATTTGTGTAATCTACCAAGATGTGCAACTTAGTAGATTCATTTCATTTCTAATGCAGTTTATATAGAAAAGAAACATCTTCATTGCCAAACACTGCACTCTTTGAAATAAGCTAGTTCAGCTCTAGGAATGAGTTGCTTTCCTACGAATACGGTTGATTGCAGCCAGTTCAAACTTTCCTCATTTGTGTAATCTAACAAGGTGTGCAACTTAGTAGATTTGATTCATTTCTAATGTAGTTTATGTAGAAAATAAACATCCTCATTGCCAAACACTGTACTGTGTGAAATAAGCTAGTTCGTCTCTCGGAATGAGTTGCTTTTCTACAAAGATGGTTGAGTGCAGCCAGTTCAAACTTTCCTCATTTGTGCAGTCTAACGAGATGTACAACTTAGTAGATTCGTTTCATTTGTTATGTAGTTTCTGTAGAAAAGAAACATCTTCATTGCCAAACACTGCACTGTGTGAAATAAGCTAGTTCGTCTCTCTGAATGAGTTGTTTTCCTAATAAGAAGGTTTAGTGCAGCCAGTTCAAATTTTGCTCGTTTGTGTAATCTAAGAAGATGTGCAACTTAGTAGATTCGATTCATTTCTAATGTAGTTTCTGTAGGAAAGAAACATCTTAATTGCCAAACACTGTACTGTGTGAAATAAGCTTGTTCGTCTCTCAGAATGAGTTGCTTTCCTAAGAAGACTGTTGACGGCAGGCAGTTCATACTTTCCTCGTTTGTGTAATCTAACAAGATGTGCAACATAGTAGATTCGATTCATTTCTAATGTAGTTTCTGTAGAAAATAAATATCCTCATTGCCAAACCCTGTACTGTGTGAAATAAGCTAGTTTGGCTATCAGAATGAGATGCTTTCCTACGAAGGGGGTTGAATGCACGAAGTTTAAACTTTCCTGGTTTGTGTAATCTCAGAAGATGTGCAACTTAGTAGATTCATTTCATTTCTAATGTAGTTTCTGTAGGAAAGAAACAATTTCATTGCCAAACACTGTACTATGTGAAATAAGCTAGTTCGTCTCTCAGAATGAGTTGCTTTCCTACGAATGCGGTTGAGTGCATGAAGTTCAAACTTTTTGGGTTTGTGTAACCTACCAAGATGTGCACTTTAGTAGATTAGTTTCATTTCCAATGTAATTTCTGAAGAAAAGAAACATCTTGATTGCCAAACACTGTCCTGTGTGAAATAAGCAAGTTCGTCTCTTGGAATGAGTTGCTTTCCTTAGAACACCATTGAGTGCAGCCAGTTTAAACTTTCCTCATTTGTGTAATGTAACATGATGTGCAACTTAGCATGTTCAATTCATTTCTAATGTAGTTTTTGTAGAAAATAAACATCCTCATTTCCAAACACTGGACTGTGTGAAATAAACTAGTACGGCTCTCAGAATGAGTTGCTTTCCTACACAGGCGGTTGAGTGCACGAAGTTCAAACTTTCCTGGTTTGTGTAATCTAACAAGATGTGCAACTTAGTAGATATGTTTCATTTCTAATGTACTTTCTGTAGAAAAGAAACATCTTCATTGCCAAACAGTGTAGTGTGTGAAATAAGCTAGTTCAGCTCTTGCAATGAGTTGCTTTACTACGAAGACGGTTGAGTGAATCCAGTTCAAACTTTCCTCATTTGTGCAATCTAACAAGATAGGCAACTTAGTAGATTCTATTCATTTCTAATGTAATTTCCTCATTGCCAAACACTGTACTGTGTGAAATAAACTAGTTAGGCTCTCAGAATGAGTTTCTTTCCTACGAAGGAGGTTGAGTGCACGAAGTACAAACTTTCCTTGTTTGTGTAATCTCAGAAGATGTGCAACATAGTAGATTCGTTTCATTTGTTATGCAGTTTCTGTAGAAAAGAAACATCTTCATTGCCAAACGCTACACTGTGTGAAATAAGCTAGTTCGTCTCTCAGAATGAGTTGCATTCCTAAGAAGAAGGTTTAGTGCAGCCAGTTCAAACTTTCCTCGTTTGTGTAATCAAACAAGATGTGCAACATAGTAGATTCGATCAATTTCTATTGTAGTTTCTAAAGAAAATAAACATCCTCATTGCCAAACAATGTACTGTGTGAAATAAGCTAGTTCGGCTCTCGGAATGAGTTCCTTTCCTATGAAGGTGGTTGAGTGCACGAACTTCAAATGTTCCTGGTTTGTGTAATATAACAAGATGGGCAACTTAGGAGATTCGACTCGTTTCTAATGTAGTTTCTGTAGAACAGAAACATCCTCATTACAAAACACTGTGCTGTGTGAAATAAGCCAGATCGGCTCTCGGAATTAGTTGCTTTCCTCTGAAGGCGGTGGAGTACACAAAGTTCAAACTTTCCTGGTTTAGGAAATCTATCAAGATATGCAACTTAGTAGATTCGTTCAATTTCTAATGTTGTTTCTGTAGAAAAGAAGCATCTTCATTGTCAAACACTGCACTTGTGAAATAAGCTAGTTCGTTTCTCAGAATGAGTTGCTTTCCTGAGAAGATGGCTGAGTGTAGCCAGTTCAAATTTTCCCCGTTTGTGTCATCTAACAAGATGTGCAACTTAGTAGATTCGATTAATTTCTAATGTAGTTTCTGTAGAAAAATAACATCCTCATTGCAAAACACTGTACTATGTGATATAAGCTAGTTCGGCTCTCGGAATGAGTTGCTTTCCTAAAAAACGATTGAGTGCAGCCACTTCAAACTTTCCTCGTTTGTGTAATCTAACAAGATGTGCAACTTTACAGATTGATTCGTTTCTAGTGTAGTTTCTGTAGAAAACAAACATCCTCATTACAAAACACTGTGCTGTGTGAAATAACCTAGTTCGGATCTCGGAATGAGTTGCTTTACTATGAAGGCGTTTGAGTGCACCAAGTATAAACTTTCCTGGTTTGTATAATCTAACAAGATGCGCAACTTAGTAGATTCAATTCATTTCTAACGCAGTTTCTGTGGAAAAGAAACATCTTCATTGCCAAACACTGTCCTATGTGAAATAAGCTAGTTCGTCTCTCGGAATGAGCTGCTTTCCTAAGAAGACGGTTGACTGCAGCCAGTTCAAACTTTCCTCATTTGTGTAGTCTAACAAGGTGTGCAACTTAGTAGATTTGATTCATTTCTAATGCAGTTTCTGTAGAAAATACATATCCTCATTGCCAAACACTGTACTGTGTGAAATAAGCTAGTTCGGTTCTCGGAATGAGTTGCTTTCCTAAGAAGATGGTTGAGTGCACAAAATTCAAACTTTCCTCGTTTGTGTAATCCAACAATATGTGCAACTAATTATATTCATTTCATTTCTAATGTAGTTTCTGTAGGAAAGAAACATCTTCATTGCCAAGCACTGTACTGTGTGAAATAAGCTAGTTTGTCTCTAGGAATATGTTGCTTTCCTACGAAGATGGTTGAATGCAGTCAGTTCAAACATTCCTCGTTTGTGTAATATAACAAGATGTTTAACTTAGTAGATGCATTTCAATTCTGATGTAGTTTCTATATAAAATAAACATCCTCATTGCCAAACACTGTACTGTGTGAAATAAGCTAATTCGGCTCTCGGAATGAGTTGCTTTCCTAGGAAGGCGGTTGAGTGCACGAATTCAAACTTTCCTGGTTTGTGTAATCTAACACGATGTGCAACCTAGTAGATTCGAATCACTTCTAATGTAGTTTCTGTAGAAAAGAAACATCTTCATTGCCAAACACTGTACTGTGTGAAATAAGCTAGTTCAGCTCTTGTAATGAATTGCTTTCCTACGAAGACGGTTGAGTGTAGCCAGTTCAAACTTTCCTCGCTTGTGTAATCTAACAAGATGTGCAACTTAGTAGGTTCGATTCATTTCTAATGTAGTTTCTGTAGAAAATAAACATCCTCGTTGCCAAACACAGTACTGTGTGAAATAAGCTAGTTCGGCTCTCTGAATGAGTTGCTTTCCTATGAAGGCGGTTGAGTGCACGAAGTTCAAATGTTCCTGGTTTGTGTAATCTAACAAGATGTGTAACTTAGTAGCTTTGTTTCATTTCTAGTGTAGTTTCTGTACAAAAGAAACATCTTCATTGCCAGACACTGTACTGTGTGAAATAAACTAGTTCAGCTCTCAAAATGAGTTGCTTTCTATGAAGACGGTTGAATGCAGCCAGTTCAAACTTTCTTCTTTTGTGTAATCTAACAAGATGTCAAAATTAGTAGATTCATTTCATTTGTTATGGAGTTTCTGTAGAAAAGAAACATCTTCATTGCCAAACACTGTAATGTGTGAAATAAGCTAGTTCGGCTCTCGGAATCAGTTGCTTTCCTACGAAGATGGTTGAGTGCAGCCAGTTCAAACGTTCCTTGTTTGCGTAATCTAACACGATGTGCAACTTAGTAGATTTGATTCATTTCTAATGTAGTTTCTATAGAAAATAAACATCCTCATTGCCAAACACTGTACTGTGTGAAATAAGCTAGTTCAGAGCTCGGAATGAGTTGCCTTCCTATGAAGGCGGTTGAGTACAGCAAGTTCAAACTTTCCTGGTTGGTGCAATCTACCACGATATCCAATTTAGTTGATTAGTTTCATTTCAATGTAGTCTCTGTAGAAAATAAACATCCTCATATCCAAACACTGCACTGTGTGGAATAAGCTAGTTCTGCTCTCGGAATGAGTTGCTTTCCTCCGAGAACGGTTGATTGCATCAAGTTCAAACTTTCCTCGTTTGTGTAATCTAACAAGATATACAAATGAGTAGATTCGTTTCATTTCTAAAGTACTTGGGTTAGAAAAGAAACATCTTCAATGCCAAACACTGTACTGTGTCAAATATGCTAGTTCGGCTCTCGCAATGAGTTGCTTTCCTACGAGAACGGTTGAGTGCAGCTAGTTCAATATTTCCTCGTTTGTAATCTAACAAGATTATACAACTAAGTAGTTTGGTTTCATTTCTAAAGTAGATGGGTTAGAAAAGAAACATCTTCAATGCCGAACACTGTCCTGTGTTAAATAAGCCCGTTTTGCTCGCGGAATGAGTTGCATTCCTACCAAGGCAGTGGAGTGCAGCAAGTTCACTCTTTCCTAGTTTGTGTAATCTAACAAGATATACACTTAGTAGACTGGTTTCATTTCTAATGTAATTTCTGTAGAAAAGAAACGTGTTCATTGCCAAACACTGTACTGTGTGAAATGAGCTAATTCAGCTCTTGGAATGAGTTGCTTTCCTACGAAGATGGTTTAGTGCAGCAAGTTCACACTTTCCTAGTTTGTGAAATCTAACATGATGTGCAACTTACTTGATTCGTTTCATTTCTATTGTAGTTTCTGTAGAAAAGAAACATCTTCATTGCCAAACACTGCACTGTGTGAAATAAGCTATTTCGGCTCTCAGAATGGGTTGCTTTCCTATGAGATCCTTTGAGTGCATCAAGTTCAATCTTTCCTCATTTGTGTAATCTAACAAGATGTACAACTAAGTATATTGGTTTCATTTCTAAAGTAGATGGGTTAGAAAAAAAAATCTTCATTTCCGAACACTGTACAGTGTGAAATAAGCCCGTTAAGCTCACGAAATGAGTTGCTTTCCTATGAAGATTGTTGAGTGCAGCAAGTTCACACTTTCCTAGTTTGTGTAATCTAACATGATATACAACTTAGTATATTGGTTTCATTTCTAATGTAATTTCTGTAGAAAAGAAACGTCTTCATTGACAAACACTGTACTGTGTGAAATTACCTAGTTCGGCCTTCTGAATGACTTGCTTTCCTATGAAGGAGGTTGAGTGCACGAAGTTCAAAATTTCCTGGTTTGTGTAATCTAAAAAGATGTGCAATTTAGTAGATTCATTTCATTTCTAATGTAGTTTCTGGAGAAAAGAAACGTCTTCATTTCCAACACTGGACTGTGTGAAATGAGCTAGTTCAGCTCTCAGAATGAGTTGCTTTCTTTCGAAGACAGTTGAGTGAAGCAAGTTCACATTTTCCTAGTTTGTGTAATCTAACAAGATGTGCAACTTAGTACATTCGTTTCATTTCTAATGTAGTTTCTGTAGAAAAGAAACATCTTCATTTCCAAACACTGTACTGTATGAAATAAGCTAGTTCGTCTCTCGGAATGAGTTGCTTTCCTATGAAGACGGTTGAGTGCAGCCAGTCCAAACTTTCCTCCTTTGTGTCATCTTACAAGATGTGCAACTTAGTAGACTCGTTTCATTTCTAATATAGATTCTGTGTGAAATAAGCTAGTTCGGCTCTAGGAATGAGTTGCTTTCCTACGAAGATGGTTGAGCGCAGCCTGTTCAAACGTTCCCAGTTTGTGTAATCTAACAAAATGTGCAATTTAGTAGATTCTTTTCATTTCTAATGTAGTTTCTGTAGAAAAGAAACATTTTCATTGCCAAACACTGTACTGTGTGCAATAAGCCAATTCGTCTCTCGTTATGAGTTGCTTTCCTACGAAGATGGTTGAGTGCAGCCAGTTCAAACTTTCCTGGTTTGTGTAATCTAACAACATGTGCAATGTAGTAGCTTCGTTTGATTTCTCATGTAGTTTCTGTAGAAAAGAAACATCTTCATTGCCAAACACTGTACTGTGTGAAATAAGCTAGTTCTGCTCTCGGAATGAGTTGCTTGCCCACAAAGACGGTTCAGTGCAGCAAGTTCACACTTTCCTCGTTTGTGTAACCTAACAAGATGTACAACTAAGTAGATTTGTTACATTTCTAATGTGGTTTCCATAGAAAAGAAACGTCTTGGACTTCCGGTTAAGATGGCGACATAGGAACCTCGCCAAAAGAGGGTAGCGAACAAAAGCAAAACAAACCCCAGCAAAATACACTTTTCTACTAAAAAGTGAGGTACATAGTAAACTTTCAAGCCCAGCAGAGAAGTAGGAGAGTTCCACAGCGTCTGGAGCCCACAAAAGCGGCTCCACAGCTGCTGCAGCTGCCGCGGGCGGCGGTGGCTAGGCGCCGCCTGAGACAGCTGATCTGCAGAACTTTTAAAGGCAGGTGAGGAGAATTTTCCACTCAACTGCCTCCTCACAATCTCAAGAAGCATGGAAGGAGGACAGTAGAGACCAACAAAGAGGCTTGTGAGGAAGAGGAACAGACGGATTTCAGCCGCCACTCACAGCCTCCCCTCCCCCACCACGAGTGCAAACACAGCGAGCAACAGAGACTTGGGAAAGCGCTCGCTGGCAGCATCGGCCGCAGGGAAAGCAGAGTTCAATAGACGCAGCTGACTTCCTGAATCCACAACACAGCAAAGGAACCAAGCAGCTGTGCAGCATAGCTGTGATCAAACCCGTACCAAAAGGTAATTTGGTTTTTCACTAGGTTAGTACCCAACAAATAAGCCTGGTATATAATCCTGTTGGATGGTCAGATCTGACATTCCTAAATAAGCTATTTTCTAGGCTGCTCATTTGTTGCTTCCTGATTTGTTTCCTCCTCTGTCATTCATTGGGGAAGGGTCTCTCTTGATCACAAGCTGACCTTGGAACTCTCTACAGATCAGAAATCTTAGCCTCCCAGCTGACAGGATTAAGGGCGTGGGCTAACACATATCCTTAGGAACTGTGACTTTGTCATAATACCTGCTTTTGCACAAATACTCTGTGCTGTATTTCATTGAAGGGGTACATTGTTGAGTTAAATTTTTGGATCTTGACTGTATTCTGTTCCATTCACCCCACTTGATAATCTCATAGCAGGCAAGGGTCACTTCTGTGATTACTTTGAGAGCCTTAAGAACCACACTTAACACCTTAAACTCCTACACTGAAGATATATAATATCAGATTGATTGATACATCTAACATTACTGCAGATATTTAGAAAACCCAAGCATTAAATTAATTCAAGATGCAAAGATCTCTACATTACAATACAAGAAACACAAAACATCCAGACAATATAAATCCACCAAAAAGTATTAATATATCAGAAATGACCTTCAGTGAGGCTGACTTAGAGGACATCCCCGAGAAAGATTTCAAAAGAATGATTATAATTATGTTCAAAGAACTCAAAGAGGAAATGAAAGGGTTCAAAGACCTCAAAGAAGAAATCAAAGGATTCAAAGAAAACACAGAAAACCAATTTAATGAAATAAGGAGGTCAATACTAGACATAAATACGGAAATAGAAAGAATAAAGAAAACCCACTCAGAAATGCTAGCAATAAAGAACATAGTCAGTGAAATTAAAACCTCTGTAGAAAATCTCTCTAGTAGAATGGATGAAGGAGAGAACAGGATATCGAAGCTAGAAGACCAAGTAGCTGATCTAATACAGTCCAACAGAGAGAAAGACAAAATAATAGGAAGGTATGAATGGGAATTACAGGATATTCAGGACACTATGAAAAGATCAAACATAAGAATCCAAGGGATAGTAGAAGGAGAAGAATTTCACTCCAAAGGCATAGTAGGTGTTTTCAACAAAATCATAGAGGAAAACTTCCCCCAAATTGGGAAAGAGATGCCAATGCAGATACAGGAAGCCTTTAGAACACCAAACAGACAAAACCTGGAAAGAACCTCTCCCGCCATATTATAATTAAACTACCAAACATACAAACCAAAGAAAATATATTGAAAGCAGCTAGAGAGAAAAAGCAAGTGACCTACAAAGGGAAGCCCATCAGACTCACAGCAGATTACTCAACACAAACTTTAAAGGCCAGAAGGGCCTGGGTGATGTATTCAAGTTCTGAAAGATAAAAACTGTCAACCGAGATTACTTTATCCTGCAAAACTATCTATCCAAATAGATGGAGAAATAAGGACATTCCACAACAAAGACAGGCTAAAGGAATTTTTGGCAAATAAACCAGCTCTACAGAAAATACTTGCAGGAATCATTCATGCTGAGGAGAAAGCAAAGCACACACATCAGGAAATAGGAAAAAATAAACCATACTCAAATAACAGTTAAAACAAGTGAGTAAAGGGAAAACAGGAAAACCTAAAAAATAAGAAGAATGGTGAGAATAAACACATATATGTCAATAGTAACTCTTAATATCAATGGTCTCAATGCCCCTATCAAAAGACACAGACTTGCAGACTGGATTAAAAAGCAGGATCCTACCATCTGTTGCCTCCAGGAAACTCATCTCTCAATAAAAAATAGAAACCTTAGGGTGAAAGGTTGGAAAAAGGTATTTCAAGCAAATGGGCCTAGAAAAAAAGCAGGGGTTGCTGTTTTAATTTCTGACAAGATAGACTTCAATCCAACATTTGTGAGGAAAGATAAAGAAGGTCACTTTATACTGATTAAAGGAACACTCCAACAGGAGGACATTACAATCCTAAACATATATGCCCCTAACATGGGGGCTCCCAATTTCATCAAACAAACACCATTAGAATTAAGGTCAGAGATATCTCCTAACACAATAGTAGTGGGTGACTTCAATACCCCACTCTCATCACTTGACAGGTCTACCCACCAAAAAATAAACAGAGAGACATCTGCATTAAATGATACCATGGAACAAATGGACCTAACAGATATATACAGAACATTCCATCCAAATGCTGCAGAATATACATTTTTCTCAGCAGCACACGGGACATTTTCTAAAATAGACCATATACTAGGACACAAATCAAATCTTAACAAATACAGGAAAATTGAAATAATCCCTTGTACATTTTCTGACCACAATGGGATTAAACTGCAAATCAGCAACAAGAAAATATACAGAGCATACAGAAACTCATGGAGACTAAACAGCACTTTATTGAATGATGTATGGGTCATTGAAGAAATTAAAAAGGAAATCAAGAAATTCGTAGAATCAAATGATGATGAGAATACAACATACCAAAACCTTTAGGACACAATGAAGGCAGTCCTACGAGGGAAATTTATAGCCCTAAGTGCATATATTAAGAAATTGGAGAGTTCACAACTAAACAATTTAATGCTTCACCTTAAGGCCTTGGAAAAAGAAGAACAAGGCAAACCAAAAATTAGTAGACGGGAAGAAATAATAAAGGTTAGGGCAGAAATTAATGAAATGGAAACAAAAAAACAATCAAAAGATCAATGAAACAAAGAGTTGGTTCTTTGAAAGGATAAACAAGATTGACAAACCCTTAGCAAATCTGACCAAAAGAAAGAGAGAAGAGACAAAAATTGATAAAATTAGAGATGAAAAAGGCAACATCACAACAGATACCAAAGAAATTCAGAAAATCATACGGACATACTTTAAGAATATATATGCCTCTAAGTTTGAAAACCTGAAAGAAATGGATGAATTCCTTGATTCATATGACCTACCAAAATTAAATCAAGAAGAGATAAACCATTTGAATAGAACTATAACAACCACAGAGATTCAAGCAGTTATAAAAAGTCTCCCAACTAAAAAAAGCCCAGGCCCAGATGGATTCACTGCTGAATTTTACCAGACATTCCTGGAGGATCTAACGCCAATGCTTCTCAAACTTTTCCATAAAATAGAAAAGGAAGGAACTCTACCAAAATCCTTCTATGAAGCCAGCATCACCCTGATACCCAAACCGGACAAAGACAGATCAAAAAAAGAAAATTATACACCAACTCCCTGATGAACATGGATGCAAAAATTCTCAACAAAATACTGGCAAACAGAATACAAGAATTTATCAGAAAGATTATTCACCCTGACCAAGTAGGCTTTATCCCAGAGATGCAGGGATGGTTCAACATACGCAAATCCATAAATGTAATACACCATATAAATGGTCTGAAGGACAAAAATCATATGGTCATCTCAATAGATGCAGAAAAGGCATTTGACAAAATCCAACACCCCTTCATGGTGAAAGTATTACAGAAACTGGGAATAGAAGGAGCATATCTCAACACAATAAAAGCTATTTATGACAAACCTACAGCCAACATAATACTAAATGGGGAAAAACTTGAAGCTTTTCCTCTAAATTCAGGAACAAGACAAGGGTGTCCACTTTCCCCACTACTATTTAATATAGTACTGGAAGTCTTAGCCACAGCAATAAGGCAAGAGACACTCATAAAGGGGATACAAATCGGAAGGGAAGAGATCAAATTATCATTATTTGCAGACGATATGATTCTATACCTAACAGACCCTAAAGTCTCTACCTGCAAACTGTTAGAGCTGATAAACACTTTTAGCAATGTAGCAGGATACAAAATAAACACACAGAAATCAGTAGCTTTTCTATATACTAACAACAAACGTGCAGAGGATGAAATCAGGGAATCTCTCCCATTCACAATTGCCTCAAAAAAATAAAATACCTTGGAATAAACTTAACCAAGGAACTGAAGGATCTCTACAATGAGAACTTTAAAAACTCGAGCGACAAATTACAGAAGACACAAGGAAATGGAAAAACATCCCATGCTCCTGGATTGGAAGAATCAATATTGTGAAAATGTCAATCTTACCAAAAGCAATCTATACATTTAATGTGATCCCTATTAAAATCCCAATAGCTTTCTTCACGGAAATAGAAAAAACAATCCTAATATTCATCTGGAAACACAAAAAACCTCGAATAGCCAAAACAATTTTTTGAAACAAAAATCAGGCAGGTGGTATAACCATACCCGATTTTAAGTTATATTACAAAGCCATAGTAACAAAAACAGCATGGTACTGGCACAAGGACAGACAGGTAGATCAATGGAACAGAATAGAAGACCCAAATATTAATCCAAGCAGCTACAGCCACCTGATTTTTGACAAAAATGCCAAAAATATTAATTGGAGAAAAGATAGCCTCTTTAACAAGTGGTGTTGGGAAAACTGGACATCGGTATGTAAAAGGATAAACATAGATCCTTGTCTTTCTCCATGCACAAGAGTCAAATCCAAATGGATCAGGGACCTTGATATCAGACCTGAAACTCTGAACCTGCTAGAGGAAAAAGTAGGGGAAACCCTTCAACATATTGGCATAGGTAAGGACTTTCTGAATATAACCCCAATTACTCAGCAAATAAAATCACTAATCAACCAATGGGACCTTATGAAATTACAAAGCTTTTGTACAGCAAAGGACACTGTGAGTAGAGCAAAAAGACAACCTACAGAATGGGAGAAAATCTTTGCCAGCTATACATCTGACAGAGGATTAATATCCAGAATATACAAAGAACTCAAAAAACAGAATAATAAGAATTCAAACAACCCAGTTAAAAAATGGGCTATGGAACTAAATAGAGAATTCACAGAAGATGAAATTCAGATGGCATATAAACATCTGAAAAAGTGTTCCACATCCTTAGCCATCAGGGAAATGCAAATTAAAACCACTTTGAGATTCCATTTCACTCCTGTCAGAATGGCTTCCATCAAGAAAACAAATGACAATAAGTGTTGGCGTGGATGCGGAAAAAGAGGAACACTTCTACACTGTTGGTGGGAATGTAACCTGGTCCAACCATTGTGGAAATCAGTGTGGAGGTTTTTAAGACAGCTAGAAATAGATTTACCATATGATCCAGCTATAGCACTCCTAGGCATATATCCAGAAGACTCTTCTCACTTCCTTAGAGATACTTGCAAAACCATGTTTATTGCCGCTCTATTCACAATAGCTAGGAAATGGAAGCAGCCTAGATGTCCCACCACAAATGAATGGATAATAAAGATGTGGTACATTTACACAATGGAGTTCTACTCAGCGGTAAAGAAAAATGAAATTATGAAATTTGCAGGGAAATGGATGGATCTGGAAAGGATTATACTAAGTGAGGTAACCCAGGCTCAGAAAGCCAAACGTCACATGTTCTCTCTCATATGTGGATCCTAGCTACAAATAGACTTGTGTGTGAACTGGAACCAAAAATTGGTACCAGAAACCAGTAAGCTGGTAAAAGGCTATAAGGGACGGAGGAAAGGGAAGGACTGAAGTGTATGGTATTGCACATATGTAAGTGGAAGGACTGATTACAAGGAGGGGAATGGCCTAACAAAGGCCATGGGTAGAGAATGCATAAAAGAAGGGCAAGGGGAGGGTCAATCTAATTCAAAAAAGATTGTGAACAAGACTTATGTAAAACTACTTTTTTGAATAATGGTACATCTAGAAGCTGTAGACTGTTACTAGAAAATTTTCAGTACCTGGGATGGGATACCTTCCAGTGAGTTGTTGGCCAAGGAGGTCCCGGTAGCCTCCAAAACATTAAAGGCTTTTGCCAAAGCCCTTGGTTTCCCCTGAGAAACAGATAGTAAGACCCTATTGCTGAAGACATCTCTTGCCTGAGAGGCAAGGTCACTGAGAAAGCAAGCTGGTGCTGAGCAGAAAACCTTCTCCCTGTAGACCAGCCAACTGAAAGCTGGAAAAAGCTGCACTGCATGCAGAGTATGGGAGACAGAAGTCATCAGCAGTGAAAACAGTGGACGCTGAATATTCAAATTTGGCCAGACAGGCCCAAAGACTGAACGGGTGCAATAGTGGCATGTCTACTCGTGGGGTAACCAACTGCTCTATAATTGGACTGAAGGCCCTCTCTACGGGAGGGAATACATACCTGGTACTGAAAAACCTAAGCAAAGTCTATGGTAGGTAAGGTCATAAGCCTTAGGGGTATAAAGCATGCCCTTATCTAAATGTATATACTATTCCCACCAAGCTGCCCGGAAAATACTACACTTAATATTCACATATTAATGCTACTCTCACTTCTGGTTAGAGAAGCTTCTCTTTTCAGATGGCGATGACCACTGGGATGATCCAAAAGGCAACATAGTGCTGAGAAGAAGGGATGGAGAAGTGCCCAGCACTGAAACATCTCTGTCACACCCTCCAAGGCTCAGGGATCATTGCGGAAGAGGGGCGGATAGAATGGAAGAGCCAAAGGGAAGGGCGACTCCCTACAATGCAACTGCCCAGACAGAAATTGGTCTTGATATCCATGACCTTGCTGTGCCTAGCAATACCTCCGCAAGACCCTCATAGTAGAAGTAAAAGAGGATGACATCATATTAAAAAAAGAGACTAATGGAGAGAGGGAGGGGATATGATGGAGAGTGGAGTTCTAAAGGGGAAGAGGGGGAGGGGAGGGAAAAATACGCACCTTTGGTATGTAAGTATGTTTTGTTGTCAATAAATATTAAAAATAAAAAAAAAAAAGAAATGTCTTGGGCTGGAGAAATGGCTTAGTGGTTAAGGCGTTTGCCTGCAAAGCCAAAGGATCCCGGTTCGATTCTCCAGGACCCACATAAGCCAGATGTGTGAGGGGCACATGCATCTGGAGTTCGTTTGCAGTGGCTAGAGGCCATGCCATGCCCATTCTCTCTTTGTCTGCCTCTCTCTCTCTCTCTCTCTCTCTCTGCTTGCAAATAAATATATAAAAAAGTTTAAAAAATTAAAAAAAAAAAGAAAAGAAACGTCTTCATTTCCAAAACTGGTCTGTGTGAAATAAGCTAGTTTGGCTCTTGGAATGATTTGAATGCCTACCAGGACGGTTCAGTGTAGCAAGTTCACCCTTTCCTAGTTTGTGTAATCGAACAAGATGTACAACTTAGTAGATTAGTTCCATTTCTAATGTAGTTTCTGAAGAAAAGAAACATCTTCATTGCCAACACTGTTCTGTGAAATAAGCTAGTTCTGCTCTCGGAATGAGTTGCTTGCCTACGAAGATGGTTCAGTGCAGCAAGTTCACACTTTCCTCGTTTGTGTAACCTAAGAAGATGTACAACTAATTAGATTCATTACATTTCTAATGTAGTATGTGTAAAAAAGAAACATCTTCATTTCCGACACTGGACTTTGTGAAGTAAGCTAGTTTGGCTCTCAGAATGAGTAGCTTGCCTATGAAGACGGTTCAGTGCAGCAAGTTCACAACTTCCTAGTTGGTGTAATCTAACAAGATGTACAACTTAGTAGATTAGTTTCATTTCTAATGTAGTTTCTGTAGAAAAGAAACGTCTTCATTTCCGACACTGGACTGTGTGAAATGAGCTAGTTCAGCTCTCAGAATGAGTTGGTTTGTTTTGAAGACGGTTGAGGGAAGCAAGTTCACATTTTCCTAGTTTGTGTAATCTAACAAGATGTGCATTAGTAGAGTCTTTTCATTTCTAATGTAGTTTCTGTAGAAAAGAAACATCTTCATTTCCAAACACTGCAATGTGTGAAATAAGCTAGTTAGGTTTTCGGAATGAGTTGCTTTCCTACGAAGACGGTTTTGTGCAGCCAGTTCAAACTGTCCTCGTTTGTGTAATCTACTAAGCTGTGCAAATTAGTAGATTCATTTCATTTCTAATGCAGTTTCTGTAGAAAAGAAACATCTTCATTGCCAAACACTGTACTGTGTGAAATAAGCTAGTTCGGCTCTCAGAATGAGTTGCTTTCCTACGAAGATGGTTGAGTGCACAAAGTTCAAACCTTCCTGGTTTGTGTAATCTGTGAAGATGTGCAACTTATTAGATTCGTTTCATTTCTAATGTAGTTTCTGTAGAAAAGAAACATCTTCATTGCCAAACACTGTACTGTGTGAAATAAGCCAGTTCTGCTCTCAGAATGAGTTGCTTTTTACTAAGAGGTTTGAGTGCAGCAAGTTCAAGCTTTCCTCGTTTGGGTAATGTAACATGATGTAGAACTTAGTAGATTAGTTTCATTTCTAATTTAGTTTCTGTAGAAAAGAAACGTCTTCATTTATGACACGGACTGTGTGATATAAGCTAGTTTGACTCTCAGAATGAGTTGCTTTCTTTTGAAGTTGGTTGAGTGTAGCAAGTTCACACTTTCCTAGTTTGTGTAATCTTACAAGATGTGCAAATTAGTAGATTCATTTCATTTATAATGTACTTTCTGTAGAAAAGAAACATCTTCATTTCCAAGCACTGTACTGTGTGAAATAAGCTAGTTTGGCTCTCTTGGAATGAGTTGCTTTCCTATGAAGATGGTTGAGTGCAGCCTGTTCAAACTTTCCTGGTTTGTGTAATCTAACACGATGTGCAACTTAGTAGATTCTTTTCATTTCTAATGTAGTTTCTGTAGAAAAGAAACATCTTCATTGCCAAACACTGTACTGTGTGAAATAAGCCAATTTGTCTCTCCTTATGAGTTGCTTTCCTACGAAGACGGTTGAGTGCCGCCAGTTCAAACTTTTCTGGTTTGTGTAATCTAACAAGATGTGCAACATAGTAACTTCGTTTCATTTCTCATGTAGTTTCTGTAGAAAAGAAACATCTTCATTGCCAAACACTGTACTGTGTGAAATAAGCTAGTTGGCTCTCGGAATGAGTTGCTTGCCCCACGAAGACAGTTCAGTGCAGCAAGTTCACACTTTCCTCATTTGTGTAATCTGACAAGATGTGAATCTTAGTAGATTCATTTCATTTCTAATGTAGTTTCTGTAGAAAAGAAACATCTTCATTGCCAAACACTGTACTGTGTGAAATAAGCTAGTTCGTCTCTCGGAATGAGTTGCCTTCCGACGAAAATGGTTGAGTGCAGCAAGTTCAATCTTTCCTCGTTTGTGCAATCTAACAAGATGTACAACTAAGTGGATTCGTTTCATTTCTAAAGTAGATTGTGTTAGAAAAGAAACATCTTCATTCCCAGACACTGTACTGTGTGAAATAAGCCAGTTCTGCTCTGGGAATGAGTTGCATTCCTACTAAGACGGTTGAGTGCAGCAAGTTCACACTTTCCTAGTTTGTGTAATCTAACAGGATATACAACTTAGTAGATTAGTTTCATTTCTAATGTAGTTTCTGTAGAAAAGAAACATCTTCATTTCTGACACTGGACTGTGTGAAATAAGCTAGTTCAGCTCTCAGAATGAGTTGCTTTCCTACAAAGACAGTAGAGTGCAGCAAGTTCAAATGTTCCTCATTTGTGTAATCTAACAAGATGTACAAATTTAGTAGATTCGTTTCATTTCTAATATAGTTTCAATAGAAAAGAAACATCTTCATTGCCAAACACTGTACTGTGTGAGAAAAGCTATTTCTGCTCTTGGAATGAATTTTTTCCTAGGAAGAAGGTTGAATGTAGCAAGTTCAAACTTTCCTCATTTGGGTAATCTAACAAGATGTACAATTTAATAACTTTGTTTCATTTCTAAATTAGTTTCATTAGAAAAGAAAGATCTTCATTGCCAAACACTGTTCTGTGCTAAGCTTTCTGAGCTGATAAATGAGTTGCTTTCCTATGAACAGTATTGATCACAGCAAGTTCAAACTTTCCTCGTTTGTACATACTAAAAGGATGTACAATTTAGTAACTTCATTTCATTTCTAATGTAGACTCGTTAGAATTAAGGATCTTCATTTCTGAACACTGTACTCTGTTAGATAAGCTTGTTCAGCTCTTTGAGTTGCTTTCTTACGTATGCAGTTGATCACAGAAAGTTCAAACTTTCATCATTTGTACAATTTTACAGGATGTACAACTTAGTATCTTCTTTTCATTTCTAATGTAGTTTTGTTAGAAAAGAAAGATCTTCATTTCCGAACACTGTACTGTGCTAACTAAGCATGTCAAGTTCTTTGAATGAGTTGCTTTCGTACAAACAGGATTGATCACAGCAAGATCAAACTTTCCTCATTTTTACAATCTAAAGGGATGTACAACTTAGATTTTTTCATTTCTAATGTAGTTTTGTTAGAAAAGAAAGATCTTCATTTCTGAACACTGTACTGTGTTTGATAAGCATGTTCAGCTTGATCACAGCAAGATCAAATTTTCCTCGTTTTTATAATCTAAAGGGATGTGCAACTTAGTATATTTCTTTCATTTCTAATGTAGTTTCTTTAGAAAATAAAGATCTTCATTTCTGAAACACTTACTGTGTTAAATAAAGCTCTTTGAAAAGATCTTCAAACTTTTCGTTTGTACAATCTAACAAGATGTACAACTTAGTAACTTCGTTCCATTTCTAAATTAGTTTCATTTGAAAAAAAATCTTCATTGCCGAACACTGTACTGTGTTAAATAAGCTTGTTCTGCTCTTTGAATGAGTTGTTTTTTTGAAGACGGTTGATCACAGCACGTTCAAACTTTCACCATTTTTGTACAATCTAACAAGATAACTTTGTAGCTTGGTTTCATTTCTAATGTAGTTTCGTAAGGAAAGAAAGACCTTCATTTCTTAACACTATGCTGTGCTAAGCTTGCTGAGCTGCTTGAATGATTTCCTTTCCTGTGAACAGGATTGATCACAGCAAGTTCAAACTTTCCTCGTTTGTACAAACTAAAAGGATGTACAAACTAAAAGGATGTACAATGTAGTTTTGTTTCATTTCTAAAAGCTCCTTGAATGAGTTGCTTTTTAGAAACAGGATTGAAAGATCTTCATTTCTGAACACTGTACTGTGTTAGATAAGCTTGTTCAGCTCTTTGAATGAGTTGCTTTCTTTGAATGAGTTGCTTTCTTACAAACAAGATTGATCACAGCAGTTCAAACTTTCACCATTTGTACAATCTAACAGCATGTACAACTTAGTATCTTGGTTTCATTTCTAATGTAGTTTTGTTAGAAAAGAAAGATCTTCATTTCCGAACACTGTACACTGTTAACTAAGCCTGTTGAGCTCCTTGAATGAGTTGCTGTCGTACGAACAGGATTGATCACAGCAAGAAGAACCTTTCCTCGTTTGTACAATCTAAAAGGATGTACAACTCAGTAACTTCCTTTCATTTCTAATGTAGTTTCGTTAGAAAAGAAAGATCTTCATTTCTGAACACTGTACTGTGTTAGATAAGAGTGTTCAGCTCTTTGAAAGAGTTGCTTTCTTACAAATGCGGTTGATCACAGCAAGTTCAAACTTTCACCATTTGTACAATCATACAGCATGTACAACTTAGTATCTTGGTTTCATTTCTAATGTAGTTTTGTTAGAAAAGAAAGATCTTCATTTCTAAACACTGTACAGTGCTAACTAAGCCTGTTGAGCTCCTTGAATGAGTTGTTTTCCTATGAACTGGAGGGATCACAGCAAGATCAAACTTTCCTCGTTTGTACAATCTAACAAGATGTACAACTTAGTAACTTCGTTTCATTTCTAAATTAGTTTCGTTATAAAAGAAAGATCTTCATTGCTGAACACTGTACTGTTAGATAATTTGTTCAGCTGTTTGAATGAGTTGCTTTTTTTTACGAAGACAGGATTGATCACAGCAAGTTCAAACTTTCCTCGTTTGTACAAACTAAAAGGATGTACAAGTTAGTAACTTCGTTTCATTTCTAATGTAGTTTTTTAGAAAGGAAAGATCTTCATTTCCTGAACACTGTACTGTGTTAGATAAGCTTGTTCAGCTATTTGAATGAGTTGCTTTCTTACGAAGATGGTAGATCACAGCAAGTTCAAACTTTCACCATTGGTACAATCTTACAGCATGTACAACTTAGTATCTTGGTTTCATTTCTAATGTAGTTTTGTTAGAAAAGAAAGATCTTCATTTCCAAACACTGTACTGTGCTAACTAAGCCTGTTGAGCTCCTTGAATGAGTTGCTTTCATATGAACAGGATTGATCACAGCAAGAAGAACCTTTCCTTGTTTGTACAATCTAAAAGGATGTACAACTTAGTAACTTTGTTTCATTTCTAAATTAGTTTAGTTAGAAAAGAAAGATCTTCATTTCTGAACACTGTATTGTGATAGATAAGCGTGTTCAGCTCTTTGAATGAGTTGCTTTCGTACAAACTGGGTTTGTCCCAGCCAGGTCAAACCTTCTCGTTTGTACAATCTAACAAGATGTACAACTTAGTAACTTCGTTTCATTTCTAAATTAGTTTTGTTAGAAAAGAAAGATCTTCATTGCCGAACACTGAACTGTGTTAAATAAGCTCGTTCTGCTCTTTGAAGGAGTTGCTTTCTTACGAAGATGGTTAATCACAACAAGTTCAAACTTTCACTGTTTGTACAGTCTAACAAGATGTACAACTTAGTAGCTTGGTTTCATTTTTAAGTTCTTCATTGCCGAACATTGTACTGTGCTAAGCTTGCTGAGCTCCTTGAATGAGTTTCTTTCGTATGAACGGGATTGATCACAGTAAGATCAAACCTCCTCGTTTGTACAATCTAACATAATGTAAACTTAGTAACTTCGTTTCATTTCTAAATTAGTTTTGTTAGAAAATAAAGATCTTCATTACCAAACACTGTACAATGCTAAGCTTGTTGAGCTTCTTGAATGAGTTGCTTTCATATAAACAGGATTGATCATAGCAGGATCAAACTTTCCTCATTTGTACAATCTATAAGGAAGTACAACGTAGTAACTTTATTTCATTTCTCAATTAGTTTCCTTAGAAAAGAAAGATCTTCATTTCCGAACACTGTACTGTGTTAGAAAAGCTTGTTCAGCTCTTTGAATGAGTTGCTTTCATACAAACAGGATTGATCACGGCAAGATCAAGCCTCCTTGTTTGTACAATCTAACAAGATGTACAATTTAGTTACTTCGTTTCATTTCTAAATTAGTTTCCTTAGAAAAGGAAGATCTTCATTGCCAAACACTGTACAGTGTTAAATAAGCTCGTTCTGCTCTTTGAATGAGTTGCTTTCATATGAACAGGATTGATCACAGCAAGATCAAACTTTCACTTTTTTACAATCTAACAAGATGTACAACTTAGTAACTTTATTTCATTTCTAATTAGTTTCTTTAGAAAGAAAGATCTTCATTTCCAAACACTGTACTGTGCTATGCTAAGCTTGTTGAGCTCCTTGAATGAGTTGCTTTCCTAGTGAACAGGATTGATCACAGCAAGATCAAACTTTCCTCGTTTTGTACAAACTAAAAGGATGTACAACTTAGTAACTTTGTTTCATTTCTAATGTAGTTTCGTTAGAAAAGAAAGATCTTCATTTCTGAACACTGTACTGTGTTAGATAAGCTTGTTCAGCTCTCTTTGAATGAGTTGCTTTCTTACAAACTGGATTGATCACAGCAAGTTCAAACTTTCTCGTTTTACAATCTTACAGGATGTACAACTTAGTAACTTGGTTTCATTTCTAATGTAGTTTTGTTAGAAAAGAAAGATCTTCATTTCCAAACACTGTACTGTGTTAGATAAGCTTGTTGAGCTCTTTGAATGAGTTGCTTTCTTACGAACAGGATTGATCACAGCAAGTTCAAACTTTTCCTCATTTGTACAATCTAGCAGGATGTACAACTTAGTAACTTGATTTCATTTCTAATGTAGTTTGTTAGAAAAGAAAGATCTTCATTGCCAAACACTGTACTGTGCTTAGATAAGCTTGTTCAGCTCTTTGAATGAGTTGCTTTCTTACTAACAGGATTGATCACAGCAAGTTCAAACTTTCCTCATTTGTACAAATCTAACTTCATTTCATTTCTAAGGATGTACTAAACTACTAGTAACTAAGCCTTGGTTTCATTTCTAATGTAGTTTTGTTAGAAAAGAAAGATCTTCATTTTCGAACACTGTACTGTGTTAGATAAGCTTGTTCAGCTCTTTGAATGAGTTGCTTTCATATGAAAAGGATTGATCACAGCAAGATCAAACCTTCTCGTTTGTACAATGTGACAAGATGTACAATTTAGTTACTTCGTTTCATTTCTAAATTAGTTTCATTAGAAAAGAAAGATCTTCATTTCCTGAACACTGTACTGTGTTAAATAAGCTCGTTCTGCTCTTTGAATGAGTTGCTTTCTTACGAAGACGGTTGATCACAGCAAGTTTAAACTTTCACTGCCTGTACAATCTAACAAGATGTACAACTTCATACCTTGGTTTCATTTCTAATATAGTTTCGTTAGGAAAGAAAGATCTTCATTGCTGAACACTGTACTGTGCTAAGCTTGTTAAACTCCTTGAATGAGTTGCTTTCCTACGAACAGGATTGATCACAGCAAGATCAAATGTTCCTCGTTTGTACAAACTAAAAGGATGTAAAACTTAGTAACTTCGTTTCATTTCTAATGTAGACTCGTTAGAAAGGAAAGATCTTCATTTCCCAACACTGTACTGTGTTAGGTAAGCTTGTTCATCTCTTTGAATGAGTTGCTTTCTTACGAAGACAGTTGATCACAGGAAGTTCAAACTTTCACCATTTGTACAATCTTACAGGATGTACAACTTAGAATCTTGGTTTCATTTCTAATGTAGTTTTGTTAGAAAAGAAATATCACATCTGTCTAAGCAACTTGAAATGTAAACTTCCCAGCAGCAATGAACTTAACGTGATGCTCACACAAATACAATAGTGGCACACAGCCATGGTGGATTACAAACTGCTCTTGATTTGGCTAAAGGACCCACTCAGTGGAATGGAACCCATATCTGGAACTGGACAACAAGTCTGAACCATATCCACAAATGAGTTCACCCTCCAATATCAAGCTCCCACCAATAGTGGGATACAAGAAGGCATACACCCATTAAACTCACTCTAAAACAATAATGGCTATCCATGTACCTTGCACTAACCTCACTCTCTATTGGAGAATTTGCTTCTTTTTTTTCAGATGGACATAGAACCT
>JAEOAD010002740.1:0-13088 GCA_036365145.1 Orientallactaga sibirica
GCTTCAACTATTCCCGACATTTAGGCTATGTAAAGTCAAAACTTCAGTCTGTTTCAATGTAATTCAGTTTGATTTGATGTATGTTTACTTGTTCTTTCTTTCTCTATTTAACTTGCTTGCTTGAGTCTTTGCTGTCTGTCCTTCTTCTTCTTTCCTTTCTTCCTCCCTTTCTTTTCTTCCTTCTTCCTTTACATTAGTTGTTTTATTTTCGTTCATTTGTCTTTGATCATTTCATAGAGTGTGGTAGATAGGCATGACCATGATGTTGTTTCCTACCTTGCCCTTGTTGTGTTCCATCACCACCTGCATCCCTGCGTGTTGTCAGGAAGGTTCTCAAGCTGCCTCCTTTACAGCGACTCCATTGCTAGTACACTTCTAAGTCTGAGGTTCTCCATTCCTTCTACCCACTCTTCAGCTCCTTAGGCTTATCACGGAATGAAAAGAATTTCTGGGCTGGAAGAATACTCCAGGGCTTAGCGCGCCTGGCTACAACCCTGGGCACTAGTTTCAAATCTGAGGTTTAATCTCACAGGTCCACGTTTGGAGAAAATAGATGCAAAGTTACAGCAGTGCAATGCCTCACTTGTTTGACGGCGCACATCTAGATTTCGTGCAGAGCAACTGGGCCTGCCTGCCCTTGCATTTCTCACACTCCACCAGGTCTGCTGGGTTACCAGAAGTGTGAGCCTCAGGCAGAGAGGGCGCTCAAAACTCCTACGAATATCTTTAAACCTCTGTCAGTTCTAGGAATACGGACAGATGAGGCTGGGAGTAGCTCAGTGCTTGTGTGGTGCATTGATTTTCTCCCACGCAGTCCACCAGGCACCCGGGCTTCTCTGGCCCATCCAAGCAGTTCTCTAACCTCAGGTGAGCGGTCACCGAGGTTTGAAGATCTGCTCGTTCAAAAAAAACGCTCCAAGTGGCACTGGTTTGGGCTGCTGGAGTGAGGATAGGCGGAGGCGGAGGGTCTTTTTGGAAATGGGCGATGTCTTACATTTCATGCCATCACCTGATACGAGCCTACCGGAAGGGGGATGTCTGAAAATAATGCAACAGGCTGCAGAGGTGTGTTTTCAGAAATGGCTCATTTAAATTCAAGGATCGTGAGGGCTGATGAGAGCCTCGAGGAGTTAGAAGTGGCTGCCGAGACTCAAGTCCCTGCTTGAAATACTGAGGTAGAGAGATTTAAAACTGGGGGCCCTGAGCCCAATTACTTGACCACTGTCTCGCTCTGCCGTGTTAGTTACTGACGGAGGGACTTGTGGTTTTCTGAAGTGGAGCCTGGTGTCGTGCAGGAGTGAGAACTCCGTGAGGTGAGGAACAGGCTTAATGTCTGCTCACTCTGAGAATATATACACATATGAATAGTATTTAATTAGATATAATCTATGTGTAAATGTATGAGTTCATATATGAATATACATGGAATTTATATTAAATATTATATAAATATATGTTATATATTTACATATATGACATGCATAAAATATAATTACATGAATTATACATTTTTCCATGTTATTTATAATACATACATATACAAATATATATAATTATATGTGAATTATATAAATTTTTATATATATCTCAGTAGGATTAGGTTTATGCCATATGTAAATGTGTATCCATCAACACAGAAACATACACCACACATATGTATATCTATGCATACATAAATACATACATACCTACATACCCTACATATATATACATAATTTTTGAGGGGTACGAGGTAGCAATAGCTGCAGTCGGGCTAACACAGAATTCACTGTGGCGTCAGGCTGCCTTGAAACCTGTCAAACCCCTTATAAATTGTACTTATTCACAACTGGTTTCCTGGAAAAGTTAGAATAACCTCTAAGAAGTGTCAATCTCGGAATTAAATCTTTCCTAATGTCCTAACATTCATAGTGTGCCATAAACATTCTCTGATCTCAGTTGAAGGGAGGCTTCTGTGATGTCGACTTTTCATGTAGTAACTGTAGGTGACTCTGGCCTTGTGTCTGTGTTATTTTTCTCTCACAGGTGATCTGCTGGAAAGTTTCTGGAAACCAGCACTGAATTTTCCTATCTGACAAAAGGCCCCGCTGCATAGCCATCTGTAATGTCTCAAAGTAGAGCACATAGGGTTTTCTGTAATTTTCAAAGATTATCGAGTCGTCTCCTTAACAGGACCTAATAGACGTTTGCAAATGGGTTGTGTGTCATCAACCATTACAACTATTCGGGATTTAGGCTTGCTAAGTCAAAGCTTCAGTCCTATTTGATCATGGTTATTTGATTTATTGTATAATTACTTGTTCTTTCTTTCTCTATTTACTTGCTTGCTTTGATCTTGCTGTCTGTCCTTCTTCCTTCCTTTCCTTTCTTCCTCCAACTGCTTCTTCCTTCCTTCCTTCTTCCTTCCTTCACTTCCCGTTCATTTTGCTTTTGTTATTTTGTCTTTGATGTTTTAAGTGCTGACTGAATGAAGCATGACATATTGGTGATTTTCCATACCTTGCATGAGTGTGGTCATCACCACCTGCATCACCGATGTTGTCAGGAAGGTTTTCAAGAGCCTCCTTCTGCCGACTCAGTGCCCCAAGGTGCCACAGAGTCTGAGGTTCTCATTTCCTTGCTGCCACATACTTCAGGCTCATTGAAACATAAGGAATTAAAAAGAATTTCTGGGCTGGAGAGAATACTCGAAACCCCAAAGCGCCCTGGCTTCTAACCCTAAGAACACTGGTTCAAATCCTGAGGGTTTCCAATCTTCTCCAGGTCCCGTTTGAACAGATGCAAGTGCGCCAAAGTGCAATGCCTCACTTGCCACGAAGACGCGCGCACATCTTGATTTCGTGCACAGCAGCTGAGACACTGCCTGCCCACCCATTCTCACCTCCACAAGGTCACTGGGTTACCAAGTGTGAGCCTCAGGCAGAGGGAGGCGCTCAAAACTCCTACTGTGAATATCTTCAAACCTCTAGTGAGTTCTGGAGGTCCCCGGGACAGATGTGAGCAGATGACTCAGGTGTATCGCGAGCCCCGTTTTCTCCCACGCAGGTCCCTGGAACGCAGGCCTTCTCTGGCCGTCGACTCAATTCTCTAACCTTCGGGTGAAACGCGTCGCGGTCACCGAGGTTAGAAAAAGTCTGCTCGTTACAAAACGCTCAAATGGCCGCCTGAGTTTGGACTGCTGAGCCAGGGACAGGCGGAGCGGAGGGGTCTTTTTGGAAATGGGCGATATCTTACATTTCTTCCATCCTCCCGATTCTGAGCCTACCGGAAGGGGATGTCTGAAAAAATGAACACACAGGTCACAGGGTGTGTGTTTTTCCACGAGAATGGCCCAGCCTAACTAAGGAGATCGTGGAGGCTGATGGAAGAGCCTCGAGGTTAGAAGCCGGCGCTGAGACCAAGGCCCTGCTTGAAATACTGAGGTAGAGAGATTTAAAATCTTTCCAGGGCTCACGGTCCAATTACTTGGACCACTGTCTGCGCCTGTGTGTTGATGATGGCCAGGGACTCAGTTTTCTGAAGTGAGCTCGGGTGTCGGTGCAGGGTGAGAACTCCGTGAGGTCATGAAGAGAACAGTGTTCTTTTACTGCCCGCTCACCCAGAATATACACATATGAATATATATTTTAATTAGATATAATCTTGTAATGTAAGTAGTATGGAGTTCATATATGAATATACATGGGAAATTTATACATATATTAGCTATATAAATATATGTTATATATTTACCTTATATGACATGTATAAAATAAAATTACATGTATTATACATTTTCCATTATTTACGCAGCACATATACAAATATATATAATTATATGTATGAATTATATAGAGTGCCTATATATCTCAGTAGGATTAAGGTTTAAGGCCATATGTAAATGTGTATCCATCAACACAGTATACAACACATATAATATCTATATATCTATACATACATAAACCTACGCCATACATACATAATTTTTGGAGAAGTTACGAGGTAGCAATATGGCTGTGCTTGGGCTGGCTACAGATTTCACTGTGGCATTGTCGAAGCTGGCCTTGAACTTGACCAAACCCTTTAGAAATTGTACTTATTCACAACTGGTTTCCTGGAAAGACTGGGAATAACCTCTAAAGTGTCAATCTCGGAATTAAATCTTTCTAATGTCTAACATTCATAGTAAGTGCCAACGAACATTCTCTGGATCTCAGTTGAAGGAAATACCTTGATGTCAGCTTTTCATGTGATGACACCCAGAGTGACTCCACAACCTTGTGTCTGTAGTATTTTCTCTCCCAGCTGATCTGCTGGAGACAAACTAGCTACCAGGTGCCTGCCTATCGGGGCCTGCTGCATAGCCATCCACAATGGCATCTCCTGCCAAGATAGAGCATGGGTTTTCTGTAATTTTCAAGATTATCAGTGATCTCCTTAACAGAGGACCTAATAGACGTTTGCCAAATGGTTTGTGTGTCATCGCTTAGCTTACAACCTTCCCGGCATTTAGGCTATACAAGTCAAAGCTCAGTCTGTTCCGATGCGTAATTCATTTTAGGTTATTGAATATTTACGTGTGCTGCTCTGTTGTTTCTTACTTGAGTCTTTGCATATCTGTTACTTCTTATTCCTTTCCTTTCTTCCTCCCTTTCTTTTCTTCCTTCTTCTATTTTGCTTTTCTTCCTTCCTTCTATTCCTTCCTTCCTTCCTTTACATTCATTTTACTTTACTCAGACCATTCTGCCTCTTCCGGCTCATTAAGGCTTATAAGGAATTAAAGTTGCTGGGCTGGAGAATACTCAGGGCGCCGGGCGCCTGACTAACTAAGGAACACTGGTTCCAAATCTGGGGTTTCAATCTCCAGGTCCACGTTTTGAACTGGTCACCAAGTTACACGAGGTGCAATGCCTCACTTGGCTGATGCAGGGCGCATGTGTTTGTGCAGCATTGAGACACTGCCGCCCCGCCCATTTCTCACACTCCACCAGGTCTGCTGGTTGCCAGAAGTGGCCCCTCGGCGAGCGAAGGCGCTCAAAACTCCTACTGAATATCTTCAAACCTCTGTCGGTGAAATGAGGTCCCAGACAGATGCGAGCAGATGACTCGGTGTCGCCGGGAGCCCCGTTTTTCTCCCACCAAGAGAGTCCCTGGAACACCCAGGCCTTCTCTGGCCCGTCCGACTCCGATTCTCTAACTCGGGTGACGCGTCGCGTGATCCTGAGGATTAGAGGAAACTCTCTACTCGTTAAAAACGCTCCCAAATGGCCGCCTGAGTTTGGACTGCTGGAGCCGGGGAGAGGCCGGCGAGAAGGGTCTTGCCAGAGAAATGGTGATATCTTACATTTCATGCCATCACTCTGAGTTACGGCCTACCGGAAGGGATGTCTGAAAAATGAACAAACAGGTCTGCAATGTGTGTGTTTCCCTAGAAATGGCCCAGCCTAGCAGGAGATCATGGAGGGCTGATGGAAGAGGCCTCGAGGAGTTAGAAGCGACCTTTCGAGACCGTCCACACTGCTTGAAATACTGAGGTAGAAGTTTAGAAATGCTTCCGGGGCTCTGAGTCCAATTACTTGGACACTGTCTCGCGCCTGTCATTGTTGGTGATGACGGAGAGGGACTCAGGTTTTCTGAAGTGAGGCTCGGGGTGATTGCAGAGGTGAACTCCAGTGAGTCTGCAAAGAACAGTGTTGCTTTTTGCCACTCACAGAATATATACACATGAATATATGTTTTAATTAGATATAATCTTATGTGTAAATGTATGAGTTCATATATGTGAATATACATGGAAATTTATACATATATTACCTATATGAATATATGTTATATATTTACATATATGACATGTATAAAATATAATTACATGTATTATACATTTTTTCCACGTTATTTATAACACATATACAATATATATAATTATATGTGAATTATATAAATTTTTATATATATATCTCAGTAGGATTAGGTTTAAGGCCATATGTAAATGTGTATCCATCAACACAGAAACATACACACACACACATATGTATATCTATGCTACATAAATACATACATACATACATACATACATATATACATACATAATTTTTTGGAGGGGGAGGGTGGCAATGGCTGTAGCCGAGGCTAACACAGAATTCACTGTGGCGGTGTCAGGCTGGCTGTGAACTTCCAGCCAAACCCTTATAAATTGTACTTATTCACAACTGGTTTCCTGGAAAAATTAGAAGAATAACCTCTAAGAAGTGTCAATCTCGGAATTAAAATGTTTCTAATGTCCTAACATTCATAGTAAGTGCCAGCGAACATTCTCTGGATCTCAATTGAAGGGAGGCTTCTGTGATGTCGACTTTTCATGTGATGACACCAGAGTGACTCTATGGCCTTGTATCTGTGTTATTTATTTTTCTCTCCCAGGTGATCTGCTGGAAGAGTTTCTGAAACCAGCATGAATTTTCTCTATCTGTGACAAAAGGCCTGCATAGCCATCTGTGTGTCTCCTGCAAGAGTGACACATGGGTTTTTCTGTAATTTTCATAGATTATCGAGTGATCTCATGCCAGGACCTAATAGACGTTTGCCGATGGGTTGTGTGTCTCATCACTTTAACTTACAACTATTCCTGGCATTTTCTGGCTATATGAAGTCAAAGCTTCGTCTGTTTTGATGTGTTATTTGATTTAATGTAAATTCACCATTCTTTTTCTTACTCTGTTGCTTACTTATGAGTCTTTGTGTAGCCTCCTTCCCTTTGCTTTCTTCCTCCACTTTCTTTTCTTCCTTCCTTCTTCATGCTTCAACCTTCCTTCCATTCATTTTGCTTTTGTTATTTTGTCTTTGCGATGTTTCAAGTGTGACTAGATAAACAATGACATACAACGATTTTCCATACCACTTGCCCTTGTTGTGATTCCATCCTTCCACCATCAGCGTGTTGTCAGGAAGTTTCTCAACCTCCTTCTGGCGACTCAAGTTTTTAAAGTACACTTGCAAGTGCAGGTTCTCCATTCCTTCTGCCCACTCTTTGGCTCATTGGAAGCATAAGAATTAAGGCATTTCTGGGCTGGAAGAATACTCCAGACTTAAGGCGCCTGGTTGTAACCTAAGAACACTGGTTTCTGCAAATCCTGAGGTTTCAATCTCCAGGTCCACGTTTGACAAGGTTAAAAGTTCATAAAGAGATGCAATGCCTCATACGCCAGCCACGAGGCAGCGCTACGCACATCTTGATTTCGTGCACAGCAATGAGACACTGCTTACCCGCCCATTTCTCACACTCCACCAGGTCTGCTGGAGTTGCAGAAGTGGCAGGCACCAGGCATAGAGGGCGCTCAAAGCTCCTGCAGATATCTTTCAAGCCTCTGGCAATTCTGGAGTCCGGACAGATGTGAGCAGATGGCTCAGGAGTGCTTGTCGCGAGCCGTTTGCTCCACGCCGAAAGTCCTGGAACTGCCGGGTGCTGCCTGGCACGTCGGCTCAGATTCTCTGCCTCGGGTGGCAGCATGCGGTGCCCGGGTTAAATCTGCTAATTCAGCGGCTCCAAATGCGCTGGGGTTTGGACTGCTGATCCAGGGACAGGCGAAGCAGGAGGGTCATTTTGGAAATGGAGCGATATCTTACATTTCATGCCATCACTCTGATTCTGACCTCGGAAGGGGATGTCTGAAAAATGAGCAAACAGGTCACAGAGTGTGTGTTTTCGGGATGGCCCAGCCCTAAAGGAGATCGTGGAGGGCTGATGGGGAAAGGGCCTCGAGGAGTTCGAAAGCCGGCCCCTGAGACCAGGGCACCTGCGTGAAGGCTGAGGTAGAGAAGTTAAAATCTTCCAGGGCTCTGAGTCAATTACTTGGACACTGTCTCGCCTGTCATTGTTTTGATGTCGAGAGGACTCAGGTTTTCTGAAGTGAGCTCAGGTGTCGGTGCAGGATCCTGGCAGGAGGGTGCAGGTACCGTGAGGTGCGAGGAACAGTGTTCTTTTCCTGCCCGCTCCACCCAGAATATATACATTTGTAAATATACACTAGAGCATATAATCTTATGAACAAGAGTTCATATGAATATATGTTTATACAAATTATAGTGAGTTTATATATGATTATATGAAATATATATATATTAGATATAGGGGCTATATATTATATTTACATGTATTATACATTTTACACATTATTTACATGCTATTTAGTATATATATATATATATAATATATGTGAATTATATAAATTTTATATATATTCAGTAGGATTAGGTTTAAGGCCATATGTAAAATGTGTATCCATCAACACAGAAACATACACACCACACATATATATCTATGCATACATAAATACATACATACCTACATACCTAATATACATAATTTTTTGGGGACGAGGCAGAAAATGGCTGTAGCCGGGCATATAGACCTACTGTGGCGTGTCAGGCTGGCCTTGAACTTCCAGCCAAAATTTATAAACATGCTTATTCACAACTGTTTCCTGGAAAAGTTTAGAATAACCTCTAAAGAGTCAACTTGAATTAAATCTTCAATGTCTAACATTCATAGTAAGTGCCAGCGAATTCTCTCTGATCTCCAGTTGGGAGGTTCTGTGATGTCGACTTTCATGTGATGACACCAGTGACTCTGGCCCAGTCTGTGTTATTTTCTCTCCCAGGTGATCTGCTGGAAAGTTTCTTGAAACCAGCACTGAATTTTCTCTACAATGACAAAGGCCGGCAGCCATCAGTGTTATAAAAGATAGACACATAGGGTTTTTCTGTAATTTCAAAAAGATTATCAGTCGTCTCTTTAACAGGACCTATAGACGTTTGCCAAATGGGTTGTGTGTAACCTTTGCATTACAACTATTCGGCATTTAGGCTATGTAGTCAAACTTCAGTCTGTTTTGATCATGTAATTCATTTGATTTGTTGTATATTTTACTTGTTCTTTCTTTCTCTGCTTTTTTCCTTGCTTGAGTCTTGCTCCCTGTCCTTCTTCCTTTCCTTTTCCTTTCTTCTCCCTTTCTTTTCTTCCTTTCTTCCTTCCCGTTCATTTTACTTTATTTTGCTTTTGTTATTATTTTGTTCTTAAGTATGTTTTGAATAGCTGACTGAAATGTGCTAAATCATATTGGCGATTTCATCACGGTTTGCCTTTTGTCCACTCTGTATTGCGGTTGTGGAAGGTTCTCAGCGCCTCTTCTGGCGCAACTCCGTTACCCCAAGTACACTTACTAAGTCTGAGGCCCCATTCTGCCCATTCCTTCAGCCTCATTAGGGGCTTATAAGGAATTAAAAGGAATTTGGGCTGAGAGAATACCAAACAAACGCCTCTGGCTTCTACAACCCTAAGTTCACTGGTTCATTCCTGAGGGGGTTTCAATCTCCAGGTCCCACGTTTAGACAGATGCAAAGTTACGCGGGGTGCAATGCCTCCTTGGCCACGAGCGGCGCGCATCTTGATTTCGTGCGTTTTGTAGCTGAGACACTGCCTGCCCGCCCATTTCTCACACTCCACCAGGGTCTGCTGGGTTACCAAGTGTGAGCCTCAGGCAGAGAGGGCGCTCAAAACTCCCTACTGAATATCTTCAACCTCTGTCAGTTCTGGAGGTCCCTTGGAGATGAGCAGATGACTCAGGTGCTTGTCGCGAGCCCCGTTTTTCTTCCCACGCAGAGAGTCCTGGAACACTCCAGGCCTTCTCCTGGCAGGCCACTGGCCCAGATTTCCAACCTCCAGGTGGAACGCCAGCGGTCACCTGAGGTTAGAGAATCTGCTGGATTCCAAAAAACGCTCCAAATGGCCGCCTGAGTTTGGACTTGGGAGCAGGGGACAGGGCGGAGAGCGAAGGGTCTTTGGAAATGGAGCGATATCTTACATTTCATGCCATCACTCTGAGTTACGAGCCCACCGGAGGATGTCTGAAAATGAACAAACAGGTCATGGAGTGTGTGTTTTCCTAGGAATGGCCTAGCCTCTAACTAAGGGAGATCGTGGAGGGCTGATGGGAAAGAGTCTTCAGGAGTGGTAGTCGTCAGCCGAGACCAAGTCCTCGCTTGAAATACTGAGGTAGAGAGATTTAAAATCTCCTGGGGCTCTGAGTCCACCATTTGACCCACTTTGTCCGGCCCATTGGCTGTTGTGATGACGAGAGGGACTCAGGTTTTCGGCGAGCTCGGGTGTCGGTGCAGGATCCTGGCAGGAGAGAGTGAGAACCGTGAGGTGCGAGGAACAGTGTTCTTTGCCCGCTCACCCAGAATATATACACATATGAATATATATTTTAATTGATATAATCTTATGTGTAAATGTATGAGTTCATATATGAATATACATGGAAATTTATACATATATTAGCTATATAATCATATGTTATATATTTACATATATGACATGTATAAAATATAATTACATGTATTATGGTATTTTTCACGTTATTTAAACTTTTATATACAAATATATATAATTTATATGAATTATATAAATTTTTTATATATATCTCAGTAGATTAGGTTTAGGCCATATGTAAATGTGTATCCATAACACAGAAACATACACACACACACACATATATGTATATGTATACATAAATACATACATACATACATACATACATATACATACATACATACATAATTTTGGGGGTATGAGGGAAAATGGCTGTAGCAACACACACAGAATTACTGTGGTGTGTCAGGCTGGCCTGAACTTCCAGCCAAACCTTATAAATTGTACTTATTCACAACTGGTTTCCTGGAAAAGTTAGAATAACCTCTAAGAAGTGTCAATCTCGGGAATTAAATTTTCTAATGTCCTAACATTCATAGTAAAAGCAGGAACATTCTCTGATCTCAGTTGAAGGAGGTTTTGTGATGTCGACTTCATGATGACACCAGGTGACTTGGCCTTGTTTGTGTGTTATTTTTTCCCAGGTGATCTGCTGGAAAGTTTCTCGAAACCAGCACTGAATTTTCTCAATGACAAAGGCTGGCATAGCCATCTGTGTCTCCAAAAAGATAGAGCACATAGGGTTTTTCTGTAATTTTCAAAGATTATCGAGTCGCCCTTAACAGGACCTAATAGACGTTTGCTAAATGGGTTGCGTCATCGCTTCGCGACAACTATTCCCGGCATTTAGCTATGTAGTCAAAGCTTTCAGTCTGTTTCGATGGGAATTCATTGATTTATTGTATATTTTACTTGTTCTTTCTCTTTCTCTGTTGCTTGCTTGCTTGAGTCTTTTGCTGTCTGTCTTCCTTCCTCCTTTCTTTCTTTCTTCCTTCCTTCCTTCCTTCCTCCCTTCCTTCCTTGTGCAGATTTTTGTTATTTTGTCTTTGCCCAAACTGAATGTAAAGTAAATGAGCATTTGAATATGGTCCATCAAACTCTGCATCCTGTCAGTTCTGGCCTCCTTCTGGCGTCTGTGCCCCAAGGTACAGATAAGTCTGAGGTTCTCCATTCCTCTGCCCACTCTTCAGCCTATTAGGCTTATAAGGAATTGCTTGTGAGAGAATACTCAGGGAGCCCCTGGCACACTGGTTCAAATCTGAGGGGTTTCCCCAGGTCCCACGCTTAGACAGATGCAGAGAGTCCTGGGAACGTGAGGCCTGTGTCTTCTCCTGAGACACTGCCTGCCCGCCCATTTCACACTCCACCAGCTCAGTTTTACCAGAAGTGTGAGCCTCAGGCAGAGAGGCGCCTCAAAACTCCTACTGAATATCTTCAAAACCTCTGTCAGTTCTGAGGTCCCGGACAGATGCTGAGATGACTCAGGTGCTTGTCATGAGCCCCGTTTAAAAACGCAGAGTCCCAACACCCAGGCCTTCTCTGGCCTGCTCCAGATTTCTAACCTCCAGCAACGCCGCGGCCACCTGAGGTTAGAGAATGCTTGCTTCAAAAAACGCCTCCAAATGGCCGCCTGAGTTTGGACTGCTTTTTGGAATGGAGCTTTTTTGAAATGGATATCTTACATTTCATGCCATCACTCTGATACTGTGAGCCTACCGGAAGGGGGATGTCTGAAAAATGAACAAACAGGTCACAGTGTGTGTGTTTTCCTAGGAATGGCCCAGCCTAACTAAGGAGATCGTGGAGGCTGATGGGAAAGAGCCGAGGAGTTAGAAGCCGGCCGCTGAAGGACCAAATCCCTGCTTGAAATACTGAGGTAGAGATTTAAAAATCTTCGAGGGCTCTGAGTCCATTACTTGACCACTGTCTGCCTGTCATTGTTGTTGATGACGAGGAGGACTCAGGTTTTGAAGTGAGCTCGGGGTGTCGGTGCAGGATCCTGGCAGGGAGGTGAGAGCTCCGTGAGGTGCGAGGAACAGTGTTCTTTTTACTGCTGTCATACCCAGAATATATACACATATGAATATATATTTTAATTAGATATAATCTTATGTGTAAATGTATGAGTTCATATATGAAATATACATGAAATTTATATATATATTAGCTATATAAATATATATTTTATATATTTACATATATGACATGTATAAAATATAATTACATGTATTATACATTTTTACATATTTATAACACATATACAAATATATATAATTATATGTGAATTATATAAATTTTATATATATCTCAGTAGGATTAGGTTTAAGGCCATATGTAAATGTGTATCCATCAACACAGAAACATACACACACACACACACATGTATATCTATGCATACATAACATACATACATACATACATACATACATATATACATACATTTTTTGGAGGTGGTGAGGGTAGCAATGGCTGTAGCCGGGCTAACACAGAATTCACTGTGGCGTGTCAGGCTGGCCTTGGAACTCCAGCCAAACCCTTATAAATTGTACTTATTCACAACTGGTTTCCTGGAAAAGTTAGAATAACCTCTAAGAAGTGTCAATCTCAGGGAATTAAATCTTTCTAATGTCCTAACATTCACAGTAAGTGCCAGCAACATTCTCTGGATCAGTTGAAGGGGAGGCTTCTGTGATGTCGACTTTTCATGTGATGACACCAGGTGACTCTGGCCTTGTGTCTGTGTTATTTTCTCTCCCAGTGATCTGCTGGAAAGTTTCTGAAACCAGCACTGAATTTTTTCTATCATGACAAAGGCCTGCATAGCCATCTGTGTGTCTCC
>JAEOAD010000086.1:0-33889 GCA_036365145.1 Orientallactaga sibirica
TCACTGCGTCTGCTGTGCCGCCCCCACCTCCCCTTCTTCCCATTCTTCACCGGGCGAGGGGAGGGCGGTTGGGGTACATGCTAGCCTTGTCTGTGTCTCCTACATAATTTTTGGTTCCTCACCCAGAGTTGGTTGGTACCCCAGACACGATTTCTGTATCCAGCAGGGACTCCCCAGAAACCGCTAAAAAGCAGATAACTTGTAGGGTTTTTAACTGGGAGAATGAATGATGTGGGGGCATCCCACCACTACAAATGGATGATATTTTCATCTTTTTATATTGTTTCTATTGATGGAGGTTGTCAGTTAAAGAAGTCTTTTCCTCCCCTTTCTTTCCTTCCTTCCTTCTTCCCTCCCTCCATCCCTCTTCCTTCCTTCCTTCCTTCCTTCCTTCCTTCCTTCCTTCCTTCCTTTAATCGGGAGAGTGTAAGGGACTGAGGGGCTGGTTTCTGTTCTCTCAGGCTGTCTGACAGCTTCATTCATTGAGCTCTATCTACTTTTGGTCTGGCAAGGTGGCTCAGCGGTTTAGGGCGCCTGCCAGCGGAGCCCAAGGACCTGGGGTTCGAATCCCCAGGTCCCAATGCACAAAGCGGTGCCGTGGTCCCTGGGAAGCCGTGGCATGCGATGGTCCCATTTCTCTCTCACCACTAAATGGTGAAATGATAAAACGAACAAATAGATATACATAATCAATCAATAAAACAACAAATAAATAATTATGATAAATGAATATAATGAACGAATAAGGAGAAATATTTTTTGTTTGTTTGTTTTTCAAAGTAGAGTCTCACTCTGGTCCAGGCTGACCTGGAATTCACTATGTAGCCTCAGGGTGGCCTTGAACTCATGGTGATCCTCCTACCTCTGCCTCCCAAGTTCGAGTGCTGGTATTAAAGGCGTGCGCCACCACGCCCGGCTAAGGATAAATATTAAACAAACAAATATAAATAATAAAAATAGCAGGGTATGGTGATGCACGCCTTTAATCCCAGCACTGAGGAGGCAGAGATAGGAAGATCGCTGTGAGTTTGAGGCCACCCTGAAACTACAAAGTTAATTCCAGGTCAACCTGGGCCAGAGTGGTGAGACCCTACCTCGAAAAACAAAACAAAACAAAAAAAAAAAAAAAAACAAAAATAAAAACCAAAATATTAAATATAAAACAATAAATACATATGATAAATAAATATTAGAAACAAATCAGTATAAATATTAAGTAAACGAATATAACCAATAAATAAGAAAAGCAATAAGTAAATATATTATATGAATAAATATAATAAACAAATAAGGGTGACTATTAAATAAATGAACATAAATGATAAATAAATTAATACATAAATAAATAAATAATAAACAAATATAATAAACAAATAAGTATTAAATACTAAATAAATGAATGTAAATTATAAATATAATAAATAAATATAATAAACAAATAAGGATAAATATTAAACACATGATTATAAATAATATATAAATATATATATAATCAATTAATAAATATAAATCAATGTATAAGCGTAAATATTAAATAAACTTCTACGAATAAGTCAACATAATAAACAATAAATACTAAATCAATGAATATAAATAATAAGTAAATATAGAACAACAAATTAATATGATAAGTAAATGTAATAAACAAATCAGTATGAATATTAAACAAGCGAATATAAATAATAAATAAAACAATAAATAAATATGATAAATAAGGATACATATCAAAAATGAATATAAATAATAAATAAATAAAACAATAAATAAATATTATTACTAAATAAGTATAATAAACAAAGCAGTATAAATATTAAATAAACGAATATAAAAAATAAATAACTATAATAAACAAATAAGGATAAAGACTAAATAAATGAATGTAAATAATATAGAAATATAAATAATAAAGAAATAACGACAAATAATAATAAATAAATTTAAATAGCAAATAAATCTAAATAATAATAAATAAATGTAAATAATGAATAAATAACTGTAATTTTTTTTTTTTTTTTTTTTGAGATAGGGTCTCACCACTCTGGCTCAGGCTGACCTGGAACTAAACTTTGTAGTCATCTCAGGGTGGCCTTGAACTCACAGCGATCCTCCTACCTCTGCTTCCTGAGTGCTGGGATTAAAGATGTGTGTCACCATGGCCGGCAATAACTGTAAATTATTAAAGGAAGAAATAAAGATAAAGAAATCTTAAAAGGCCATATGGCTGGCATCCTGGCTCAAGGCCTGTCCAGTGCACAACCTCTCTGTGTGTCTAATAAGTAAATAAATGAAAATACATATTTAAAATACTTTAGTTATTTATTGATTAGAGAGAGAGAAATAGAGAGGGATAGAGAGATACAGAGAGAGAGGAGGGAATGGACACGCCAGGGCCTCCAGCCCCTGCAAACGAACTCCAGATGCATGCGCCCACATTGTGTATCTGACTTACGTGGGTCCTGGAGAGTCGCACCTGGATCCTTAGCTTCGCAGCCATGTCCCTTAACTGCTGAGCCATCTCTCCAGCCCGATTTCATTTTTTTATTATTTTTATTATTATTATCATCGTCATTATTATGATTACCATTGAGTCGGGTGGCTCTAGGCCAGTCTGACTCGTAATCCACTCTGTCGTCTCAGGCTGGCCTCAAACTCATGGCCACGACGCTCCTCCTCCTAAGCAAGTTGACTGCAATTTTCTTATTTTTTATTTTATTTTATTTATTCTATTATTTATATAATATGTTATCAATTTATTTAATTTTTTAAATTTTAGTATTGATATCTTATTATTTGTTATTTTATTACTTTATTTTACTTTTTAATTTAATTTAATTCAATATTTATTTAACTTTCTATTTCATTATTTATTATTTTATTTTACTTTTAAAATTTATTTTATTATTTTATTTTTATTATTGTTATTGTTATTATTATTAATATGGTTTTTTGAGGTCGGGTGTGGCTGTAGGCAAGGCTGACCCAGAACCCACTGTGTGTTCTCAGGCTGGTCTTGAACTCGCGGCCCCGACCAAAGCCCGAGCAAAGGCAAGACCAGCTGCGACAAAAACAAGTTAAACATCTTTTCCCGAGTCCAACTCTTTGGCTCCAAGAAGAGGCCAGAAGGCACAGAAGGAGACCAGGTGGTGCTTTTGCCTTTTGACATGTCCCCCCTTAGATTTCAGGATGGTGGAGGGGTTGGGGTGGCCATGTAAGGGGAGTTTGAAGCCCAGATTGTGGGGATGAGGCTGCTTAGCCAGTGTACATGCATGCAAAGGCAATGGCTTTCTTGCCTTTGTCACTGTAATGTGCTTGCTGCAGTGCAATTGCCCTGGGACAGGTGCAGAGACCCAAAGCATATCCTATCCTGGATGTATCTCCTGAGCATCATATATGTAGTGTGTGTGTGTGTGTGTGTGTGTGTGTGTGTGTGTGCCTGCGCACTTCCCGGGCTTTGGGAAGGCGTGACCGGGACACAGAGACAAGCAGTCAAGTGCGTACCTTAGAAATTGACAGAGGGAAGCTGAGTGGACACCATTCCTGCTCTCTGTCCTATGAAGGCAGGCCAGCTTCTTCTCAGTGAACCTGAAGCTGTCTGCTACACCCCCATCGTTGCCTGAGAGGAAAAGTGGAGGAAAATAGATCTGAGCACTAAAGACTACTTTCAGAACTACATAGCTAGAGATAGCTAAGTCATAGACAAGGCTTTTGATATTAAGGACTGAAGAGCTTTACACATTTTAAGAATGCTTCCTAGGCTTAGAAGAGGAAGTCATCTTCCATGATTCTTCCAAAGCTCTTAGTTCCTAAGATTAAAGACCCTCTATGTCAGATGATTTTTCTCTTTTTGCAAATTCCTGTATTACTGTGTTGATATTAAAGTTTCATAACGAATCCCAGTTGCCCTTTCATGCATAAGATTCTATATTTTATTTTTATTTATTTATTGACTTGAGAGTGGGAGAGAGAGAAATAGGCAGATAGAGAGAAAAAGAATGGGCGTGCCAGGGCCTCCAGCCACTGCATATGAATTACAGATGCATGCACCACCTTGTGCACCTGGTTTATGTGGGTCTGGGGAATTGAACCTGGGTCCTTTGGCTTTGCAGGCAAGGGCCTTCACTGCGAAGCCATCTCATCTCTCCACCTCTATGCATGCATTCTATTTAAAACAACAATCCAAATGAAGGAATATATTTTACTAGAATTAAATAAAAAATCAACATTAATACATAGTGATTAATAATAAAACATTCCTCAAATTATATTACAAAGTGATGTTTGGGGAAGTCATTAATGGAAGTATATTGCTCTGTTTTCTTGGGAACAATGGGCACTATTAAACGGAACTTTATGGTAAGCTACCAATGAGCCCCACCTGGTCAAGTTTTGCCCTGTCAACTTTTAATGTCTAGTTTCAAATACAAAAATATACATGTATTTTGATCTGGTGTTCATATATCTTTCCTGGAAAGGAAAAGTATAAAAAGAATTGAGGGTTCTTTGTGCTGTGTCTTACTAAGTATCCTATGTTAAACACATCAAGATCAAACTGTATGTAATCATTTTAGGAGAAATACAACACACACATGTACACACCAAAACCTAGGCTCCATTTGTTACTATGGATCTTTAAATATAGGTCTAATTATTCCATTCCTACCTATGGATAGCTTCTGCTCTTCGTTGCCTTATAACTCCCACTGAAAATGCATGACATTTCTGTGTACTAATGACATCCCAAAACTATTAAAGAACATAGCCTGATGACCATAATCTGTGTTTAGTCAGAGTAATGCACAGAATGGTAAGTCAATCAAAGATACATATTATTATAACTCGATTCATGCACATGGAAATTATCTCAAAAGAAATAGCGGCCAGGCGTGGTGGCGCACGCCTTTAATCCCAGCACTCGGGAGGCAGAGGTAGGAGGATCACCAAGAGTTCGAGGCCACCCTGAGACTACATAGTTAATTCCAGGTCAGCCTGGACCAGAGTGAGACCCTACCTTGCAAAAAACAAAAAACAAAACAAAAAAAAAAAAAAAAAAAAAGAAAGAAAGAAATAGCAGATTAGTGGTGCTTGACTCTAGGCTTGATATTAAGAGAGAGGGGAAGTTGAGGGGCTAACGTCACTTCCCCATTCAGGGTATGTATACAGAAACCATCACAAAAACAACGCTTTGCTGGGCATGGTGGCGCACGCCTTTAATCCCAGCACTCAGGAGGCAGAGGTAGGAGGATCGCCATGAGTTCGCGGCCACCCTGAGAATACAAAGTGAATTCCAGGTCAGCCTGGGCTAGAGTGAGACCCTACCTCCAAAAAAAAAAAAAAAAAAAAAAAAAAAAAAAAAAAAAAAAAAAAAAAGAAAAGATAGAACGCTTAATGATTAATCTATCAATATGAAAGTATAGCCATTCAAATATATATATATACTCCCTCAAGCCAAACAAGTTTTGGCATTCATTGTAACTCATTAATTAAATGAGTGGAATAGGATTATAGGTTGTATTTTTCCACTGTCACTCATTTGTATAGCAGTTCATTAATGTGTATTACTTGTATTACGCTTTTATTTTTTTCAATTTTTCTTTTTATCTGACTTTCTCATTGAATTCAATATAATTGTTTTTCTGTTATGTTAACTTGAAATAGTAGCAAGAACATGATAACAAATAATTTCATTGTCTCCCAAATATATCCATTTCTAAAAACATGTTTGATGTTGTACATTTAAGCTTATGTTACCTAGACTTATTATAATAGTGTCAGTCCAATAAAACTTCATAATGTGCAAATTAGAACTTATAATTTATTTATTTATTCATTCATTCGTTCATTTATTTTGGTTTTTCCAGGTAGGGTCTCACACTAGTCCAGCTGACCTGGAATTCACTCTGTAGTCTCAGGGTGGCCTTGAACTCACAGTGATCCTCCTACCTCTGCCTTCTGAGTGCTAGGATTAAAGGCAAGCACCACCATGCCCAGCTAACTTATTTATTTTTTTGAATATAAAACAAATGATAGGCATTTCATAGTGACGGTTTATTGTATCTGCGTTGGGTACAATGAAGGCTATTTAAAATGGATAAGTTTCCTTTCTCTTCAAATCAGTTATATATGTCAATTCTCTAATTTTCTTTAAAATAATATCTTTATTAATTACCCTGTTAGAGAAATAACTCTATCTTAAGTGATGAAAGTGTGCCTATAGAGTAGAATACAGCAAACACTACGTGCCAACTACGTGCACAGCGCTGAGAAAATGGTCCTTTTAATAGAAAGAAATCTCTTTTCAGTAGACACAAAGAGAATAAGTAATAAGGAAATGCATTTATTAACAACTTCAAAAGTATGATTGAAATTGAAGAATTTTTAGTATTTATTAAATATGCTTTAAAAACACAAATGCAAGTAATTGCTTTCTCCCTGAAATTTTTTCATCCTGCTCTTCAATCTGTGAAGAAATAGTCCAGAATTAGAGAAAGCAAAGCTATGCTGACCAAGGTGATACATGTTTGTAATGCTAGCGCTATGGAGGACGAGGCAGGGAGACTGCCCATAGTTCAGCAAGGCCAGTCTGAGCGACATAGCAAGTATCACACCAGTCAAAGAAAGAAAGCAAGACCTTGGCCCAAAATAAAACAGATAAACTAAAACAACAAAGCGTGCAGAAATATAGTGGTTTTCTCTAAGTTTTTCTCTGCTATAACTTATTCTTTATTTTTATCTACAAGACTAATCTCTTGACACAGCTAGGACAGGTTTTATGAAATACTGATTCTATCTTGAATGTCTGAAACAAATATTGACTAATATGGATGAACAGCCATATCACATTTAGTGCTGTCTTCTAGGTTTTAGGGATTTTTGTTTGTTTTTTTGTTTGTTTTGCATGTGTGTTTTTGAATCAGGCTTCACAGAAATTTGGTGTTAATAAGGAAAAATACATGTTCTGCTACTTAATTCATACCATTATTCAGGAGTAGGTAAGACCATATATAGATGGCTGATGTTTTTTGCTTTTCTTCCTCCTACCTTTCAAGCTGTTGGAATTTAAGAATTTTATTTTATTTTATTTTATTTTATTTTATTTTATTTTATTTTTTTTTTGTTTGTTTGTTTGTTTGTTTGTTTTTCACAGTAGGGTCTCACTCTGGCCCAGGCTGACCTGGAATTAACTATGTATCTCAGGGTGGCCTGGAACTCATGGCAATCCTCCTACCTCTGCCTCCTGAGTGCTGGGATTAAAGGCGTGTGCCACCACGCCCGGCTAAATTTTATTTTTTTATTAAAAAAAAAAAAAAACTCAGAGAGTGTTTAGAAAAGAACGCAAAAAAAAAAAAACAAGAAAAATCTCAATCTCTCTTCACTTTCTCCCTCTGCCTCATCATCTTAACTCTTCTGTTAAAGGTTGCTTTAAGAAAACTGAGAAGAGGGCCAGGCATGGTGGTGTGTGCCTTTAATCCCAGCACTTGGGAGGCAGAGGTAGGAGGATTGCCATGAGTTTGATGACACCCTGAGAATGCATAGTGATTTCCAGGTCAGACTTGGAAGAGAAGGCGCTTTCTTGAGGATCAGGTAAAAGAAAATCAAAACATTGGAGATGGGCTAGAGCTAAAAGAGACTGGGCTGTGTATTTCCCAAATACTGCCTATGGCCAACCATTCAAGCTCACTGCATGGATTCCCAAACCCAACCCGCTAGAGATGAGGGGGCCTAGGGAGAAAAGGGGGTTTGGCTCACACAAATTGGCATGATATGAAAAGTCAGCAAAAACCACTGGGTGGCAGCGTGGTGTTCAGCTCTAGTGGCTGCCCCTGCCCCTGCCCCCCTGCCCCCCGTAGCTGGGGCTGAGCCTGTCTGTTGCCTCTTCTGAGTGGCTGGCAACAAGTGTGGCCATGCAAAATACCTCAGTGGGTGGGAGCCTTATGTCACACTCAGGCCGGGGCAGGGGTCTGGCGAACTTCCAAGGGCTCCAACCCAGGCTCCCACTGGCCAGCTAAGAGTCAGACACTCAGGGAAGAACCCAATCCCACTCCTCCCCTTCCCAAAAGCGGAGCCAAGCGCAGCTCCTTGAATGCAACTCCCTCATGCCAGGGCTCTTCCTCCATCACTGTTCACTGCCAAAGCTCTGTCCAGAGGGGCAAGCGAGGGCCCAGCTTTGGGCACCAGGGCAGGACCTTGGGCCTCTACAGGTGTTAGGCTGAGTGACCCTCGGGGCATTTGGGGGATGGGTTGTTTGGGGAGGCCCTCTGGAGACAATCAGTAGCTGGGCTCCCTGAAAGAGGGGAGTAACCTTCAAGGGAGAGGGCCACCCTGAGGCTGTTGTGCTCTTAGGGAGGAGGGAGGGGGCCTGTGGAGATGAATTCACATCCTGTGACTGCGCCTCACACCGAGCAGCAGGAACAGCAACGGGGAGGGTGTGAGGATATTACCTGTTTGATCACTGCCGGAAAGCTGGAACTGGCCAACTTTTGCTATCATCAGGCTTAGAAGTTTCAAGGACTATTGGAAGAGGACTGGGAGGGGGCAGGGCCGGAGCGCGCTCCTCCGCGTTGTCTCCTCCCCCCCCGCCCGCGCCGTGGCCTCTCTCCCGAGGGACCGCCCCGCGCCCTTGATCTCGCCCCCTCCCTCCTCAGGCACTCTCCGTGCTGCACAGGGCGGGGATGCCTCCAACTCCAACAGGAGAGGCTTGGACTTGCACAGTGTCCTCGGGGCTCAGGGCCACAAGCCCACCTGAAGGCCGCACAGTCTCCTCAGCCTGCCAGTCAGTGCAGCCTGCCATCCCTGCCTGGGACTGTGGCGTCGGCTCGGACACAGACTGCCAGCCGCCCGCGGGCGCCGGACCACGGCGCTCCTCGGCGGAAACCCGAGCGCCCAGAAACCCGAGCCCAGCGCAGGCCAAGAAGAGCCCTAGGCCGGTGGCGGCTCAGAGAAGGGGCCTGAGGCGAACCCACCGAGGGGCCCAAAAAGAACGGGTGCTGTGGGCGTCGTGGCTGTGGCTGCAGTTGTCCCTGCTCGCTCCTCCGTCAGAATAGACCAGCCGAGAGCACAAGAAATCCCATGCCTGCCGGTGTGTCCGCAGCCTGAGCAAAGGCAGGACCAGCTGCGACAAAAACAAGTTAAATGTCTCTTCCGGGTCCAACTCTGACTCAAGAAGCGGCACAGAAGGAGACGAGGTGGGAAGGGGCTTTTGTCTTTTGACATGTCCCCCTTAGATTGGAGGATGGTGGAGGGGTTGGGGCGACCTTGTCAGGGGAGTTTGAAGGCCAGCTTGTGAGGAGGAGGCCGCCTAGCAGGTGTGCGTGGTGCGAAGGCGGTGGCTTTCTCACCTCTGTCACTGTGAAGGGCTTGTTGCAGTGAAATTGCCCTGGGACAGATGCAGAGACCCAAAGCATATCCTGAACTCTTCTGCTAAAAGTTGCTTTGAGATAACTAATAGGGCCAGGCGTGGTGGCACACGCCTTTAAACCCAGCACTTGGGAGGCAGAGGCAGGAGGATTGCCATGAGTTTGATGACACCCTGAGAATGCATAGTGATTTCCAGGTCAGACTTGGAAGAGAAGGCGCTTTCTTGAGGATCAGGTAAAAGAAAATCAAAACATTGGAGATGGGCTAGAGCTAAAAGAGACTGGGCTGTGTATTTCCCAAATACTGCCTATGGCCAACCATTCAAGCTCACTGCATGGATTCCCAAACCCAACCCGCTAGAGATGAGGGGGCCTAGGGAGAAAAGGGGGTTTGGCTCACACAAATTGGCATGATATGAAAAGTCAGCAAAAACCACTGGGTGGCAGCGTGGTGTTCAGCTCTGTAGTGGCTGCCCCTGCCCCTGCCCCCGTAGCTGGGGCTGAGCCTGTCTGTTGCCTCTTCTGAGTGGCTGGCAACAAGTGTGGCCATGCAAAATACCTCAGTGGGTGGGAGCCTTATGTCACTCAGGCCGGGGCAGGGGTCTGGCGAACTTCCAAGGGCTCCAACCCAGGCTCCCACTGGCCAGCTAAGAGTCAGACACTCAGGGAAGAACCCAATCCCACTCCTCCCCTTCCCAAAAGCGGAGCCAAGCGCAGCTCCTTGAATGCAACTCCCTCATGCCAGGGCTCTTCCTCCATCACTGTTCACTGCCAAAGCTCTGTCCAGAGGGGCAAGCGAGGGCCCAGCTTTGGGCACCAGGGCAGGACCTTGGGCCTCTACAGGTGTTAGGCTGAGTGACCCTCGGGGCATTTGGGGGATGGGTTGTTTGGGGAGGCCCTCTGGAGACAATCAGTAGCTGGGCTCCCTGAAAGAGGGGAGTAACCTTCAAGGGAGAGGGCCACCCTGAGGCTGTTGTGCTCTTAGGGAGGAGGGAGGGGGCCTGTGGAGATGAATTCACATCCTGTGACTGCGCCTCACACCGAGCAGCAGGAACAGCAACGGGGAGGGTGTGAGGATATTACCTGTTTGATCACTGCCGGAAAGCTGGAACTGGCCAACTTTTGCTATCATCAGGCTTAGAAGTTTCAAGGACTATTGGAAGAGGACTGGGAGGGGGCCAGGGCCGGAGCGCGCTCCTCCGCGTTGTCTCCTCCTCCCCCCCCGCCCGCGCCCGTGGCCTCTCTCCCGAGGGACCGCCCCCGCGCCCTTGATCTCGCTCCCCCTCCCTCCTCAGGCACTCTCCGTGCTGCACAGGGCGGGGGATGCCTCCAACTCCAACAGGAGAGGCTTGGACTTGCACAGTGTCCTCGGGGCTCAGGGCCACAAGCCCACCTGAAGGCCGCACAGTCTCCTCAGCCTGCCAGTCAGTGCAGCCTGCCATCCCTGCCTGGGACTGTGGCGTCGGCTCGGACACAGACTGCCAGCCGCCCGCGGGCGCCGGACCACGGCGCTCCTCGGCGGAAACCCGAGCGCCCAGAAACCCGAGCCCAGCGCAGGCCAAGAAGAGCCTAGGCCGGTGGCGGCTCAGAGAAGGGGCCCGAGGCGAACCCACCGAGGGGCCCCAAAAGAACGGGTGCTGTGGGCGTCGTGGCTGTGGCTGCAGTTGTCCCTGCTCGCTCCTCCGTCAGAATAGACCAGCCGAGCACAAGAAATCCCATGCCTGCCGGTGTGTCCGCAGCCTGAGCAAAGGCAGGACCAGCTGCGACAAAAACAAGTTAAATGTCTCTTCCGGGTCCAACTCTGACTCAAGAAGCGGCACAGAAGGAGACGAGGTGGGAAGGGGCTTTTGTCTTTTGACATGTCCCCCTTAGATTGGAGGATGGTGGGGGTTGGGGCGACCTTGTCAGGGGAGTTTGAAGGCCAGCTTGTGTGCGGAGGAGGCCGCCTAGCTGGTGTGCGTGGTGCGAAGGTGGTGGCTTCTCACCTCTGTCACTGTGAAGGGCTTGCTGCAGTGAAATTGCCCTGGGACAGATGCAGAGACCCAAAGCATATCCTGAACTCTTCTGCTAAAAGTTGCTTTGAGATAACTAATAGGGCCAGGCGTGGTGGCACACGCCTTTAAACCCAGCACTTGGGAGGCAGAGGTAGGAGGATTGCCATGAGTTTGAGGCCACCCTGAGGCTGCAGAGTGATTTCCAGGTCAGCCTGGGCTACAGTGAGACCCTACCTCAGAAAAAAAAAAAAAAAGATAAGAAGAGCTGGAAATGACTCAATGGTTAAAGGCCCTTGCTTGTAAAGCCTGTTGGCCTAAATTTGGTTCCTCAAAACCCAGGTAAAGCCAAATGCACATAGTGACACATATATCTAAAGTTTATTTGTAGAGCGAGAGACCCTGGCATGCCCATGCACACACTCTTTCTCTTTCTCTCTACTCACAAATAATTTTTAAAATATTCCAAAACGACAACAAAGAAGGTTTAGAATATTGTAAAATAATGAAGTTCTAGAAATATTCTGAATTTCATTTATCATTATTTTCCATTAGATTTTACTATGACCAAACCTGGTTTCAGACCTATATTTGTTTTATAGTTGTCAAGTAATTCATAGTAATACATCTTTAAACCAAACCATAAGGAAAAATTTAGTTTTAAGCGTTCAGATTTTTTTAATGATGGGCTTATATAATGGGATTGTGATTTATTACTTCTCAAAAATAATTATCGTGTTTCATTGTACAGTTTTCTGTCAGTCTACGAATGTTTTGAGCACCTGCTGTGAGCAAGGCATATATGACATATACACGACATACTCGAGATATTACACTTATTTCCTGTACATTGCATTGTCAGATATTAGTACAGAATTCCGGCTTGAAATCTGTGCAATTAGTTTCCTTTATCTCACGTAACAAAAGGGCACAGCTTTACTATGACAAGTATTGAATAAAGCACCACCAGTGGCTTGTGGTGGGAATACTTGTAATTTGAACCATACAGTATGTACTAGCTCCTCTTTGGTAAGTACCCTGATTTTAAGAGAAAGATACACTGTAGGCTCAGCAAGGAGTACTTCCTCATTAATATTTTTCATTCGTGTTATCCTATCCTATCTACTGCAGAGAATATACATGCACAGAAACGAGTGATCCTGAGAACACTCTTCTTAGGCATGCACTGACATTTCTATATTTTTGTTTATGGAAATTTATCATCCTCAGTAAACTTACAAAACAGGATAAAAATTATCAGCCTTGGTCCATGACTCCTGAGAGAAAGGTGCACAGCTATTTTCAAAAGATGTGTGTGATAAGCACTATGCTTTAAAAATGTACTCTCTTCTTTTTGATGATGGTGTGGGGAGGAGTAGACAGCCAGTAGTGGGAGGACACCCACTGGTTGTCTCAAGTGAGTGGTGTGTGGTTGTGAGGAGAGCTTGGGTGTAAATTTCATGCAGTCAGACCTTCCAATGAAGAGATGAAGGCCTCATTGGCACCATTTGGATTCCCACTTGTAACTATTTTGCAGGAAAAAAATTGATAAAATACCCCTTCTTTTTCAGTCAGTGTCTTACTCTAGTGTGGGGTGTCCTGGAACTCACTTTGTAGCCCCAGGCTGACCTCAAACTCACGATGATCCTCCTGCCTCAGAGTTTCAAGTGCTGGGAATAAAGGCATGCACCACAAAACCTGCCTCCTTGTTTTTATTGATTTAATCTTTGTTCTTCAAGACTAAAATTAGACCCCTCTCAAGACTGACTTGGAAAATTTATGTTCTTTAATAAAATCTTCTCCGGGAGAATATGACTTATTATTGCAAGGTCTAGATATGTTTGGAGGAGGGTTAGATTGGAAATTATATAGATTATTGTCGGGAGCCATTTGATCTTGACTTAACTTCTGTTTGACAATGGGCTAAAGATAAGCAGAATGGTTGGCCAACCAGAGATCAGTTACCTGCTGCTCAGAATATGGAAATTGGGGAGGAAGTGTTCCTTTGATCTAAAGGCAAAGATTTAACTGTTTTGTGATGCAGTTTTTCTGAGAAATCCTTTATTTACCATTTGTTCCATTGCATCCTTGTGCTCTGAGAGAAGAAGTATAAAACGCTAAACTAAATAAAGTTGGGGCCTAGGTATTGACGGACAGCCCTCCCAAATTCATCTCTTGTCTCTCTTGTCTTTCTTTTTCGTTAATCCTCACTCCCCACTCAGGGAATGCTTGAATCTGCCAGTGGGCTCTGGCAGATTATTTAAATGAAGATTCGACCAATAATGTCTCTCTCTCTCTCTCTCTCTCTTTTTTTTTTTTTTTTGGTTTTTCGAGGTAGGGTCTCACTCTGGCCCAGGCTGACCTGGAATTAACTATGTAGTCTCAGGGTGGGCTTGAACTCACGGCAATTCTCCTACCTCTTCCTCCCGAGTGCTGGGATTAAAGGTGTGTGCCACCACGCCCGGCTAATAATGTCTCTTCTAAGAGTATAGGAATCACTTCCCAACTGACTGGCATCTCTGTCCTTGGCAGTGTAAATTTGGTCAACTACCTAGGGAAGCAGTTGAAAAGCTTAGTTTTTGACTGGAGAGATGGCTTCGTGGTTAAGGTACATGCCTACAAAGTCAAAGGTCTGAGGATGTAATCCCTAGTACCCATGGAAGTCAGATGCACAAGGTGCCATGTGCATCTGAAGTTCATTTGCTGCAGCTGAAGACCCTGACATGTCCATTCTCTCTCTCTCTCTGTCTCTCTGTCTCTCTCTCTCTCTCTCTCTGCCTCTTGTCTCTCTCTCTCTCTCTCTCAAATAAATAAATTTAAGAAAAAATTATTAAAATAGCTTACTTTTATAAAGGATGATGCTATTTAATGTGCAAAACACTTCCTTGTGGTAGATCACCCAAGAAGCATCAGTATTCCTCATTCTGATTCTATAAACTAGGGTACTGAGTCTAGAGTCTTCCATTGTACCTGGAGTCTTTGAGAATATGTACTTATAGCCCCAGATAAATGACTGTAATGGAAACCATGAGTCAAGTACACTAGAAGGTAGAATGAGGCTTTAGTTTTTATGTGGCTACATGTCTATGTACATACTTGTCCAGTCCATACTACCTTTAGGGAGCCAGATTCTCCTGTGGAACACATTGGAAAACTATGAAATCAAGAAGTGTAACCTTTTCACTTTCTATGAATTTTCAGCTCTCTTTAACCTCATCCCTGTGGGTCTTTGAGTGGTGGCTGTTGAAGGAGTTCAAACCAAGCTCTATTTGGCAGGGAACAGTGAGGGACACTTGTACACCTCGGTAAGTCTGTGTGTGGATGCTTTCCCTATCCTGTTTTTCATCTGCTATGAAATAAAATGTGCTGTCTGTGTTTTCCGTTCAGATATTCGTGAGGAGATGAATATTGGTTTGTATGGAAATAGGTTGGTTTGGAAAGGCAAGATTAACTAATTAATCATTTGAAGTTAACATGTGTAATCTAAAATCCAAAATTCACTGAAAAGTTTTCATACAGTGCCATTGGGTTATACATATCATAAAATGGTCTTCTGGCTTTGTGGATGTAGGAAACAAAGCTATTTCTTACCTATATAAACAAATATTTTCCACCTTTATCCCTAAAAGAACTAATTAGATCTCTCTCTCTCTCAAATCAACTCTAAGACACAAAGACCAGTACTAGAAGTGCTTTTGAGGATTGGTTGCTCATCTGTTCAATTAGCACAGTTGCCATCTGTCTCTACTTATTTTCAATTTTTCAAATTATTATTTTAATTGTAAAAAATTATGGAATACAGTGTCATAATTCAGTGAGTGTACAGTGTGTAATGATCAAACCAGGGAAATAAGCATTTCCATCTTTTTAAATACTTTGTAAGTAATTTTTGATTAATATAACCATTTCTCGTGTACTTTGTGCTATTTCAATACATTTATACAATATTCACTAATTGTATCAGGATAATTAATCGTTCTTGTCTTTAACACCATTTTCTGGAGCTTTCAAGCTCCTGTTAATTCATGATATATCCACACTACCTTTTCTTCAAGAACAAGTTAACCTATTTCTTCATAAAAACTCTCAGGAATGTTTTATCAGGTGGATTTATTAATAATATAGGCCACAAATGAGTAAATAACATGGGGCCAAATTAATCATTTTTAAGCATACTGACATTTAATTATAAGCATAGTGGTAAAGTAAGATTTTATTTATTATTTTTTTGAGGTAGGGTCTTGGTAATAGCCCAGGCTGACTTGCAATTCACTATTTAGTCTCAAACTGGCCTCAAACTCACAGCAATCATCCTACCTCTTTGTGAGTAAAGGTGTACACCACCATGTTCAATGATTTTATTTATTTATTTTTAATGTTGACTGATTACTTGCAAATGTATAACATTGTAAGGCCCGGCTGCCTAGATAGCACTGCTATATTTACAGTTCCCAGTGATTTTTGGTTTGTTTGTTTTGTTTTTCAAGGTATGATCTCCCTCTAGCTCAGCCTGACCTGGAATTCACTATGTATTCTCAGGGTGGCTTCAAACTTGCTGCAATCTTCATACCTCTGCCTGTAGAGTGCAGGGATTAAAGGCGTGTGCCACCATGCCCAGTTCAAGATTTTGTTTTCATAAGTAGATCTAGTTTGATTTTATAAAAGACTGTCAAATATATAAAAATATATAGAAAATTGCTTTGCAAACTGCCTATGAAGTAGCCTTAAAGGGGTTATTTCCTGAGCCTTGGTGGGGGTATTTTAAGTCTACTTTAGTGTTTATCTCTCAGCGGCTTAGAAAATTTTACAGAAGAGGGAGGGTGGAAGGATTGTAAGAGCCACTTTGTGGGAGGTAGTATCTGGCGGCATTGTCCCCACCACACACAATGAATGACTGCTGTTCTCACAAATCATAACATACAACCCCATGGTGAACACAAGCAATACCACTGAGGAAGGCCTCAGTGGAATGGGGGCAGGGAGGAAAGGAAATCATGGTACCAACACATGATGGAACCATACAAAGTATCTAGCTAGCACTACACACACACACACACACACACACACACACACACACACACACACAGAGAGAGAGAGAGAGAGAGAGAGAGAGAGAAAGAGCATAGAAATGAATTCCTCAAGCTGCCAATAAAACTCTTAATCTGCAATCAGTTTTTCTCTCTCATTTTCCTTAAATTTACTTCAAAGCCAGATACCTAGAAAGAGTCTTGGCAGACATGGTGGAAAGTGTGGAGTATCTTTGCTTTTCAGGGCCATGATGGGAAGGAGAAATGATAGACAACCACTACCACAAAGGGCTTTCATCACCCTGTATCTCAAACCCTGTTCACTGCCAGCATTCTTGTCAACACTATTGCATTCATGTCATTTCATTTAAAAATTTTTATTATTATTGTTGTTGTTGTTGTTGTTATTATTATTATTATTATTATTATTATTATTATTATTGGTTTTCCATGGCAGTGTCTCACTCTGGCCCAGGCTGACCTGGAATTCATTATGTAGTCTCAGACAGTCCTCATACCTCTGCCTCCCCAGTGCTGGGATTAAAGGGATATGCCACCACACCCGGCTATTTCTTCCTCCCTCCTCCTCTCTCTTTCTTTCTTTCTTTCATTTTCCGTCCCTCTCCATCCCTTCCCCTTCCTTCCTTCCTTCCTTCCTTCCTGCCTTCCTTTCCTTCCCTTCCCTCCATGCCCCTCCCCTCCCTTCTGCCCCCCTCCTTTCCCACCTCTCCTCTCCCCTTACCTTCCCTTTAATCCCAGCACTCAGGAGGCTGAGGAGGGAGGATCGCTGGGGGTTCGAAGCCATCCTGAGACTACATATAGAATTCCAAGTCAGCCCGGGCTAGAGTGAGACCCTACCTCAAAAAAACAAAAATAAAATAAAATAAAAATAAAAACAAAGCCCGGCGTGGTGGCATACATCTTTAATCCCAGCATTAGGGAAGCAGAGGTAGGAGGATCACCGTGAGTTCAAGGCCACCCTGAGACTACATAGTGAATTCCAGGTCAGCCTGGACTAGAGTGAAACCCTACCTGACAAAACCAAAAGAATACAAAATAAAAACAAACAAAATATAAACAAGGCCGGGGAGATATTTGGTGAAGTGTTTGCCTCACAAGCATAAGAACTTGAGCTGCGACCCCAGGATCCATGTGAATGTTTGGTGTGGTTGCTGTATCTGTCCAGGTGGAGACAGGAGGAGCCCTGGATCTCACTGGCTGACAAGTCTAGCCTAGTTGGTGAGCTCCAGACCATAAAGAGACCCTGTCACAAAGGCATGGTAAGACACCTGAGCTGAACTCCTCAGTTCTCTTCTGGCCTAGGCTGAGCTGTAACTTCCTCTCTTGTCCCAGGTTGTGTATCTGACTTGACTTGTGTACTGGGGAATTTAACTCAGGTTCTTAGGCTTTGCAAGCATGTGCCTTAATGGCTGAGCTATCTTTCCAGGCCCAGTCTTCCTTATTTTAAAATTATTATTTGTTTATTTATTTATATGAGAGTGACAGAGAGAAGGAGAGAGAGAGTGGGAGAGAGAGAGAGAGAATTGGCGCACCAGGTTGTCTAGTCACTGCAAACGAACTCCAGATGCATGGACAAATAGTGCATCTGGCTTACATGGGGCCTGGGGAATTGAGCCTCGAACCATGGTCCTTAGGCTTTGCAGGAAAACACTTATCTGCTGAGCCATCTTTCTCACCCCAGATGTCCTATTTAACCCATTGCCTTTGTGATCCAAAGTTCCCAAGAAGCAGCTGCACCTACATTTCTGAGAACAGAACTTCTGATTGTGGAGAGATGGGAATGTCAGAATCAAAGCCGAACTGTCTAGAAGTAACCTTCATCCCTGCATTGTCCACCTGTGTGTCTGACTTAACATCCTCTTGACTGTCAGGTGATTTTAAAAAAAAACTTTATGTATTTTTTTACTTTGAGAGAGAGAGAGAGAGAGAGAGAGAGAGAAGAAGCAGAGAGAAAGAGAGAACGGGCACAGCAGGGCCTCCAGCCACTGCAAACACACCCCAGACACATGTGCCCCTTGTGTATCTGGCTTAATTGGGAGCTGGGGAAATTGAACCAGGGTTCTTAGGCTTTGCAGGCAAACACCTTAACCACTCTCTCAAACTTTCTGGAAAGTTCTAACACATCCGTGATAGCAGTGGCTTGACCCCTGCTGAGAGCTTGGGTCAGAACCAGAGGTGGGTACTACTTTCCAAGTCCCATTCTCCACCTTCCTCCAGCTAGTTCACAGTGCCAAAGGTTCCAAACCACCCAAAACAGCACCACCAAGTGTTCAAACACTTGAGCCTGTGGGAGGACAATTCCCATTGAAACCACAACAGAAACCACACTTTGCACTTCTATGTTGGGTTTATTATTTATTTAGAGTAGGCCTTGCTGTGTATTCCAGGATAGTCTCAAACACTCTTCCCACCTCAGCCTCCGGAATAATTGGATTACAAGTGTGTGCCAAAACACACTTTAATCATATATCTGAAGATAACATTACAATACATCTGAAAACATAAGTAGATAGTGGGTAAAATAAGTTTTAATAATCTCTCTATATGCCTCTCTCTCAAATAAATAAACAAGAATGAAATAACTTTAAAAAACAAAAGAGCTGCAGTGCCAGGCATGTTGGTGCACACATTGAATCCCAGCACTCAGGAGGCAGAGGTTGGAGCATCGCCGTGATTTTGGGGCCACCCTGAGACTACATAGTGAATTCCAGGTCAGCCTGAACTAGAGTGAGACCTGACATCAAAAGACAAAAAAGATAAAAGTAAAGACCAGAGAAGGAGAGATGGCTTAGTGGTTAAGGCAGTTGCCTGCAAAGCCAAGGGACCCAGGTTCCATTCCCCAGGACCCCCGTAAGCCAGATGTACAAGGTGGTGCATGCATCTGGAGGTCATTTGCAGTGGCTGGAGGCCCTGCTGTGCCCATTCTCCCTCTCTGTCTCTCTCTGTGTCTCTTCCCTGTCCCTCTCTTTCACCTCTGTGAAATAAATGAAGGAATGAAATATTTAAAATAATAATTTTTAATTTGGGAAAGCACAGGTTGGCAGATCTTTTCATCTTTGTTTGTTTGTTTGTTTGTTTTTTTGTTTTCTCTCTTCCTTTCTCTCTTTATTTCTTGGTTTTTATGTCTCTCTCCTGTGGTAGTTTGAATATATGTGTCCCCAATATATTCAATGTTTTATTACTTTATAGTTTGCATCTGCAATCACCTTGCTAGAGGCAAGGTCACTGGGGCTGGTCTTAAGGTGTGGTGATGGTTTGAGATTCCATTGTAAAGATATGCAAATGTGCCTAGCAGGAGTTCCTGAAGTGTGCTGTGTGACCTTTTGGCTGTAGTTTTACTCTGTGTGCTGTGGTGGCTGGTTGGCTTTCTCTCTCTCTGCTTGGTCCTGTGGAGAGCAGGCCGCTTCTCTTGCCATTATGGAACTTCCCCTGGATCTTAAGCTTCAATAAATAATATCCCTTCCTCCATAACTGTGCCTGGTCTGGAAGTTCATCTCAGGGAACCTGAAGCTGTCTGCTACAGTAAAGTGGTACCAAGGAGTGTGGGGTGAGATGAACCTGACCGTGTGGATATTCGTCTTTTGGAACCTTTGTTTTGGAGGAATGGGCATGGACTTGGTGCTTGCAACTGAAGATGCCTTCTGGAGTGGTAAGCCAAGTTTTATGGACTATTCTGATGAGAGTTTGAGAATGCTAAGTGCAGATAGTATTGAACTTCGAGGCTTGGCTTATGAGCTTTCTAGGGGAAGGAAAGAAGGCAGAGGACTTTGTTGGAACTGGGCTACTGCTGGCAGGGATGGCTACGTTCCGCTATCCAGGCCCAGAGTGTTTGATCAAACTTAAATTTGTAATGGACTGATGTACTTGGCTAAAGATATTGGACTGAGAGATTTAAGATTTTAAGTTGGAAGACTTGAAGCAAGTTAAAAGTAGAAGCATTGAGGCTGGTTTAACTGCTATTGTCAAACACATTAGCAATCTTAAGGAAGGTGGAAGGAAGGTGGCCAGACTTGATTTACATTAAAACAATGGAGAGGATGCCTGAGGAAAGACTGTTAAAAATGCAAATTCTTGGAAAGAGTTGACTGGAGAAGGAACCTGCTTTTCAAGGCTATGGTTTATTTTGTCCCTGGATTAAGAATATGGCTGTGTCCTTCACACCTGGTATTAGTTTTGGAAGCATGAAAAATGCATGGAATGGTCATGAGTTGCACACGGTTCCAGGAGCCGCTGCTGAGATGCAGCATGAAGGCAGGGCATGAAGTCCCTGAGGAATAGGCTGGAAGAGCCTTTTGGAAGATGGACCGTGGTTTGCATGGAGACCTGAAGATGTTTTGGATATACCAGGACTGTGCATAAGGGCTACCATGGAGTGCAGTGTTGGCATGGGATGAAAGTTTTCCCTGGCGACTCTGCCCAGCTGGAGGGGCGGAATTGGAAAACCTGGAGACTGTCAGTCTCTGGTTATATTGAACTTGAACTGCAGAAGTTTGATGACTGCTGATGGTGGTTAAGTTTGCATTATTCTAGTCTCTCCTTGCTATGCCTTATACCAGTTAAAATGTTTACTCTGTGCCTTTTCATGTTGAAAGTATTTAACTTGTTTGCTTTTATAGGACTCACTATCTTAAGTTGATCAAGACTGTGAGAACCTTTGAAATTGGACTGAGTACAATTTACGATGTGTGATAGTTATAAATCTACTGGGGGCCAGGAGCTAAATATATTGGGGGCCAGGGGCGGAATGTGGTAGTTTGAATATATGTCCCCCAATATATTCAATGTTTTATTACTTTATAGTTTGCATCTGCAATCACCTTGCTAGAGGCAAGGTCACTGGGGGCTGGTCTTAAGGTGTGGTGATGGTTTGAGATTCCATTGTAAAGATATGCAAATGTGCCTAGCAGGAGTTCCTGAAGTGTGCTGTGTGACCTTTTGGCTGTAGTTTTACTCTGTGTGCTGTGGTGGCTGGTTGGCTTTCTCTCTCTCTGCTTGGTCCTGTGGAGAGCAGGCCGCTTCTCTTGCCATTATGGAACTTCCTGGATCTGTAAGCTTCAATAAATAATATCCCTTCCTCCATAACTGTGCCTGGTCTGGAAGTTCATCTCAGCGAACCTGAAGCTGTCTGCTACACTCCCCCTCCTCCCTCTCCTTTCCTCGCTCCCACACTTCCTTCCATCAGCAATCTGCTCTTCCTCTTCAGGTTTTCTTGATTAAATGACCAAGTGGATAATCAAAGGCCTTGAACTTGCAAGATTGCAGTTGTCATGGCTAATTAAATAGCAAAGTTCTGAACTCATAGATATGATTAATATCATCAGGTTGTTTTATGATCTTTATATTGATAAATTAAGTTTGACAATGAAACTTTTATGTGTGCTATAGGATTTTTCTTCTTAAGGATCAGAATTAATCAGTGTTTTCTCAATTGATTTTAAATATAAATCAAAGTGGCTTCAGTAAATTCTATAGCTTAAGTATTATGAAAAAGATCTCAGACAGAGGACATAACAAAAACCAAGCCACCATCAGAATGCATTGCAAGTGGAGTGCCCCATGGCTTTTTTTTTTTTTTTTTTTTTTTTTTTGGTTTTTCGAGGTAGGGTCTCACTCAAGCCCAGGCTGACCTGGAATTCACCCTGTAGTCTCAGGGTGGCCTCGAACTCATGGCAATCCTCCTACCTCTGCCTCCCAAGTGCTGGGATTTAAAGGCGCGCCACCACGCCCGGCCCCCATGGCTTTTTATTCGAATACAAAGCAGGAGAAGCAATAAATTTTTTTTTTTAAAGTATTCTTTTTTTTTTTAAAAAAAAATATTTTATTTTATTTATTTATTTGAGAGAGATACAGAAATAGGCAGGTAGAGAGAGAGAGAGAGAGGGAGAGAATGGGTGCACCAGGGCCTCCAGCCACTGCAAACGAACTCCAGATGCATGCACCCCCTTGTGCATCTGGCTTACGTGGGTCCTGGAGAATCGAGCCTCGAACCGGGGTCCTTAGACTTCATAGGCAAGCGTTTAACCGCTAAGCCATCTCTCCAGCCCCAATAAATTTCTTTTAATAATGATTCTGGAAACCTTTTTTCTGAATTAGCCCCCCCAAAAGTGATTGGGAGAAATTCTTTGCCAGCTAGTCAACTTGTGTCAGGTTATGTTCCCGGCGTCACTCTTTATACTCTGGAATTTCATTGTGACACTGACAAGATCTCCTTGTGTTTTTCTTCCTACTTGGACTTAAGTTCCAATGGCTTTTCTCTAATCTCCTCATTTGTATTTCCATCGAGTTGTTTTCTGGGCTTTTGGACATAATGAGATAACTCCAAAAATGCAATGTGCTCTGTGCTGCTTAATCTCTTAACAACCCACTGTGGTGCCTTACTCAGCAAATGGGAAGGTCCCAGTGGTCCCTGAGCTCTTGACCCTGTTGTATTTGCACCATCCCCTTTCCTCTCAGAGTTCATTATCATTTCTTAAAATGTAGCTGACCATTCAGAGGTTTTTTGCTTTTTTTTCCCTTTTCTTGTTGGTTTGAATGAACTGCTAATGGAGATAGAAAGCAAACTGGCAAGTGGTTCTGATCATATTTATCTTGAAGGAAATCTGGAAATCTCTCATTCTTAGAGTTTCAGACAGTCAATTCCTTCCTCCCAAAAGGTACTGAGACTGCTCCTGATTATGCTGTCTCAGTTCTTTTTGTATTTACTCACCACAGTCCCATCTGTTTGGGTTTTGCTCTTTCACCTAGAGATGACTCTTGAGAGCTGGTCCTCTCAGCTTCTGAGAGCTCATGTGAGGCTGGCCAAAAAGACAGGCAAAGAACGATGAGCATTCTATGCTCTGATAACTCCCACAACTCTGAAAACAATCTTCAAACCTGGTTCTCAGGTGAACTCCTGAAGAGTGGAGTTGAAGGCCTTTTGTATTTGTCTTTGGAACCCATGAGAAACTTTATGTTTTTTTTTTTATTTATTTATTTATTTATATTTTTGGGTTTTTCAAGGTAGGGTCTCACACTGGTCCAGGCTGACCTGGAATTAACTATGTAGTCTCAGGGTGGCCTCGAACTCTTGGTGATCCTCCTACCTCTGCCTCCCGAGTGTGGGATTAAAGGCATGCGCCACCACACCTGGCTTCATTTATTTATTTATTGATATTGTTTTTTTTCGAGGTAGGGTTTCACTCTGGTCCAGGCTGACCTGAAATAAACTATGTAGTCTCAGGCTGGCCTCAAACTCACGGCGATCCTCCTACCTCTGCCTCTCAAGTGCTGGGATTAAAGGCGTGTGCCACCATGCCTGGCTTTTTATTTATTTATTTTTACTGACAACTTATTTAATTGTAGACAGTATCCCTTGGTACTTCCCTCCCTCCACCCACATTCCCTTTGAAATTTCCCTCTCCATTGTATACCCTCCCCTCTCAACCAGACTCTCTTTTCAGTGTGATATCATGATCTTTTCCTCCAATTATGATGGTCTTGTGTAGGTAGTGTCAAGCACTGTGAAAAAAAAATGGATATGCAGGCCATTTTGTGTCTGGAGGAGCATGTTGTAAAGAGTACCACCCTTCCTTTAGCTCTTACATTCTTTCTGCCCCATCTTCCATAATGGACCCTGAGCCTTGGAAGGTGGGTTTGAGATGTTTCAGTGCTGAGCACTCCTCTGTCCTTCTTCTTCTTCTCAGCACCATGCCTTATGAGTCCTCCCAAGTTCACCACCATCTGAAAAGAGCTTCTTCTCTAACCACGAGTGAAAGTAGCATTAATATATGGGTGTAGACATTAAGAGAAATGCTTACTGGGCAGGTTGGTGATAGCATATACATTTAGCATGACACCAGCAGATGTTACACCCTTAGGGCTCATGACTACCTCTGTGGTAGGTTTTCAGTAAAAACTTTATGTTTGGGGAGTGGGGAGGGAAGAGAGAAACAGTAAGTATAAACTGAGGAAGATGAGGTGGTAGGAGTATAGATAAACACAAAATAATCATGGACTCCCAGAGCATTCCCCAACTCACAGTTAGTTACTGCGGTTAGTGCAGAGACAGGATGGAAACATATCCCTTCTTCCAGACAGACTACAACTCTTTGGCAATGGAAGTGGAGATGGTGCCAAGAATGCCTGTTTACTGAACATGGTCAAGAAGTAAGTTTGGGAAAGTGGAGGACAGGAGGTCTACAAAGAAAAAAGGGGAATAGACCCCATGCAGGTGAGACAGTGGTAATGTTAGGTATGCCACACCTGCCTCTGCTTCCTGCATGGGTTGTCCCCAGCATCCTAGGAGTTGTCGCCATCTAGTGGTTCTGTGGCCACATAACCCACAAATGATGCAAACAGGTTATTTCCTTGCAAAAGTAGCTATCAGAATAATCTTCGATGCCAAGGTAAACTACTTATTGCAGTGAACATTAGACAGCACTTTGCCTCTGATTTAGGAAGAGTGCCTTCTACACACGTGCCTTTCATCTTTTTTTCAAATTTATACACTCACAAAGTTCTATTATTTATTTATTTTAATTTTTTTTTTATTATTATTTTTTTTTTTGTTTTTTCGAGGTAGGGTCTCACTCTAGCTCAGGCTGGCCTGGAATTCACTATGTACTGTCAGAGTGGCCTCAAACTCATGGTGATCCTCTTACCTCTGCCTCCTGAGTGCTGGGATTAAAGGCATGCAGCCCTTCACCCGGCTGCTTGTTTTTATTTTTATTTTAGAGAGGGGGCAAGGGAGAGAGAAAATTGGTGCACCAGGGCCTCATCCACTGCAGTCCAGCTCCAGACACTTGTGCCATCTACTGGGCATGTTGGTTCTGGAGGATCAAACATGGGTCCTTAGGCAAGCACTTTAACTGCTAAGGCAAGCCATCTCTCAAGCCTCAAAGCTTTTTTTTTTTTTTTTTTTTTTTTTTTTTTGTTTTTCAAGGTAGGGTCTTACTCTATCCCAGGATGACCTGGAATTCACGGTGTAGTCAGGGTGGCTTCAAAATCACAGCAGTACTCCTACCTCTGCCTCCTGAGTGCTGGGATTAAAGGCATGTGCACAACGCCAAGCCTAAACTATTTTTTTAGAAGTTTCTTTTTATTCTTTTGTTTTTTTTTTATTTTTTTTTTTTGTTTTGTGAGGTAGGGTCTCACTCTGGTCCAGGCTGACCTGGAATTAACTATGTAGTCTCAGGGTGGCCTTAAGGCGTGCGCCACCACGCCCGGCTATTTTTTATTAAGTAGAAACTTTGTATGGAGGCACCATGTGTTGGTACCATCATTGTCCTTCCCTGGCCCCACTCCACTGAGGGCCCTCTTCAGTGGGACTGCTGGTATTCACCATGGAGTTGTGGGTTATGAGTTGTGAAAGCAACTGCCAGTCATCTTGGGGGACAGGGTGGGCAATGTCTCTGGATATTCCTTCCCATCTTTCTGCCCTCTCTTCCACAAAATTCCCCCAGCCTTGGTGGGGGTGTGCTTTAATGTTGCGCTTTCAGTAGCTTCAAACGCACCAAAGCAGAAATCCCAAAGCTGCTGAGACCTCAACAAAGCTCTTTTTATAAAATAATCTAGCCGGGCGTGGTGGTGCACGCCTTTAATCCCAGCACTTAGGAGGCAGAGGTAGGAGGATCGCTGTGAGTTTGAGGCCAGCCTGAAACTGCACAGTGAGTTCCAGGTCAGCCTGAGCTAGAGTGAGACCTTATCTTGACAAAAAATAGAATTTGCCTGTGTATATATGCAGGCAGGCACACCAGGACCTCTTAACATGCAAATCAGTGCCCCTCTGACTTTATGTGGGTGACTGGGGATTTGAACAGGGTGCCAGCAAGTAAGCACCTTTAACCTCTGAGCCATCCCTCCAGAAAGCTCTTGACCATCATGAAGCTGTCTCAAGTTTCCCGCTGTAATGATGGGATTAGCTTTTGTGCCTGTGGCCTCCATGACTATGACTGACACAGTGTATCACTGTTGATTTCTGGTCAGGTAACAGGTCACTACCTGATTCTTTGATCCGAAGTAGCCCACATGCTTCTTCAGGCCCCACACAAGTCCGTGTGGAGCATCTGTCTGTTCAGAGACTTCAAAGGTGCCATTGTCACCATCTACGAATCCTTATGAAGGATTGGCCACTTTACTCCAGGACATAAAAATTCAAGAATCCAAGCCAGGCTTGGTGGGGCACGCCTATCTCCCCAGCACTTGGGAGGCAGAGATACGAAGATTGCCGTGAGCTCAAGGCCACCCAGAGACTACATAATGAATTCCAGGACAGCCTGGGCCATTCATCACTCTCTATCTCAAACCCTGTTCACTGCCAGCATTCTTGTCAACACCAATCATTCATGTCATTTCATTTTTTAATTATTATTATTATTTGGTTTTCCAAGGTAGGATCTCACTCTAGCTCAGGCTAACCTGGAATTCACTATGTAGTCTCAGGGTGGCTTCTACCTCATGGCAATCCTTTTACCTCTGCCTCCCAAGTGCTGGGATTAAAGGCATACCCACCATGCCCGGCTCTTTCTTTCTTTCTTTCTTTCTTTCTTTCTTTCTTTCTTTCTTTCTTTCTCTCTTTCTTTGTCTCTCTCTCCCTCCCTCTTTGCTTTCACCCCTCCCTTCCTCCTTTCCTTCATTGCTTCCTTCCTTCCTTTCTTTCTTCCTTCCTCCCTGAGCTAGCATGAGACCCTATCTCAAAAAAAAAAAAAGTAAAATGTGGGCTAGAGATTGAGAGAGAGATTGAGGGAGAGAGAGAGAGAGAGAGAGAGAGAGAGAGAGAGCAGTACTCTTATTTTTCATGGTAAGTTCTCCCTCTAGCTCAGCTTCATCTGGAATTCACTAGGTAGTCTCAGACTGGCATGGAACTCATGGAGATCCTGCTTCCATTGTCTCCCAATCCATGGTGACCTCACTTTGGAAGCCTGTCCAGACATAACAATAACCTTAGCCTGCTTTGGGTCTTGTCATTTGGAACTTTCTTCTTGCAATCCAATTTTATCGTGCCATATAGGTTTAAAAAAAGGGGGGCTGGGCTGGAGAGATGGCTTAGAAGTTAAGGCGCCTGCCTGGTAAGCCTAAGAATGCTGGTTCCAATCTCCAGCGGTTCCAATCTCCAGGTCCCACGTTTAGCCAGATGCAAAGTGACACAAGGGCGCAGTGCCGCACTTGCCCACAAGGGGGCGCAACATCTGGATTTCATTCACAGCAGCTGAGAGACTGCTGGCGCACCCAGCTCTATCTGTCTTCCTGTCACTCTCTATCTGTTTCTTTTTCTCTGTGTCTCTGTCCAAAAATAAATAAAATAATTTTTTAAAAAAATTTAAAAAGGGGGCCTGAGGGCTGGAGAGATGGCTCAGTGGTTAAAGCATTTGCCTGCAAATCTAAAACCTAGGTTCAACTCGCCATTACCCATGTAAGCCAGATGCACAAGGGGGCACACACATCTGGAGTACATTTGCAGTTGCTGAGAGGCTTCTGGCATACCCATTCTCTATCTGTCTTCCTCTCCCTCCCTCTGTCTTTCTCTGTGTCAATCTCCAAAAAATAAAAATAGTAAGAGAGTGCTCACTCTCTTCAGAGCACGTAGACTAAAATCGGGATGATACACAGAAGATTAGAATGGCCCCATGCACAATGATGACATGGAAATTCGTGAAGCATACCATATTAAATTTTTTTAAAATTTACTTCTCAGCCAGGCATGGTACCGCATGCCTTTAATCCCATCACTTGGGAGGCAGAGGTAGGAGGATCACCGTAAGTTCAAGGCCACCCTGCGAATACCCAGGATTCTAGGTCAGCCTGGGCCACAGTGAGACCCTTCCTTAAAACAAAACTATATATATATTTTATCAGAGAGAGTGGGAGTTCCATATTTAAAATAAAAACAGTATGGCAATCAGATGTGGTGTCTCACACCTTTAATGCCATCATTCGGAGGTTGAATTGGGAGGGTTACTGAGTTCAAGTCCAATGTGGGGCTACATAGTATGTTCCAGAACCGTCTGGGCTATGGTGGAACCCTACTTTGGAAATAAAATTAAAAAAAAACAACAAAACAAAACCACACACAACGCCATGTAGTAGCTTATTACTATCCTTGTAGACACAGCCTGGGATCTCCCCAACATCGCCAGGTCTCGGTACTTTAAGCCTTACAGTGGATGTTTTCTGGGCAGTAAGGAATTGTTAAAGATGATGTATCAATCATATTTGTATTTAGAAGTTTCTCTAGCAATTATTAGGGCACTGGGAACTGGGTGAGGGCATAGTTCAGTGGAAAGGACTTGCCTGACGCATGCAACACCCTGGACTCCCTGGTACTGCAAAAAAAAAGAATATCTATAGGCTGAAGAAATGGCTCAGTGGTTAATGTGCTTGCCTGCAAAGCCTAACATCCTAGGTTCGATTATCCAGTACCCAAATGGCACAGGCATTTGGAGTTCGTTGCAGTGGCTGAAGGCCCTGTCTCTCCCCATTGCTCTCTCTCTGTCCTTCTCTGTCTCTGTATCTCTTTGCATGCAAATAAAAATATGCTTTTTATCTGGGTGTGTTGGTGGTGTATGCCTTTAATCCCAGCATGCAGGGGGAAAAGGCAGGAGGATCATTGTGAATTCAAGGCCATCCTGAGACTACAGATATATTGTTTTGTTTTTTGTTTTCAATGTAAGGACTCACTGTAGCCCAGGCTGACCTGGAATTCATGCTGTAGTCTCAGGGTGGCCTTGAACTTACAAAGATCTTTACCTCTGCCTCCCAAGTGCTGGGATTAAAGGTGTGCGCCACCACGTCCGGCTGGTAGCTGTGTATTTTTAAGAATTTTTTGAGATAGTGTTTCCTCTAGTCTAGGCTGACCTTAAATTAACTATGTAGCAAACGGTGTCCTTGAACTTCTGATCCTCCTCAGTCCACCTCCCAATGGTTGGGATTTTATGCATACACCACCGCACCTGCTTTTAGATAATGTTGTGGGTTAAACCCAAAGGTTTAAGCATACAATACAGGAGCTCTACCAATGGAGCTAAATCCCCAGCCCAATGTAGGACTTTTAAAAGAAAAGTGTTTATTTATTTACTATTTTATTTATTATGAAAGAGAGGATATGGATGTACCAGGGCCTGTAGCTACTGCAAATGCATGCACCACCACGTGCACGTGCATCTGACTTATGTGTGCTATGAGGAGTCAAACCTGCTTCCTTAGGCTTTGTAGGCATTGGCCACTAAGTCGTCCTTGCAGCCATGTGTAGAACTTTTTATACATGCATTTTCTTATTCCATCTTCAATAGCCATTTTGTAAATCACGTACAAAAGGCGTCACTACAGTCCTTTTTATCATTAACAAAGAGTTAGAAATGTATGGAAAGATTTAATGGAATAACTGTTATGTGCTCCCCGATTATTCTGCATGTGAGGGGAGATCATTTGTAGCACCCAGGTCTCAACTTTTCAGTAGAATGTTCCCTATCATTTCTTCCCTTCTCTTTTCATGCCTTTCCTTCCAAATGCACTTGAGAGTTGGTCAGCTGAGAATTCATTATCTCTGGAAGCCACTTCAGTTGACTGATGACTTCCAAATAGCTAGGTGCTTACTATGATACAGTGGATATTTGTATATTTGTATGAAATCTGTGCCGTGATTTTTTTTTCTTGTGTGGATCAAGGGAAACTTCTGTTAATAAAGAATACATGTTTTCAAATGCATCAGGTTAAGAATGAATGGTAAAAGTTTCTTCTTGGAGGAGGGGTGGAAGTTCTCTCTGATGTAGTGGAGGACAGATGCACTGACTTTGTGTGTGCACAGGTGGAAACGCAGAGTAGAATTCTGGATGCCTTCCTCTGTCAGTGTTCTGATTTTCCTTCCATGAGGCAGGGTCTGGCGCTGAACCTGGAGCTGCTATTCTTTTTTTTTTTTTTTTTTTTTTTTTTTTTTTTTTTTCAAGGTAGGGTCTCACTCTGGTCCAGGCTGACCTGGAATTAACTATGTAGCCTCAGGGTGGCCTCGAACCCACGGCGATTCTCCTACCTCTGCCTCCCGAGTGCTGGGATTAAAGGCATGCACCACCACGCCCGGCTTCTGGAGCTGCTATTTTTGAGCCAGGCTGGCTGGACAGTGAGCTGCAGTGATTCTCCTGACTCTACTGTCCTTATGACTGGGTTATGTGTGTATGTGGCCATGCCCACCTTTTATTATGTTTGCTGAGGCTTCACGTCAGGTCCTCAGGCTTAGATAACAAGTTCTCTTACCCACTCAGCCATATTCCTGGCCCCCAAAGAATTGACTTATAATGTCATCTGTATGCTGTAGTCTGAAAAACATAATAACACATTGAATTGGCAAGTCAAATTGACAACAGATTAGAACATCTTTATTCAGTATGCCTATTTTGCCCACTCTGTCTCTTAGAGTTATGGTCTCTCGCTTAGAGTTATAGGAGTGTTGCTCTAAAATCTCTTAATTCTATCATACTTTTGTACAGACTTATCAGTGCTTAATAGGGGCACATAAATCTCTTCCATTTTGCCAAGGAAGAGACGTGCGCCCTTGTACCCTAACGAAACAGGAGATTCATGCTCTCGGTGCCACCTTTCCTTTGATAAGTTATTATTGTTAGCACCTATGATGTTGAGATGGGATGATCGCCATTGAGTTCCAGGCTGGCATCGGCTCCTGCTACACATCCATGACAACAGGGGCTTGACACCTGCTGAGAGCTTGGGTCAGAACCATAGATGGGTACTACTTTCCAAGTCTGCTTCTCCATCTTCCTCCAGCTAGGTCACCATGTCATTAATCCTAGCCCTTTGGTGGCAGAGGTAGGAGGGTCACCATGAGTGTGGGGCCAACCTGTGACTACATAGTGAATTCCAGGTCACCCTGGACTAGTGTGAAATCCTACCTTGAAAGAAAAAACAAACAAACAAACAAATAAATAATTGTATAATCACAAGTTCGATAAATCTCAAACTTTGCATCGAATTTCATGCATTTCATTTGTTTCATGGTTTGGGATGGAACTCAGAACCCAGATAGGCTAGGCAATCATTCGGCCCCTGAGCTGAACCCCATCCCAAAGTTACTTAAAGTCAGATACACAAGTTGGCACACTGCTCTGGTGTTTGTTCGTAGTGGCTGGAGTCCCTGACATGCTCATTTTCTCTCCCTAGCTGCTTCTCTTTATCTCTGTCTCTCTCTCTCCCCGCTCCTCTCTCTCTCTCACACACACACACACTCACACACACACGATAAATAAATAAAAATTAAAATATTTAAAAATCTGGATCAATACGGTGGTGCACACCTTTAATCTCAATAGATGTTGGAGGCAGAAGCAGGAGGATCTCAGTGAGTTGGTGGCCAGCCTAGGCTGACCTGTAACTTCCTCTCTTGTCCCACGCTGTGTATCTGACTTGACTTGCATACTAGGGAATTTAACTTAGGTTCTTAGGCTTTCCAAGCACTTGCCTTAACTGCTGAGCCATTTTTCCAGGGCCCAGTCTTCCTTTTTTAAAATTAATATTTGTTGAATTATTTATACAATAGCGACAGAGAGAAGGAGAGAGGGAGAGAGATTCGGCACACCAGGGTCTCTAGCCACTGCAAATGAACACCAGATGCATGCACCAACTTGTGCATCTGGCTTTCTTGGCCCTGGGGAATCGAGCCTCGAACCGGGGTTCTTAGGCTTCACAGTCAAAGGCTTATCCACTGAGCCATCTTTCCCACCCCAGATGCCCCTTTTAACACGTTGCCTTTGTGAACCAAAGTTCCCAGAAAACAGCCACACCTACACTTCTGTGGATAGAACTTCTGATTGTGGAGAGATGGGATGGTCAGATTCAAAGTCGACCTTTCTAGAACTAATATGAATCCTTGCATTGTCCACCTGTGTGTCTGACCTAACATCCTTTTGACAGTCAGGTGATGTTTTAAAAAATATTTTATTTATTTATTTACTTGAGAGAGAGAGGCAGAGAGAGGAAGAGGCAGAGAGAAAGGGAAAATAGGCACAGCAGGGCCTCCAGGCACTGCAAACACCCCCAAGAAACATGTGCCCTCTTGTGCATCTGGCTTACATGGGAACTGGGCAATTGAACCGGGGTTCCTAGGCTTTGCAGGCACACACCTTAACTGCTTTCTCGAACTTTCTTGAAAGCTCTAACACATCCATGACAGCAGGGCTTGACCCCTGCTAAGCTTGTTTCAGAACCAGAGGTGGGTACTACTGTCCAAGTCCCATTCTCCACCTTCTTCCAGCTAGGCCACAGTGCCAAAGGTTCCACACCACCTTAAACAGCGCCACCTGGTGGACATCAAGTGTTCAAACACTTGAGCCTGTGGGGGGACAGTTCCCATTGAAACCACAACAGAAACCACACTTCACACTTCTATGTTGGTTTGTTTATCATTTTTTTAGAGTAGGTCTTGCTCTGTATCCCAGGATAGTCTCAAATAGTCTTCCCGCCTCAGCCTCCGGAATAATTGGATTACAAGTGTGTGCTGACACACACAGTTTAACCATACATCTGAAGATAATATTACAGTACATCTGAAAACAGAAGTAGATAGTGGGTAAAATAATTTTTAATTATCTCTCTATATTCCTGTCTCTCAAATAAATAAACAAAAATAAAATAACTTAAAAAAAGAGCTGGAATGCCAGCTGTGTTGATGCACACCCTGAATCCCTGCACTCAGGAGGCAGAAGTTGGATGATTTCTGTGAGTTCTAGGCCACCCTGAGACGACATAGTGAATTCCAACTTGGCCTGAGTTAGAGCGAGACACTACATCGAAAAGCCAAGAAGGTAAAAAATTAATCCCGGAGATGGCGAGATGGCTTAGTGGTTAAGCCACTTGCCTGCAAAGCCAAGGGACTCAGGTTCTATAAATGAATAAAAATATAAAAGCCTGGCCTGGTGGTGGACGCTTTTAATCCCAGCATTTGGGAAGGAGAGATAGGATGATCACCGTGAATTCAAGGCCACCCTGAGAATACATAGTGAATTCCAGTTCAGCCTGAGCTACAGTGAGACCCTACCTCAAAAACCAAATACAACATACAAATAAACAAGAAAAAGCCTGGCATGGTGACACACGTTTTTAATCCCAGCCCTATGGAGGCAGAGGTAGGAGGATCACCAAGAGTAGAGGCCACCCTGCGACTACATATTTACTTCCAGGTCAACCTTAGCTAGACAGATACCCTACCTGAAGAAAAAAAAAAAAGTAAAATGAGGGCTAGAGATTGAGAGAGCGTCTTATTTTTTCACGATAAGGTCTCGATCTAGCCCAGGCTGACTGGAGTTCACTAGGTAGTCTCAGGCTGGCATCGAACTCATGCTGATCTCCTTCCACTGTCTCCCAATCCATGGTGACTCCATCTTGGGAGCCCGTCTCAACCTAACATTAACCTTAGCCTGGATTGGGCCTGGTAATTTGGAATTTTTACATAGCAACCCAATAGTATGCCGCCATGTAGGTGAAAAAAGGGAGCTGAAATGTACAGAAACCACAACAG